>CM034156.1:386147576-386747576 GCA_019776745.2 Taxus chinensis
TCTAAAAGAAGATAAGTAACTACAATTATACTATATTTAATGACATTTTTTATGACTAAGGTGTACATATTTCCTCACTCGATGCATTCTATAATTTTGGTTTTGATATTAGAGAGGACAGAAACTATTCAAAAATACATTTGATGCTTTCACTTGTGGTGGCTCTAGATATTGAGGTTCAAAAGAATATGACATGGATGAGAATTCAAACGAAATCCATGTGCCACCTTGACGTTCGTCAACCTCTACACGCCCACCACAGAGGTATAAGTTTATAGTATAATTTTAATTTAATAATATATTTTCATATTCAAAATTATAATTACATCGAAGATGTTCTCTCTTGAGAGAGATTTGTTGGAAACCGTCGTTTTGTTGGTGGTGTCTTATGAGAAGTCTTTTCTCGACAAGAAGCGACGTTTTCTAGACAATTTTTCCTTGTCAAACCAATAAGTACCCATGTGATCCGTTCTAGCATAATATGAAGAAGGGTCGAGACTTTCGGGCATATCAAAGAAGCATTAACACTGTTTTGATGAATGCAACCAAGAGGTTTCCAACCTGATCACTTCACCTTTGATGCCAAACTCCTTGCTTGTGCCCAAAGAGGAGGTTTAAAACTAAGGGTTGGTGTTGATTTATTTATCGACAACATGTTTAATCCTATCGATGGTCAAATGTTTGAATCGTAAAACATCCAAAACGTAGTCAAATCGCAATAATGAAGTGGGGAAAGAAGCAGATAATCTGGGACAAGGCATAATTGATTAAATTTTCACTCAGATAAACAATTACTTTTTCTGATATCGAGTCGATAGGGCAGTTATGAAGAAAACTCTGCTCAAAGCGACTAGTTCGAATTTGGCCATTTGATTTATAGATTGACATATATTTCTGAAATTTATATACATTTACCTGATCTTTTCAACAGCCGCGAATATGCTATGCACCAATTTCATCTTCCAAGTTTTGAAGTTTTTTTAACCCTCAAAAATCCTGTAATTGTTTTTTTTCTTTTCGGAAAGGAAAATATTTGATGCATTGAATGTGGTTTGAGGAATCTGTACGAAAATATTGAATTAGGTTTCAAATGGATTCTCAATTGGAAACTTATTCAGGGTAGCTTTAATCAAAAGTAGATTTTTGCCGGATGTAGTTGTAGGTTCTTGGTAGGGATGCATGTAAAATGCGAAAGTATTAACTATTTGACGAAATGCTTTGAACATATGTGGTCTCATGAAATGCCATGGTTGCAAAATATGCACAAAATTATTCATTAGTCTTTAGTTGAATTGATATGAATATGACACACCATTTGTTTGGAAGCCTATAAAGTTGAGCAATATCTGAAGTAAACCCGGAGACCAATTGTTTGACAAACAATACTCCAAACATATACGAAAAACATAGTATACAATTATGTACCATTTAATATCTTGAACTTCAGATTAAATATTGAGATTAAAAAGCTAAGTATATTATAAAGTTAGGTAGAGTAAAAAGCTAAGTAGATTGCAACACATTGAATCTATGTATTGATCGTATCTATTTTTTTAATTTTTGATTATTATAATTTAACTATAGCACATCCAAAAGAAATCCAATCCATGCATATAATTTAACTAAACATATTAAGTAGGACTTAAAAAAATTATTTTCTTGGTATAATTTAACCTTAAAAATTGTATTGGAACTCCCACAAAACATATCATCACTGTTTAGAAAAGTGTCGGACTTGTGATGGGTATGGTGTCCATGTAGAGCACTATATAAGAATATGGAGTTCTTCTTATTTACAACACTTCTTTCTTTATTGGACCCTCAAAAAGATGTAATTTATGTTCTTCTACTAAACATCTATGGAGCAATGTGTAGGTGGGGTGAGGTTCAAACAATAAAAAGATTGATGGAGGATAAAGGAGTTAATAAGGTACCTAGATGTAGTTGGATTACAGGCCATCTTATTTTCCAGATTCAAAATATGTACCGGGAGACATGGATGAAGAGGAAAAATAATTATTCCTCTATCATCATGGTCACTAGTAATAATGAAGGGACCAATTTTTATTTTACATTTTATAATAAAAATCTAAGAGTTTGGAGATATAGACCATGTTTTTGAATTCATAAAATCATATACAAATACAATCCATCATTTCAAAAAAAGTACATTGCTCTTGTAGAGATTATTGGTAATGCTATGTAAAGAAATCTATAGACATAGGCTAGTACTATAAAAAGGTACATTGTGTCATATCTACAGTGATATCGAAGGAACATTGTTTTATTTACAGTTTCTTAAAAAATGTTTGGAGATCTAGAAAATATAATTGACATTGAACTACTTTCAAGAAAATATACATATCTAGGATGTTAAGTTATGGGAGGTGGAGAAAAGCTAAAATAAAAAGGAGTGGTACCCCAGGAGATGGAAATATGCTTCACCAAAAGAAAATGCAAGGATAAGCATCTCTTGATGGTTGTATGAGATTGAACTACACGTACAAGATTATTCATGGAAATCCATTCCAACATAGTTTGCAACTCATATCCAATTGCTAGTTATACATCTTCATAATGACATGTTTATTACTTATAGAGACCTACAAGAGCCATATAACAAAGAATGTCACATTTGTATGGAGTGGATGTTCCTCAACCTCTAGGGACTCAGGTGGAGGTATATATTTATAATTACACAATTATTTAATTTCACTGAAGAATTCTAATACCATTTGTGTATCACAAGTCTACTTCCCATATAGACCAATGAGAAGATGATGATGGTGGAACGAGCACATGTCCTTTGTCTACTCTTAGGGTTTCCCCTACATGGAGGTATAAATTTACTCTTTATTTGTTAATATACTTAATTGAGCCATTATAACACGACTTGATTATGACAGGTCTACATCCCATATCAACTGACATGAGGATGATGGTACTCGTAGGATGAGGGAGTCATATGTGCGGAGGTATAAAGTCTTCATTTATTATTTAAAATGATTTTAATTAATTATTTTATAAGGAGTTGATGTTTTTTACAGATCCTCATCAGAAGTAGGCCCCTCTTAGCATGTTAGCAATAAAAAATTTTAAAAAATGAAACAGTGAGAGACTGCCCAAAAATTATGATTGACCTACTCCCAAGTGGATTAAGGGGTGTTGACAACGCACTCTCGCCCCATCCAGCAACAAACGTTGATAAACCCTCTCATCTTGTTTGTAGTAATTATAAACATCGTGTGCAAGGGGACCTCAAAATAGACCTCTATATAAATGACAACATGATGATATTAATGGATATTAAGGGAAAGTAAGTATTTTAATATATTTTATTTGAGCTAGAATAATTAATCATTGTAATAGTTAAAGTTTTTAAAATTTATTTTATATGTCATTTTTAGTGATTTCTATTTTTTTGGTTATAGGCATTTTAAAAAAGAATAGTTGACTGAACACCAAAATTGATTCATTCATATTGTCGTCTAGAGTAGCTACAAATCCCACTTGAGAGATGAAGAAGGTTGTTTGATGTAACTTTCATCGAGTTCGAGATGACCAATTACGATCCAAAGCTAATTGGAAGATTTGCATTAGAAGGGAATAGCAGAATAAAAAGGAATTTGAGTGTAATTAAGTTGCGTAAATAATTTTTTAACAAAACAACATGTAGTTTTAAAATAAATTCTTATATTTCAAATTTACAAGTTCATTACCAAGAAAACACGAATAACAAGAAGAGACGTCTTAAACCTCCCGAAATAGAGAAATGTGTTTGGTTCGGTTTGTGCGATAAGTGGCTAACAGGGGACGGTAATAGGGTTGCAGGTTAGTTAATAAACAACAATGATAAATGTCAAACATTTGCATCTGTAAAGAGGAATATTTAAAGTCTTTGCATTGTTGATTGATAAACAAATTTTCGTTAATTTGATATTTGATATTGTCTAGTTTTCCATTCATGTCTTATAAAAGACACAACATGGTCTATGATCATAATGCAATGGTAATTGTATAACATGGTGATCGATTAACATTTTTTAATACATATTGCAATTGATGCATACATATCAAAAGTAATGTGCTTAAGGGGTATAAAGCAAGAGTTCGAAAAGGGTTGTTGGCGATTCATCGTTTAGGCTGACAAAACTTAGAAGAGGTACACGCATAAATTTGTAAGTTGTATATAAATTATTTATAAAGTTATGTTGTTTTATTTTAATAATTTAAAAGATATATATTATTATTTGTGATTTTATCATATAGTTGTATTCACAGGAAGAGTGCTATAAGAAGCACACAATAAAGTGTGTGCGGCATTAAAAGACTTGGGATGGAACACAAAATCATTTAATCTATGAGCCCGATAATGATCTAGTTTGTATCCCGGTAACACATGTAGTGTTTAATTTGTTGCACACACAAACTATAAATTAAAATTAAACACTATTAACATATTATCATTAAATTTTGTCAGGGTAAAACAAATTGGAAGGATGAAGAGGATTTAGAGAAAGACGAGGATAATTAGGATAATGCAAGAGGATTATGAGGACAACGGGGAGAATCAAGTTCAGGCAGAGCGAGAAGATTGTGAGGATCATGGGGAGGACGATGAGACCGATCACTGAGATATTTAAGATGTAGTTTTACATCTATTTATTTTGTAATTTGGAAGGGGCCTCAAAATAATCCGTCAAAATTACACTAATATATTATTGTAAATCAAATTTTGAATTGAAATAATGTCTTCTTTTATTATTAAATAATAATATTTGGATACTTCACAAATTCTCAGTGTACAATTTCTCAATAACAATACAATGTAAAAAATATTTTAGTAGCTAATGTTTAATAATTGCAAATAACAAAAAATGTAATATAATTATTTGTAATTCTGATTAATTATGTTTCTTTTTTATAAAAAAAATGTCCAACAGATTTTATGTCACATTTGCGCCACCCCTCGTTAATGTTGTACGTCTTGCATCAATTTGACATGGTGCAAAGTAGACACAATTATGATGCAAAATAGGCACAAAAGTGATGTAAAATTGATGCAACTAGATTTGTCTAGTCACATTGTGTTTGTGTCAATTTTGTGCCACACAAATTGATGCGAAGTCTTGCAAGAAACATTGACAAATGCCCAAAAAAATCAATTTTTGATACACAAATGAGCCAAAATGTGATGTTATTTGCACTTTGTTTCCTCCTCTTTGCTTCTTTTTAATTTGAATATATTCAAACCAATCAATGACATACAAGTGGCATTGGCAATAGACACCTCCGTAACTTCAAACTCAATACCAACTTCCACCTTCTTTATTTTCTAGGATGAGGCAAATTCCATAGAAAGCACATAATCAACACCCATTAGCCATTCCATGTAGGGTGTCAAACCATCCTCATCAAGGATCTTCAAGACTTTTCCATTTTACTTGGCCTCCTCGCAAGAAGCATATTTAAATTTGACCATGTCACCACCCATGGAGATATGTTGATGCGTTCTCTTCACATTTGGAAGTGAATTACCATCCACACCGTAATCACTCCACTTTATGCTACAAATGATGAAGACATGAATGCCCAATTACCATTACTCTAAGACATCTTTCTCTTCGAATGAGTGATAGGATGACACTACTCTCAATTACACTGCTCATCTCTTTAATGGGAATGCAACCCCCCTAAACCACCCATTGATCATAATCAACCTTATTATGATTTATATCAAGGTGTGTGATATAGATCCCTTACTTACTGAACTTCACATTAATAATTTGGAAAACCGATTCTCGGAGATCTTAGGGGATAACCCATTTCAAACACCTCTATTTGCATGTCAATCTGGAACCTTTTTTCCTTCTCTAAAAACATGGCCAAATTGCACTTGGGTAAAGGAACTCAGAATTTGATGAGAATCCACAAGAACATTATTGATAGACCAAAATCAAAGATCCTTCTTACTAAGATTATGAATTATATTGAAGGTCTCCCCCAATGAAAATACTATCAAGGCTTAGCTTTGTAACAAGCTTAATTCCTTACTATGTTGTCATGGCCTCAACCATATAGTTAGTTTGGATACCAGGATATCCAGCATACATTACTATCCCCCTAACATGATCATTTTTATGATACCTCCTCCTCCTACAAACCCTTGATTACCTTTTTGAAACCCCATCAAAATTCATTTTGACCCAACCAGGGAAGGAAAACTTCCACTCAAATAAAGATCTATCAATCTTCGCAAAAGTGGGAAGTCTCTTTAGGTCTGTTGGTATCCAAATTTCTTCTCCTTTTCAAGCCGAGCAACAACACAGATTCAAAAGGGAGTTTAGAGGTAGATAGATCATAAATGTGTATCGTTTTGTAGTCGGGGATGAAATCTAACTGACCCTTTGTTACTCGAGTTTGTGGAGAGATGGATAGCACCTTAAAAGGATGTGATCTTATCCTAACTATTTTAGGTTGTGCCTTTCAACCAAGGTAAGAGAACCTATTTTGTAACCTCTGTTATTGAAGGAGACACAGATACCTTTCTTTTGCACAAATTTTATAGAGAAGACCTTGGGGAAAATATGATCAACACACCAAATCTGACTCTCATGAGTTGTCACTTCCAGATTATGGGGATATTTTCAAACACAAGGCTAAGGTTACTGAAGACATTTGGAATCCTGATCTGTTATGCATACTTTAGCAAATGGATTTTGTTCTTCTGTGGATATACAGAGCAAAACAAGGGTAGTTTAGGGTAGGATTGGTTATTTGAATAGTTTTTTGGTGGGAGATCAAGAAGATAGATTGGACTTTTCCAGATCCTTGAGAAACTTCACAACAAATGGAGAACTCAATAACAGAAAGCTTCAAAATAGTTAAAACATTCCTTCAACCAGAAGGTGTGCATCAATGGAGGCCCAGACATGCACTTTTTCACACAATCTTTGAGATTCTAGCACGAAGGCTTGAGTTAGAAGACCCAATAAAACATCAAAATCTAAGATCAGTCATGCCTGAGGTACACCCAGAGGCTTACAAACAATCTCTGTCAACAGATGAAAGAAAAGTGATTTTAAATCATTTATTTCATTCCCAGATGAAAGCTCTTCTGAAAAATGAAATTACAGATGCCACTAAACTATCACAAGGATTGAGATCTGTGTGATTCAAAGAGATTTTGATACAAGATTGCAATAGGAACAAGAAAAACTACTTGCAGACATTCTGAAAGTGAAATAAACACAAAATTTTCCAAAGATTTGACACAAATTAACTCAAAATTTATCAGATTCATCAGCAGGGGAGAGTTATTTAAACAATCTCAGAGCTTGTTGATGGCTATACACTTGTAACCAACTCAACATGAATGAAAATCTAACACAAAGGAAGTTAACCTGGTTTCTCAGAAAGTTTTCTCAGAGGATGAGCTTTTCTCAAAATTTTCTCATGAAAATGAACCCCCAACCATTTGCATGAAAAATTCATGCAATATATACCTTTTACTCACTCACTCACTTTGCCCCTCAAATCTTCCCTCCAAAAGTGGAATATTCAAAGCACCTTTGCTTTGCAATATTTCTGGAAAATGACATTTAACAAACTCATAAAAAGTTGCCAGTTGTTCTTTCAAAAGGTGAATCATTACAAAACTTTCATCATTCTTCAAAGTGGAAGCATGTTTTTCATTTCCCACGCATGTAGATCCCTTTCATTTCATCATTTCAACTTTTCCCTTCCCAATTTTTTACTCTGCAACTTTGGATATGGTAATTCACATTTTTACGAACCAGAGTAAAAATTCATTTGAAAAATGCCTTGGATTCACAAATTGAACCCCCAAATTGATTAATTCAGACCCTGCAGGCCAAGACGACACGAATTGGTAAAAAATTTGATGAAGATTGATGCAAAAAATGCATCTCCAAACTTCCTGGAGCTCAAATGGCGGCCAAATTGGTGAAATGCATAGCTACCATCGATCTGTTCCTCAACTTCAAATTTGAGCCCTCCACGTGGCAGATCCAGGTAAAAACAGGCCTTGGGACGTCTTTTTACCTTTTTACTACTTTTGGAAAATTTACACAATTTTTTGATTTCCTCCGCTGCTCCGCCGATGAGATTTGAGCCTGACACGTGGCGCAATATGACTGGATATGGAGTCACAGCTCAATTTTACACATTTTGCATCTTTCTGGAGAAAAGGAGAAATTTTCATTTTTCCTCCACCAGCTCCGCCCTTCCGCTTCAAGTTTCTAAAGTGGGTCCCAGCAGAACCCCGGGTCCCTTTATGCCTTTAACTCCCTTTTCCCTCAAAGGGAAAATTTTTCACTTTTCCTCCACCAGCCCGCACCTCCGCTATTGACTTCTCAAATGAATTTTGACTTTTTACCCTCAGGCTTGCAGGTTAGTTTGATACTTTGAGTCATTTGAATACAAGAGGAAAAATTTCCAAGTTGCCCCCGATGGTCCACCTCCCCGCCTCTTTGACTTTTCAAACTGCCATGTGTCACCACAACGCACCTTGAGGCGGTCCCAAAAATTTGATACCTTAAACGAGTGCGGGCTCGCCAATGTCCTATTCCGACGAGATTTGTCTGAATGCTTGAAACCTCAACAGAAGGCACCACATGTCATGCTCTGAGGTAGTCTCCTTTTGGCCGTTGAAAATTCTAAGTAAAATGCAAAGCAAGCGGAGGCCTCCACATGTCCCATCTTTGGTGCTTCTTTAAGATGGTGCCCAAAGCGTGTCCTCCTGAATGAGCATGAGAGCTACCGGTGTCTTGTTCCGCCAAACTGCTCCAACTGCAAAAAAATTCAAGTCACCAAACAATGGAAGCATGTTCCACGTGTCCTGTCCTGGCACTACTTCAAAGTCAAACCAAAAATTTGATTCTCAAATAGAATCGTTCACCCATGTAAGTTGACTTTTAATAGAATTTTTGAAGTATTTAGCTGAGCCACGTCCAACCAAAAGGTGCCACGTCCCCTATAGATGCAAGGATGCAAGTTTGACCAGGAGAAAACACTCGTCAAAATGTAAAATACGAAAACATGAGCATTTGAGCCTGAAAATGATTTTTTCTTCAATGACAGAGAGTTTAGATTGTTACAAGGCTCAAATACGATCCTTAGGGACACATCAACTCATCCTTCTTCAAGTATTTCAAGGCAGAAATGTCAAGAACACAAATTTTGACTGTGGCAATAGAGGGAATGGGAAAACATGAATTTTTGAAAGGATAGAGCCCGGGGAATCCAAAATACAGACCTTTTCAAGAGGAACAAAGAAACTAGGAGAAAAATATGGACCCATACATGATCTTTGATCCAGGGGTAGACTAAAAATGACAACAAAGACCAGCCAAGCACAACATGGGGAAGGATAAAATGACAGAGGCCGTAAATCAATAAATTTCCAAGGGCAAAAATGGGGTGAGACAATTTTGAGCACCAACACAGGCTCCGACTAGGGGATGGGCACTCCCTACGAGTGCCACAAGAACAAAAGTAGACCAAGTGCCAAAATATCCATTGGGAAAATGGAGTCACAAGCCAAAACACCCAAATAAACCAACCAGCTGACAAATTGACCAAAACAACAAAAAAAGAGCAGAAAACAAAAAACTGTACATTGTACAAGTGATATGCAAACCTCAGTTTTGGGGATCAATCCAAAAAATGCTTCAAATGTCTACCATTAATAGGAAGCTCAAGCAATTCCCCATCTAGGTCCTTGAGGAAAAAGGTATTCTCACCAATTCTTATGTCAATGGAATATGGGCCCATCCACAAAGCATCAAATTTACCATGCTTGCCCTTATCTTCATGTTTGCTATCCCACAATAGCACAAGATCTCCAATACTGAAAGCTCTTGGGGTTACCTTCTTATCAAACAACTTCTTCATCCTCTCTCTAAATTTTACATGCCTCTGATGGGATGCTCTTCTTGCTTCATCAAGCTCAACAATCTGATTAATCCTTGCTTCATATGGACTGATTTCTTGGTCTTCAAGTTGTTGAACAAACTGAAATGAAGACAATTGCAGATGTAAGGGCAGTAGAGCTTGTGTTCCATATACCAATTCAAATGGGATTTTACCAGTAGCTCTTTTGGTAGTGATCATGTCAGCCCAAACAACAAATTTTAGTTGCTCACCCCACTTCTTCTTGTTCAATTCCAAAGTCCTTTTAATGATCTTCAACAAGTTTTTATTGTTGGACTCAGCCTGTCCATTTCCTTGTGGATTGTAGTTAGAAGCATATGTCAACTTTATCCCATACTCTTTGCACATTGCCACTAAAGGTCTTACTCTGAAACTCATGGCATTATCAGCAATAATCTTGACTGGCACTCCAAATCTGCAGATGATATGATTCAATATGAATTCCATTACAACTTGGTGCATTGCCTTCCTAGTGGGGATTGCTTCCACCCATTTTGTGAAAAAATCAGTAGCTACCAAAATCCATTTGTGTCCAGCACTTGATGAATCAGAGATTTCACCAATAAATTCCAGCCCCCATTGTTTGAAAGGAGCTTCAATTGATACAGGTTGCAAAGGAAGGGATCCTGAAGCTTTCAATCTTCCAGAGAAACGTTGACAACTCTCACATCTTCTAACCAACTGAGTTGCATCCTTGAAAAGAGTTGGCCACCAATAACCAGCCCTCAGAATTTTGTGTGCAGTAACTCTTCCAGCAAAATGTCCTCCACAAACTCCCCCATGGAAATCAGCAATTATTTTGGGAGCTTCATCTTCAGTCACACATCTCAAGAGGATTCCTTCAGGGTTCTTCCAAGCCAACCCAAAGTTTGTAATGATATATTTTTGAGAAGCCAGCTTGAGGGATCTTTTCTTATTTTTATTCAAATGCCCAGGGAAGCATAAGTGTCTGAGATAAAATATTACATCCTTGTACCAGTCAGAACTCAACAATTTCTCAAGAACATCTGCCATCTCTTCCTCTACCTCATTTACTTCAGCATTCTGCAAATTGCTTTCAGCCATGAGCTTGGCAAGACCCAAACCTCTTACTAGCTTTGTGGTCTGGATGTCCATATCATACTCCTACAATTTGTTGACCCATCTACACCTTTTTCTTGAGATCTCCATCTCTGATAAGATGTCTTTCACCATTGTGTGAGGAACATAAGCAACAATTTTGGAACTCAAAATATAAGGCCTAAAAACTTTTGTTGCTTTTACCAAGGCAAATGCCTGCTTCTCCATGATTGTGTATCTCAACTCAGTTACTTGCAATGCCTTACTAAAGAAGGCAATAGGTCTTTCAGCTCCATCATCATCCTTTTGCAACAAAATAGATGCAATGGTGTGCTCAGAAGCAAAGGAGAATATTTGGAAAGGTTTCTTGTAATTTGGGGCTGCTAGAACAGGAGCATGCTTCAATGCTTTCTTGATTCCATCAAAATATTTAAGGGCAGCCTCTTCCCACTTGATATTCTGGTCCTTCTTCAACATGCAAGTAATGGGGAGAGTCAACTCAGCAAAATTAGACACAAACCTTCTAATGAAATTGATTTGACCAAAGAAGGATTGGATTCCTTTCTTAGTTTTTGGAATCGGGATCTTGCTCATAGCTTCTATCCTTTGTGGATCAATCATAACTCCTTCTTTAGACATAATGTGACCAAGTAGTTTTTCTCTTTGCACTCCAAAATGGCACTTATTTGGATTGAGTGAAATGCCATATTCTCTACATCTGATCAACATTCTTTCCAAATGTTGCAAGTGGTCAATTCTTTTGCTAGAAAAAACAGTAATATCATCTTGATAAACAACAATAAAATCATTGATATAGCAAGCGAAAGCAATGTCCATGGCCCTTTGAAAAGTATCTCCAACATTCATTAAACCAAAGGGCATCCTGACAAAAACATATGTTCCCCACGGAGTAGTAAAGGTAGTTTTAATCCTCTCTGATTCTTTGACAACAACTTGGTTATAACCGGAGAAACCATCCAAAGTAGAAATCATTTCAGAACCAGTCACTAATTGCAACATGTTTTCCATGTTTGGTAGAGGATAGTTGTCTTTCATTGATGCTCTATTTAGATTTCTGAAATCCACACAAAGTCTGATATCTCCATTTTTCTTTCTGACCGGCACCAAGTTTGCAACCCAAGAAGAATACCTTGTGGGTTGAATGATTCCTCCATCTCTCAATTTTTTCAATTCCTCTTGCATTTTGAGAGAAAGGAGTGGGTTAATTGGCCTTTGCTTCTATCTGAATGGTTTGGCATATTTCTCAAGAGGGATTTCATGTTGGAACAAGTCTTCTCTATATGCTTTCAGCTCGGAATAAGACCAAGCCAAACAGTCCTGATATTGTTTCAACAATTGGATATAGGATTGTTTTTCTTCCTTATTTAAACCACTCCCTAACCAAATATTCCTTGGTTTCTCCTTTTTTCCCAAGTCATGCTCTTCAACATCTCTAGATGCAAACATGTTTCTATTGATTATACAATCAACATTGTTAAAATTTGACTCAAGAGCAACCAGCCCTCTAGGGATGGTGTTAGTCTTCAATTGAATGATATCCCTACCAAACAAGGTTTCTTTTCCATCAACATTATAGACCAATGGTTCCAAATCAATATGTTGATCCACAAACTCACCTTGGTTCTACAAAAACCTCTGAACCTGAGCATCATCATCAAATACTTGCCAATGTTTGATGTTATCAGGGACTGCAGGCCTAGTGAGTATTTCAACATCATATTCACAATATGGAGAAATGGTACAATTGTCAAATCTTGACCCCAACACTACTAGCCTATCTGCAATCATATTTTAAAAAAAAAAAATCATGATGAACAATGTTGAAGGAATCAAACATCTCAATCAGATCCCAAACTGTGTGTTTGTATTGTTTCATTCACTGATTTTTTGTTGCATACAGTTTTCTAACTTGTTTGACAACCAACTCAGAATATCCCTTTACAATGACATCCTTTACACCATACTTCCAAGCAATCCTCAGCCCTAACAATAATGCCTCATACTCAACTATGTTATTGGTGCATTCAAAGTTAAGTTTGAAAGAAAAAACAAATTCCTCTTTGCTTGGAGAGATCAAAACAACACCAGCACCATTACCAAATTTGGAGCAAGCTCCATCAAATAACAAATTCCATGGAGAGCCTACTTCTTCAAGACACTTAGACTGATCCATCTTGTGCTCCTTACCATCAGCAAACCCAATAAAATTATCAACATCAACATCAGCAAATAATACTTCATAAGAAGCATTGTTTGGATCCTCAATTAGATGCAACATCTTCTTCTCTCCATATAATTTTACAAGGCTACCCTCAATGGGAATGGTGGAAAAATACATATCCATTTGGACACTCCCTCCAACACTTGCAGCCCACTTTCTTGACAATAACATACCCCATTTGGCAGGGCAATCAACAATTACAACATCAAGTTTCAAATTCTTACCCGGATAGGCTGCAAGTTGCACCACCAAACCTTTGACACACCCAACAACTAGCACTTCCCTGGAATCCATGGCAGTACACTTGCCATACGCTGTTGTTACTTTGATATCTAACTCATTCATAACTTCCAAAGGCATGACATTGCATGATGCCCTGGAGTCAAACATAAAATTATGTAGCAACTTGTCCTTGATGATCAAAGTTGTGAAGAAAGGGTCAACACTCATCTGAGATTCAACCAAGGATGTTCCCAAATATACCTCCGGTGGTTCACCAAATTCTTCCAATGCTGATGTCTTTCCTACCTCTGCAATAGCAAGTGGAGCCTCTACAACATTCACATTCCTTTTCATGACAGCCTTCTCCTCCTTCAATCCCAAATACTCAAGTGCTCTCTTCTTGTGCTCAGGGATTCTAAGCAGCTCAACAATTGGAACACTGACCTTGATTTGGCTCAAAACTTGAGCAATGTCATAGGGAATGTATTTAGGAAAAACAACAGTGGAAGGAGGGCTGGAAATTTCATCAGATGGCACAATGTTTTTAACATTTTGAGCATGGGGTGAAGCATAAATTTTTCTTGGGACAGCAGGGCTCTTAGCAGATGTTTCTTTCTTAGGAACCTCTTTTGGGATATTAGAAAGCAATGGGGTTTTATTTTTGGCTTGAGGCCCAACTCCCTTGATAGCCTTACTTCTTGTGTTATACTCCTTCTCTTGGGCCACCACAACATTCATAAGTAGCTGCCTATCCTCTTCCGAGGGTATACCTCCATCATACTTCTTGATCATCAATGCCCTCAAGTATTCAAAATCATTATTGGGCAGCTCAAAGGCTTGTACATTATCAATTTCTAAAACATGAGAAGGAGGAAAAATATGTACCCGTTGGATGCAATCCCAAAATCTAGCAACAGTCCTTGCACTTATCACTTCAGTTGATTTTTCTCCTTGACATGAGTTTGTAGGGAAGTCCATCATGCAAGCATCATCATCCGTATTACAATCATCATCTTCCTCTTCAATTTTTTGATATGTTCCACATGGAGGATGGGGTAATAAACATCTGTCACACCAGTCAATCTGATTTGCATCATCAACAATAGCCACTCTAGCATTTAACGGATCAAGCACTACCTTACTTTCCTTGGCCTGAGATTTCCTATTTCCAAATCCAATAGGCCCTTTACCTTTGTCATCAAATCTCTACTCATTCCTATGGTGATTGTCGAATCTATCTTGTGCTTGCTGCCTAGGCTGACCTTGTGAAGTTTGTCCAATTCCCTTCTCAGCTCTTGCCAACTTGTAGGAAATCTCTTTGACAACCCCTGCCAAAGTTTTCACCACTTCCTCCAAGTCTACACTCTTTCTTGCTTGAGGCTTCTCAGGGTTTACCAATTTAACTCCATCTCTCTTAGGAGGTTTCCCAACAGCCTTGATATTGTTCTCAATTTGAAGTGCCATGGTGAAGGCCTACCTTAAATTGCTAGGGTTCTTGTCCCTCAAGTAATATGCAGCCTTTTTATCAAATGCATCAGAATATTTTATCAAACAAGATTCATCACATGGTCTTAAATTCACCGGCAATCTCCTCAAAGTTTTATTGAACCTTGTGTTGAAGTCATGGACCGATTCATTTAGGTTCTTCTTGATATTCTCAAACTCTGATAAAAGGAACCTAGGATCAGTCTTGTCACCATATTGCAGCCTGAATGCATTTTGCATTTCAGCCCATGAATCAATAGAATTATTTGGCAAGGTCTTGTACCAATCCCTAGCATCCTCCTCTAAAGTGTGGACAAACAATTTAATGTACACATCCTCAAATCCAATTTCAAAATCCTCCATCATATTAATAAAGAGTTTCAAATGTTGATCACTTGTTATGGCATTATTCCCTTGGAACTTTGGCAATCTACTTCTAACATCCTGAGGCACAACATTAGGATAACTAGCCATTCCCCTAAAATTTATTGGGCCAAAGGTATTGACCACAAATGGAGGCCTAGGTGGAGGCTGAGCCATGTTGTCTGGTGGAGGTGATCTTGGGGGTGACACAAGATGATGAGGAGTGTGAGGTCTTTGGGGCTCAAGAATGTGGTTCACAAGATTGGTATTCTCTAGGTGCTGATTTTCTTGGAAAGTTTTACTAGAATTGAAACACACAGGTGCAGATTGAAGAAGGAACTCACTAGGTACAGCAGAAGGACCTTCACTAGTTGAAGTAAACAAGTTTATGAGAAGATTGCTTGAATCAGAATCACTGGAAGAAGAGTGATAATCCTCTATTAAAGGCTGATCTCTCTCACCAATGGATATTCCTTTGCTTGATGTCTGACCTTCAACAACCTTCCAAAATTTTCTTTCCTCTAAAACTGTCTTTCCCAATTCTTGAAATAATTTTCTACTTGGGTCTCTCTTGAAGAAAGATCTTCTTCCTTCCAGGTTTGCAGATTTTATGTGACAAACTTCACTTAATGTATGATAAGGTACTGGTATTTATCAAAAATATAACAGCAAGGAGTCACCACTAAGGATTTTCACTCTAGTTTGTGCAAATACACTATGAAGGTCTATCAAATGACTACAAATATTAGCACTATTCAAAGCTTGAACAGATATGATCTTCTTTCATTCAATTTTTCAACTATGGTGTAGAGTTTGAAACAAAAAATTGGAGACACTTGAAAATATTAAACTCAAAACTATACTCTTCACTTCAGTCTTTTAAATCTAATTAGAAAATGATGCTCAAAAAAGTAGTTGCACATAAATCACATACAATGTATTACCAAGGATTTTGAAAATTTGAAATACTGAAATATTCCCCGGCAGCAACGCCATTTGTGTTGGTATCCAAATTCGTTCTCCTTTTCAAGCCGAGAAGCAACACAGATTCAACAAGGAGCTTAGAGGTAGATAGATCATAAATGTGTATCATTTTGTAGTTGGGATGAAATCTAACTGACCCTTTGTTACTTGAGTTTGTGGAGAGATGGATAGCACCTTAAAAGGATGTGATCTTATCCTAACTATTTTAGGTTGTGCCTTTCAACCAAGGTAAGAGAACCTATTTTGTAACCTCTTTTGTTGAAGGAGATGCAAATACCTTTCTTTTGCACAAATTTTATAGAGAAGACCTTGGGGAAAATATGATCAACACACCAAATCTGACTCTCATGAGTTGTCACTTCCAGATTATGGGATATTTTCAAACACAAGGCTAAGGTTACTGAAGACATTTGGAATCCTGATCTGTTCTGCATACTTTAGCAAATGGATTTTGTTCTTCTGTGGATATACAGAGAAAAACAGGGGTAGTTCAGGGTAGGATTGGTTATTTGAATAGTTTTTTGGTGGGAGATCAAGAAGATAGATTGGACTTTGCCAGATCCTTGAGAAACTTCACAAAAAATGGAGAACTCAATAACAGAAAGCTTCAAAATAGTTAAAACATTCCTTCAACCAGAAGATGTGCATCAATGGAGGCCCAGACATGCACTTTTTCACACAATCTTTGAGATTCTAGCACGAAGGCTCAAGTTAGAAGACCCAATAAAACATCAAAATCTAAGATCAGTCATGCTTGAGGTACACCCAGAGGCTTACAAACAATCTCTATCAACAGATGAAAGAAAAGTGATTTTAAATCATTTATTTCATTCCCAGATGAAATCTCTTCTGAAAAATGAAATTGCAGATGCCACTAAACTATCACAAGGATTGAGATCTGTGTGATTTAAAGAGATTTTGATACAAGATTGCAATAGGAACAAGAAAAACTACTTACAAACATTCTGAAAGTGAAATAAACACAAAATTTGTGAAAGATTTGACACAAATTAACTCAAAATTCATCAGATTCATCAGCAAGGGAGAGTTATTTAAACAATCTCAGAGCTTGTTGATGGCTATACACTTGTAACCAACTCAACATGAATGAAAATCTAACACACAGGAAGTTAACCTGGTTTCTCAAAAAGTTTTCTCAGAGGATGAGCTTTTCTCAAAATTTTCTCGTGAAAATGAACTCCCGACCATTTGCATGACAAATTCATGCAATATATACCTTTTACTCACTCACTCACTTTGCCCCTCAAATCTTCCCTCCAAAAGTGGAATATTCGAAGCACCTTTGCTTTGCAATATTTCTAGAAAATGACATTTAACAAACTCACAAAAATTTGCCAATTGTTCTTTCAAAAGGTGAATCATTACAAAACTTTCATCATTCTTCAAAGTGGAAGCACGTTTTTCATTTCCCACGCATGTAGATCCCTTTCATTTCATCATTTCAACTTTTCCCTTCCCAATTTTTTACTCTGCAACTTTGGATATGGTAATTCACGTTTTTCATGAACCAGAGTAAAAATTCATTTGAAAAATGCCTTGGATTCACAAATTGAACCCCCAAATTGATTAATTCGGACCCTGCAGGCCAAGATGACATGAATTGGTAAAAAAATTGATGAAGATTCATGTGAAAAATGCATCTCCAAACTTCCTGGAGCTCAAATGGTGTCTGAATTGGTGAAATGCATAGCTATTGTTGATATGTTCCTCAACTTCAAATTTGAGCCCTTCACGTGACAGATCCAGGTAAAAATGGGCCTCGGGACATCTTTTACCTTTTTACTACTTTTGGAAAATTTGCACAATTTCTTGATTTCCTCCGCCGCTCCGCCGATGAGATTTGAGCCTAACACGTGGCGCAATATGACTGGATACGGAGTTGCGGCTCAATTTTACACATTTTACATCTCTCTGGAAAAAAGGAAAATGTTTCACTTTTCCTCCGCTAGCCCACACCTCCGCTTCAAGTTTCTAAAGTGGGTCCCAATAGAACCCCGGGTCCCTTTATGCCTTTAACTCCCTTTTCCCTCAAAGGGAAAAATTTTCACTTTTCCTCCGCCAGCCCGCACCTCCGCTATTGACTTCTCAAATGAATTTTGACTTTTTACCCTTGGGCTTGTGGGTTAGTTTGATACTTTGAGTCATTTGAATACAAGAGGAAAAATTTTCCAAGTTTCCCCCGAAGATTTGCCTCCCTGCCTCTTTGACTTTTCAAACTGCCACGTGTCACCACGGCGCACCTTGAGATGGTCCCAAAAATTTGATACCTTGAATGAGCGTAGGCTCGCCACATGTCTTGTTCTAGCGAGATTTGTCTGAATGCTTGAAGCTCAGTAGAAGGCACCATGTGTCATACTCTGAGGCAGTCTCCTTTTGGCCATTGAAAATTCTAAGTAAAATGCAAAGCAAGTGGAGGCCTCCACATGTCATCTTGGTGCTTCTTTAAGATGGTGCCCAAAGTAGAGACCCTGAATGAGCGTGAGCTCGTCGTGTATCCTGTTCCACCAAATTGCTCCAACCACATAAAAAAATTGTCCAAGTCTGGGCCAAGTAGCAGAAGCCTCCACGTGTCCTCTCGGCACTACTTCAAATTCAGACCAAAAAGTTGATTCTCAAATGAGCGTTGTTCACCCATGTGGACATATTTCTGAGTTGAGGCCTTTTATAGAATTTTTGAAGTATTTAGCTGAGCCACATCCAACCAAAAGGTGCCACGTCCCCTGTAGATGCAAGGATGCAAATTTGACTAGGAGAAAACACCCGTCAAACCGTAAAATACAGAAACATGAGCATTTGAGCCTGAAAATGAATTTTTCTTCAATGACAGAGAGTTTAGATTGTTGCAAGGCTCAAACACGATCCTTAGGGACACATCAACTCATCCTTCTTCAAGTATTTCAAGGCAGAAACGTCAAGAACACAAATTTTTACTGTGGCAATAGAGGGAACAGGAAAACGTGAATTTTTGAAAGGACAGAGCCTGAGGAACCCAAAATACAGACCTTTTCTAAAGGAACAAAGAAACTAGGAGACAAATATGGACCCATACATGATCTTTGACCCAGGGGCAGACTAAAAACGAAAAACAAATACCAGCCAAGCAGAATCATGGGGAAGGATAAAATGACAGAGATCGTAAATCAATAAATTTCCAAGGGCACAAATGGGGCGAAACAATTTTGAGCACCAACAAGGTCCACCTCTAAACCCCAAATAGCTTGAATTTTGGCATCTTCGATACCTATTTTTTATTCTCCTTTTGTTTAAGAGCTAAGAAATTTTCGTTGATAGCACCTATTATATAATTCCCAGTTATATGAATACTTTTCTTTTACCCTAACTATTATTATATTGCATTCCCACCATATCCCCTTGAAAAAGTGGGGAAGGGCCAATTGTTATAAATTCTTAAGATCATAATTGGAAATGGAGATTCCCATTGGGATAACTTCAAGATAGAGGGTGGTTTTATCCAATTGATTTTAAAAATGCTAAAGATCATGTTTATGGTTCTCTGTGCAAATTCGCACTCTAAGGAACAAATGTACCATCAATTTTGCATCATTTTCACAAAGATAAAAATGTTGGGAATCGAGAAGAATAGATTAATTTTTGGGATAAGGCTATCATTTGTTGTAGCACAGCATGCTCCTATTTCTTTTAAAAAGGAGAACCCACTATTTTTTATTGATCATTGCATATTGTTTTGTATAGCAATGCTTTTGCCTTGAGATTGCTAGTTATTGATTTTAACGTGCAAGTCCTAGTCTTTTGTGTGTGATTTTTGATGCATAAATTTACCATGAAGCTTCCATCTCCTTTACAAGTCTAAGGATTTAAACATTGCCCAAAAAACTTGTGTTTATTTCTTACATTTATTTCTTATATCTTTATAGGGGTGTCATGTTATATAGCACCCTTCCATTTCACATGGTCCATGCAAGCCTTTACTAAGTCACCTAAAGTCATTTGAGTTGGATATAATGCTTTGTGCCTTGCCTATTCAACACAATGTGACCTCACATGGTTTCCTTTCTCTAATGGATTCAAATTAAAACTCGCCGCATATTTCCAGACACGGTTAGATTCATGTTGAGTCACTAAGCTAAATGAATCAAGGACACATGTCGTTGGTCAACATTGCACTAAATTTGATGTCCATGAGACTAAAATTTTCCATCATCTTTGTAAACACTTTGAGAGCTACAATTTCTAACAAAAAGTTCAAAAATTTCAAAAACTTGGTCTCATTAGAAAGCACATGGAGTAATGAGATATGTACAGTCAAACCACCATAGGGATCGTTTAAAGGAAGAATATCATGTATGAGGCAAAGTTCCAAGGATAAAAAAGTAAGTCATCCATTTGTTCATCTAGATTCACTATGGCAGTGAATCAGTAATGACCATGACACTGGAAAATGAGCCGACACATTGGGATCATAGCTAGTGATAATTTTCAAAATGAGCAGTGGTGTTCATTGCCAGACAAAAACAATAATTCATGTAACCACAAAATGAAATGTAATGAAAGATTATAATGACGTCCGCGAGACCAAACAATATATGGGACCAAATCTGCAACCCTAATATATTTTCAGACTTCTTTCAATATCACACCTCCTACAATGGATCTTGATTATAAAACCAACAATATTTTTAAGCCTTGCCTCTTTAAATAACTCACTTAGGCTATCTACTTTTAGGTTGCTTTTGTACTAGATATAAATATCATCATAAGTTGTACATTCCATGGTGAAGTCCCATTCCCTCTCTACCCCCCCCCCGCCCCTTACTATAAAGAAGATAACTACTCCTGTAACATCCCGTTAATTAATCCTTTTTATTCGACATTTAATTATTCAAATAATTATGAATAATGCGAAAATGAACGTTTATTCGGATAATTAAGTATTATTCTTAGATGATGGCAATTAGTCATCTATGTACTTAATTAAAAAATGAGTACTAAGATAACTAAATATTGCCTTTATTGTTATTAAATGCAGTTTGATTTTAATGAGGTACTAAGTAAGTCTTGTTTAGATTTTTGTGTTGGACGTCAAGTTGATTAGGATGACACCGTTCTTAATCGATATGGTTCCCGCACAACGTTGATGTTGTGTTGGCGCCCATATGGACTAAGGGCAATGTCGCTCCCAAGTCAACTTGTTCGTCACGTCATAACAAGGCTAGGAGTAGTATATATTACATTGTGGTATTTGTTTATCGTGACAGGAATCATTTTGGAGTTGCCATTTTATGGTAAAAAATAGTAAGGCTTAAATAGCTTGGTAAATGGATATGTTAACATCAATTATTTTTAAATAATAAATGGATGGGGGCCATATGGCCATACTTATTGAATGGTTTAGCTTATGTGTTAATTGGAATTGAATTAAATTCAAAATGGTAAAGAATACCATAGGATGCGTGGATAAACATTAGTTTGGATTGATTGCTATTTGACTCAAATTAAAATTGGTGTTGAACACCATATTGACATGGATAAAGGTTTAATGATTAATGTCTCCACTTTTGTGGGAAATTCATGTAGAGGGGAAGATTGACATTATTGAATGAATATTCAATTTTGAATAAAGGGAATACCCTTCCACAATGGCTTGGACTTCATTCATCTTCCACTTGGCAAATGGTAGCTAGAAGAAGTAAATGCATACACAGCATTTGGGAAGCGTGGAAGAAAGGGGGAAAAGCTAGAGTTTGGTTTTTCATTTCATTCGACTTGCAGTTGGAGCTCTAGTCATGGAGACATTTTGCCAAAATTTTGTTGCATGTGTTGGAATCAATTTTTATGAGTAACCCTCTATTTATTATGAGGAATGCAATGTGGAGGGTTGGTTGTTTTGGAGAGATGGAACTTTTGCACTCAGGGCAAATCAATAAGGGTTTCAGAGGGCAACTGGAAGCTAAATCGAGGCACCCAAATCGTTTCAGGAAAGGGGTTACTCTTCCTTGCTCCTCTGGTTTTTGATTGATAAAGAGATTGTTATCTTTTGTGTCGTTTTGCATTTTGAATGGTTTTTGTGGAAAATATGTTGTGAATCAATTGATGAACTTTGAGTTCCTTCATTAAAAACATATAGCTATGATGGGGTTTGGAAAATGGTTGAGAATTTTTTTTGGTATTCGAATAGAGCTCCTCAAATGAAAATTTATGGTTGATTTCTTGTTTATAATTTGTTGTAAATTCCTTGCTGAAACGTGGGTTTAAATAATGTGTAGATACAGTGATTTTGTGGGTTTTCAAACTTGCATACTTGCTAGAAATTTTTATGGCTGTGGGGTTTGGAATATAACCTAGAAAATTCTTGTGGGTTTGTGTATTTGAGTTCATTCCATAGAAATGTACAGCTATATCTGGTGTTAAATTGTATAGAATGTTTTTCCGTAATGGGGGTTGATTGAAAAGTTTAATAAATACATTTGGAGGAATATCAAACTTGTTTTCTTTCAGTAAAAATGTATGGCAATGTTTTTCTTTTCTGTGATCTCGAGTGAATGATTGATTGATGATGTGGGTTTGGTAAGATAGTAGAGTAAATTTGTGAGGGGCATTGTTGTAATTTGATGTTCTTAGGTAAATGAAATTTAACCCTTAGGGATATATGTGGATGTTGTTATATGCATTCATGGATGATTATGGCTTTATTTGAATGTTTAATTTAATGGGTTTTATCCCTTAACATTTAGATTTTATGGTAGGCGTTTAGTTCTTGAATAAAATAAAAATTAGTGGAATTGGTTGCTTCATTTTGTGATATGAAATAGTAAAGGAGACTATCTGCTTGCACGAAAAGAAATAAAATTTGTAGTTCTTGCATATTGTATAGATGCTTAATCCTTTTTGTAGGGACATTTGGGAAAATGATAATAAAATAAAGTAAAAGTTGATGGTTCAGTTGGGTAATCTTATTTCTTGTCATATTTTTTTTATTTATCCCGAGATCCTGGTGACTCAAAGGGTGGGATCATTTGATCCATACCTTTTTCATTTTATGCATTAATTTCATTATTTGATTCAGATTATTAAGATCTGTTTTCTAGAAAAATTTTAAAAGTAGAAAATACAAGGGGAGACTTTGTCAAAATTTTGTCAGAATTCTATACTTAGTCATTTAATGGATTAAATTATTTGGATGACTATATATGACATGAGAATTATTCTACAATAATGTTTGTTGCAATTTGGATGTATTTTTCCTTGATTGTTAATTAACTTAAATTCATTGATTGGTTTGATTCATGTGTGCACGAAGATAGTGGTTCTAGCACAGATCGGGATCCTAAATCCTCCGCTAATTGCATTGTTTGCGATTGAAGAAGCGGGAGGTTTGTATGCAAAGTGATCCTTCAGGAAAACTTCACATATATACCCCACGCTTCTTCCATCGCCAACTATGGGATTGTTGGATGATTCTAGCTCCCTATCTATTGCGGAAGCATTACCATTGCAATGTTAGTTTAATTAAAGTTATGATGACTAATCTACTTTATTTGTCAAAAACATAGTTAGGCGAGTAGATTAAATTCTTGCTAGTTCTTTGAAATGACACCTCCAAACCAACAATGATGCAGGTTTTGTGATAATGCTTGGACATTTTATCACCAGCTTGTGAAGAATGACGTTAGGTCTGATGACTTTTATTACAGATCATTGTTTCCGTTGTACTTGTAATTATGGAAATTGGAAACTTTTCTTGGTCAAGTTGTTCTTGGTACTAGTACATTTATGTACAAGACATGTAATTTATGAATAAGTTGGCTGATTTCTATATTTCTAAATACATTGTCGTGTTATGGTTATTGATAACTATATGGTAAATTTGATGAAGTTAAGGTTTTCCTATTTAGCTATCTTATGCTTAATAATAGGTATGGTTCATGACAATATAGATACACATCATAGCTATTTGACTCTCTGTTACAATAAAGAGTTTATTATGGGTAAGGGAAAAGAATACTAAGTGAGTTAGAAAGTTGTAATTGGAAGGGAAAAATACATTATGATAGTCTTAACTTTTAAAAGATTAAAATCTGATTTGCATGATATATTGGACCAACCTATAGTGTTGATCATTATGTAAATATTGAGAGTAACCTATTTAAGGATTAAAAAGACTAGCTCAATGTTAAGTATCAACTTTAAAATGAATAAAATCTTATTTTAGGGGCATGTTGGTTTAAACAAAGAAAAGGGTGTATATGCAATAAGTAAATAAGTGATATTAATCTATTCAAAGATTCAAGAGACTAGTTTAATGTTAGATGATGGAATCTAAAAATAAATATGATCAACTCGTCATGTAAGTTAGTTAATACCTTACAGGATGTAAAGATTAACTAAATGAACTCACCATCCTTCGCAAGGAAAAAGAAGGGAATTTGAAGTTGAGGTTATCTCTAGCTTAAATCAAGACATGGAATATAATCCTAACAAAGTATAATCATGACTTTGATGAATGGTTAGAGAATCAAGATAAGCTTAAGTATGTTACTTTAAGGTTAATTAGGCCTCTTGGAGTCTTATCTAAGAGCTTAACACTCTTTTTCTATCAAAATGGTTAGTATGTATGGATAGGGCAGCAAAGAGATGAACAATTCATGTACTTATCCATCTATCCAAAGTAATTAAATGTGTAAAATTTTATTCGTAAAGTATTTGGATAAACCATAAAGGCTATGACCCTTGCAGGAACTGCATAATCAATGCACATTGTAGGCTACCTACGAGTAGCCCATCGGTTATTTAATGTGGTAACACATTAAGCAGTGGATTGACCTCCCATAGGTAACCCATAGCGAGCATTGGGGTTCCTTGAACTTACGTAGTTGAACTCGTTAGGAATCCAGTAATTTTTAATAGGTTCACTTGCATAAGTTTAATGAATCTAAATGATTGTGATGAGACGTTTTTGAGGTGATGGGAATACAAGTTTAGATGTTATGTGTAATCGTCTAAACTAAGCGTACATAGTACAATTGAGAAACTTTGGCCAAAATAATGTCCTTGCTGGGTACATTGTCTAATCACCATGATTCCTCAAATCCCAAAGTGTAGGATACATGATGGAGTTTACTAAATGAACTCTAGGTAGACACTAGAGGCCAATCACAAGTTCTTACTACTGCAGTGCGGTAAAATCAAGTGAGGCTAAGTATGAACATTCGATCGAAAGTTAAGGGTGATCGTGGAGATCAAGGATAATTAACCCTTACATCTGCACAAGATTTATCACTATGTTATATGATGGATTAAGTTATTAAGACATGTTACATAAACCAGCTTTAGCTAATTACCTGATTTAATAATTCAGAGGAATGTCAAACTTGTTGTTAATTTAATATGACTTGTTGCATTAACTAGTTGTAGTTAGCTATCTAACTTACATATGTAGATGAATGTCTATATGCTGTTAGAAGAAAAAAAATTCCTACTAATTTGGGTGTCAAATTTTAGGTTGTTACAACTCCTCTCTAAATCCTCCTTAGGAATATTCCATCTACCGGTCTCACATCGAAGATGATGTGATCCAGTATTTAGTTGTGCAACTAACATCTTTGTATTTTCCTTGATGGTTGCACCTATATATGTTTTTTCATCATGTTCCCAGGAGGAATTAAATTCTTTGACGTAATGAGATTTCTTTTGGCCAATCTACCTTGTCCATAAGGAAATCCTAAATTTGTCTATCACAAATTTTTTTATTTCCTCATTGATGTTAGGACACTCTTGCAAGTTGATGCCTCATTTTCTTATCCACTACTTGTTTTTCTTCATCCAAGTTTTCTTCCTACATCTTAATTCCTCCTCCACAACCATTTTGTGCCAATGATGGTTATCCATGTTTTCAATATTTTTCACATAACAAGTAACATCTGAGTTATTGTGGATGCCTCCATCAGAAACATCCCTACTTCATCCAGTAAAATCTCGTATGGAACTATTGTTTTTACTTTGAGGGTGCTTGTGATTAGATGCTTTTGGATTCTTTCCAACTACCTCAACCCATAATTAGACATGCTACTTCCCCAAACCTCACAACCATATAGGGAAACCAACATGACCAACAAGCCAAAAAGGGTTTTTCTTGGTTTTCCAATCCCATAACTTAGTTTTCCTACACATGTTTTGAAGTAAGACTCTTTCCAACCTCCCTATATCCTTTTCTATCTACACGTCTCCCAACTAAGTTTTTTGTGAAAATCAATCCCAAGGTATTTGTATTCTTTCATTATTTGCAATGGGCTCCCTTCAAAAAGAAAGTTAACTCGAGTCTCTTTCCTTTTTAGTGAAAAAATTATGACTTTAGTCTTATTGATGTTCAATTACATCCCAACTTCTTGGAAAAATAGTTCCAATACTTTCAACTGTTCCATCAATCCTTGAGATGTTTTTGAAATTAGGATAAGATCATTGGCATATAAGAGTAACTTTGCCACAGATCCCTCTAATTGGATACCCCCATTGGTTTTACTTAACCATTATTCAAGTTTATCAATGTATAAACCAAACAAAGTGGGGGAAAGAGAGCAGTCTTGCTTGACACCAATGTTGCTACCAAAACATTCGGACATACCCTCTTTAGTTATGATTTTAGCTTTGACATGCTCATATAATCTATGCACTTCTGCTCTATACTCATATGGAATACCAAGTTCTTCCATCTTGTTCCAAATTTTATCTCTGGACACTGTGTCAAAGGTTTTTTAAAAATCCACAAAGCAACATAAATTTTCCCCTCCTTGAGTATCCCATATCTTTTCATTCAATTGTCTAATGGTGATACCATGTTTGATGGTTGAGGGCCTGTTAGCATATGGATTTTCACACATGTAAATGAAATGCAACAGTGTGGGAATGAAGTCCCTCCTCAATGAAGGTGAGGTTACCTTTATTGAAAACCAAAACTGTATTTACACCTATACATTGAAAATCGTATGTGGGGGGGTGTTTTGGAACATCAATGGAAAGAAAAGTGAATGGGGGAGATGGAATGGAATGAAGGAACGAAATGGAAAGGAATGAATGGAAGGAACATGCAAGAGCTAGGTAAAATCAGAGACTAATATTGCATGGAGAAGAACAATAAATAACTAACACAAATAAAACGGAGTTTGCATCAGTTAAACAAGAATGAGTAAAGGGAACACACATGAGCAAGTAAATAGCATAGCTTGATCACTGTGAACAAGAACAACAACTTAATAACTTTGATCGTAATATCAAAGATAATATTTGCATGCAAGATTTAAACATCTAACATCTAATGAACATAAGAACATCAAATGTTACAAGAGACAATAAATGAGACACAAAGTTTGTATTTCATTAACTCCAAAATGTCTTCACAAAAGAACACATTTTCTTCCTGAAACAAATTTTGCACACAAAAGTATTTCTTCTCCTCTCTCAAAGTCGCCCTTACAAATGAGCCACTAACATCCTTTTATAGCCAAAAAGTTGGTTACAAAGTAGTTAGGATTTTAAATGCACATTAAATAGAGTACTTAAGTGACTTTGACATTTTCAGCCAACTTTTAAAAAGTGACTTAAAATAGAAACCACTTAAGTTAAAAATTCATTTAAGGAAAAATACATAAATAAAATAAATGTGTACGTGTGGACCCCACTTAAGTGACTTGGACATACACATAGACATCCTAGTCAACAATGTGCCGCCTAGATCAAGACACCTAGGATTAGTGCCTTATACATTGAGACAAGAGTCCTCATATCCTGGTCATATGGGAATGAACTCATTGACCGTGGTCCGCAATCCTCCAAATGACAAGAGATCTGAGCTTGAAACTTGAGCAATTCATCCACCTCTCTGCTTGAGCAACATCCTGGTGTGAGCAATTTTGTTTTCATTCGTATTCATATTCACAATTACATACAATTCTCCACATGCTTTGAATACCTTTCCATCATGAATTCTTTATTTTTTACGAGATTGAAGTCATTACGTGACCTTGGCTTGTCAGAATCGAGCTCTTGATCTTTCGTCATTGAGAAGATCTTCCAAGAGCCAAAATTGCAATTCACTTCCTGGAGTTATTTCTTTTGTCTTTTTCACCATCCCGAAGTGTTTCCATTTTGATCTTCTCATGATCATCCAATTCGAGAATGTTCCAACTTTAAGACTAGCTGATGAAGTATTGTGCCTTCTAATAACGAAGAGTTAACAGGGACACGCTTGAATGATGTGGCCTTGCTTGATGATCCACACAATTGTACTTATCGTTGGTCTTAGTTTGTCGATGAATATATCCATACAACGATCAAGTGAAAATAATTGATGTAGATAAGATTCTCCCATCATCGATCTCTGCCGATAACAATGGTTTTTGACTCCGAAGAGACCTATGCCAATAACTACGACTTATACCACATAATAAGAAAGTCAGAGGTTGCTTCCACTTTGGGGTCATTGGAGTTGAATTGCCACACTGTGCAAGTGTCGTGGTGCATCTATGCAATGTAGAACAAGCATTAGGAAAATTGTGAATCACCTTCAGTTGATATGTAATCGCAAAACCGATTTACGTCGACGTGTCCCAAGTTGGTATCAACGATGTTCTCATACTCTGAATGGAGCATCGAGGTGATTAGAATGCCCTGGAACCTATACCACAACATCATTTTGTTTGGAGATGACATGATTGTGACAAAAACGTGATTTAAGGCTATTACTTCCATCTTATAAAATTGCACAAATTGCCTGTAAAATTGCGTTGGGAAAAATAGCAAATCTTGTTGAAGTTCTCACCGGATGATGGAGTTTATTAAGGTACAATAATTTTGTGTTTCAAAGGGTTTTTTTTCCAATGAAATTCTTTAGTCAAATATTAAAGGTCAAAGCTGACTCTTCTAAAACTGCTAGGAAAATGCAAGTGTAAAATTGTGAAAATCCTATTTGGTTTTAGCTTGCGAAAAATACCAAACGTCACCCTGGGCATCTACAACTTGGTAAGAGAGCATATGAAGGTGGAGAGAATTGAATGAAATAATTATTTTCTCTTGAAAATCATCTGACTTCAAAATATCAACTCTCAAAGCAATTCACCTTGACAGGCTGAAAACTACATGCGCGGCAAAATCAAACAAATTGCATTTTATTTGGCTCCGTGAAAAATATCGAACGAGGTGCTACACATTTTTAATTTGGAAAAAGACTACATGAAGTTGAGGATAATTCAACGAACCAAAATGTTTCTCTTGATGATCATCTGGGCTCAAGATACGGATTCTCAAAGTAGGCCTTCTGCCAAGCTGAAATTGTGTGCACGGTAAAATCGAGCAAATTGAGTATTTTTGGGTTCGTGAAAAATATCAAACGAGGTGCTGCACATTTGAAATTTGGAAAAGGATTACATGAATTTGGGGAGAATTCAATGAACCAAACTTTTTTTCCCGACGATCATCCGACTTTGAGATATCGAGCTCCGACTTTGAGATATCGAGCTCCAAAATTGATTACTTCAACATATACAACCCGCGGCAAGCTATTTCCGCATCTATCGTTTTCTTTATTAAATTCATTTTTATTTGTGCCAATATACATCGGTAATGCATTTGAATGCGTGATATTTTCCTTCTTTGGCAACAAGTGATCTTTTTCCGTTTTCCTAGCGCAGTGATCTTATTTCTCCTTCCTAAGTATGCATGGCATTCTTGTTGTTCTCTCTCTCTCTCTCTCTCTCTCTCTCTCTCTCTCTCTCTCTCTCTCTCTCTCTTTAAAATAATAATAATAAAATAAAACAAATTCTTATGCATGCGTTGGTTTGTTTTGTTTGGATTTTTGTTTAATTAACATGCATGGGCATATTCCTTATGGCTGTGTGGGCATCCTCCTGTTGCAACATGTGTGAGCATGTTCAGTATAGCTTGTGATTATTTGTTTTTCACCAAATGCATGTTGATTCTCCTCTCCTCAGGCATGGTGTGGATCTTCTTTGGGATCTTATCTCTCAGATACATGGACTTCCAAACAAATGTGTGTCATTCTTGTTTTGTCTTTTCTGCAGGTTGTACGTGGAAACATGAACTTCAACTTCTCCCTTCTTCTCCACCTGTGTCGATCTTCTGGCATGGATCTTCCTTATTGTTGCGTGAAATTTTAGAGAAAAACAAAATGAGTGAGCTTGGTTATTGGCAGATGTCTCCTCCTAGTGCGTGGAAACTATCCTTGGGCCTGCATGGAAAGATTGTTCTCTACCTGAAGGCTGTGTGGAGGATCTTGAATGGCTTCTAGCTGCTGCACAAATCAACAAAAAAAAAAAACAAACTACCAGCTACATGGAATTTCATTCCAAATCAATCCTTGCACGTGCATGAAATTGCCTTCACCTTTGCAAGTGTGGATCTCATAAACTTCTTGCTATTGCTTCCCTCCAAGCATATGATCTCCTAAACTCATGATCCCACAATGGAGACAGCTACCTAGAACTCTTAAGGTTGTCTGGCTCTAGCTAATGTCCGTGTCAGGTTTCCGTGTGAAATTCGGGTAGTGCCTGTAGAATAGCTTTTCCTTCTTCTAGCTCTGGATATCTGAAATATTTCTTTGTTTCTCCTTCTTCCCAATTTTATCTGCTTTTGCAACCCCTTGTAACCATCTCCTCATCAATTCCCGGATGATAAAAGCAAAATTAAAATTGTCTACGACAATTGGAAGCAGAAGAAAAATTTCCCTTGACACTTGCTCACGGTAGTTACAGCAATTAATAAAAAAAGAAAAGTTCTTCCAAGTTTGTCGAACAACTTCTATGAGTATTAAATTAATATTTATTAATTAAAAACCCTAAAATTTAATAAATATTAATTTTATTAAATAACAGGATAAATATTAATTAAATAATTAAAAGACGGTTTGTGTCGTATCGGGAGAAGGGCTCATTCAAAATGGATAACCGAAAGCCAAAATGACCGTGAGAATAAGACAATTGCGATGAAGGATAAAAATTAAGTGAAAGAAAACTTTGAAATTTTTTTATATTTTATAAAATTTTACACTTATTGATTTTGCGAAGTCAAAATTAGCTGACAACAGGGCCTCAACCTAAAGCCTGCCTACCCTTTTGCTCTTTTACCCTCTCTTTCACCCCAACTTCTGATTTTGTGTTCTATCATACTCCCAAAAAGTTTACCTCAAAGAGAATTTACCATAAGAGTGTGGTAATTGGATGGATTATTGATATCAGTGCTTTTACAAAGATTAATAATGACACTAGTCGTCCATTCCATAGGGAATCCACCCTGGATAATTTCATTGAACATTCTTTTGATGTGTGGAGCAAGGGCCTTGACTCCCCATTTTAAAAATTCAACATGTATCCCATCAATGTTTTGTGTTTTGCCACTTTTCCAAGTTCTTTATACCATGATTGATATCTTCGACCAAAAAGAGCTTGGTTGATGTGATAATTATGGGAGGAGCTTTCGTTTGTTAGGGCAACTCATAGAGGAGCCTCACATACTCTAACCAATGGGCATCCATCATATTATTTTGTATGTGTTTTTTCTTTTTCTGTAATTCCTTCCAAAAGCCTTTGGGATTGTGTTTTTCGAGGAAAATTAATTCTTTCCTTCTTGTGTTCACATAACTTTATTTTTTGGATTGCACCAATTTATCATAGTTCTTGTTTTCTTTGTTCATCCCACTTTCTTTCAAGAATCTTTTTGCAGCCTTACACTCTTTTTCATACCACGGGTTCATCGAGAAAGTATTTGCCTCTCCCTTCCTAGGCCAAGATCTTTTGCAAACACTTAATGCCTCGCGAATTAAAGAAATAAAAAAATTACTGGAAACACAACTAATTCCCTCCTTGGTTACCTTGTTTCCTATGTGACTCATTATCACATGGAGGTGTTGTTCAAGGGATCTAGTAAATATTTCTTAATTTTTCTGGTTCAAGATGATTTTACCCTGAGGTTGAGTCTTCTTTTGCATGTGGTAGAATTTATTTCTTTGTTGTTTATTTGATATAGTGCCAAGTTTGATGAGGAGAGATTTATGATCAAATTTTAGCCTAATAGAAAAATCCCCAATTTCAAACTCCAACATCCTAGAGATAGATCCCTGGGAGAAAATTATGTAGTCAACTACACTTTGACCATTGTATGTTTTGGAAATAATAGTTCCTAAGTTTGGTCATGCTTTCATAGCATTACAAATAGCCATGTTGTATAAGCTACATAATCCTAATGGCTCTGCCCTAGAGTGTGTCACCCCTCCATTGCGATCATGGGATGTATTTCCCCAAAGATGACCCTCTCCTTCTTCTAGCCATAATTGATTGTCATCCTCCATCATTACCTAACTGGAGAGATTGATTATTTGTTGTCCTCACATTAAAGTCACCCATCAAATCTATTTCTCTCGACGTGCTGAATATAGAAATGTCTTTTTTTAGCAAAGCATATGGGTCTTTGTCATCTAATTTTCTCCTCTTGTAAGTCTTTGATATCTTCAATGCAAAGTAGCAAGCAACCAATCTGATTGTTACCTCATTATCAGATATTTTTAGCCATACGTATTTCTTATTTAGATCCACTTTTTCAACTTTCATTGTTTCATGCCATATTTCCTTCATTAACACTATGACTCCCCCGTGTCCTTTACATGTTTCAGTCCCCTCATTCCAAACTAAGATTTTCCTGTATCCTTCAAAGTGTGGAACTTTGCATCCCTCATGCACATGCATTTTCGTAAGAATGATAATATCTTTCCCCTATGCTATGGGCTCCAATCCAGGTCCTCTTCTCCATGAGTAACCCCTACAATTCTAACTTACAATTTGTATGATCTCCCATGGGGATCCAATTCCTTATTTCTTGTTTGCTCGTTGATAATTGATTTGGGCTTTCCCATTCCTCGACCATGCCCACTTTCCTACAAATCTTTCCTCTATCACTTTCTCTCATTGTTTGTTTCTCTCTTCTTGTTGAGAAAATGTCAAGCCATCATCTAGGTATATGTGTGTGCCTCTAAGAAACCCCATATTCTTTAGGACTGCATTTTTGTCTTCTACATTTCTCATGATAACCCTCACATCTCGGCCCCTTCCTCCATCTATTCTCTTTCCAATCCTATTTTCCTAATGAATATAACTTGTCCATTTTATTTCGTCTTTAAGGAAATCCCTTGCCAAAATGTCAGTTCTCTCCTTTTCGCCGAAGTCCTTCAAGCCTTTGATAATGAAGTTTACCACCTTGTCTTGTTTGGCTCTTTCTTCTTTTATTTGCATGATACTGAAGTTTATAAGCATTCGATATTTTTTGGGAATCTAACCTTTGAGAGTGGAACGAGAAGGAATCATAATAAGGGAGAATTAAGATTCACTATATACATGTAATTGTGCATGATATAAGGGCGGGGGAATTCTGACATAATACAATAAAAGATATGGCTTCTCATTTTTCTAGAATTTTCTCTTATTTTTTTGTGGATTCTTGTCACATTTCTGACCTAGATGATCGCTAATTAAGTAGATGTTTGAAATTTGTATGCCTTTCAACACATAAATCACTAAAATCAAGCTAATGTTGGTTTTAGTTGCTTTGTATGTTGTTGGGTCATTATTTTATTCCTAATTCATGATTGGATGAGTGTCATCTATCCATCCAATTATTAACACCTTGAGAAACAACTACTACACCATATATTTATGTTATTATTGTTCCTCAGATTTTTGCAACTTCCTATCTAGTTGTGATTAAAAGGTATAATTAAGTATTTTTGGTTCATTAAAGTTATGAACTTTAATACATGTAGTTTAATAATGTACATCCAAGAAGTATTATAAATCCTCATTCTCCCTAGCCCTCTCATTTTTATGTTTATTTCAATCGATTTACCTTTTTTATTCTACTATTCATTGTTTATAATTTTTCTATATTAGTTTTTTAGTTTTGATTTGTGACGGAAGTGTGGGGTAACATATTACTAACCCTAAGCTTCTAATGGTTTCAATATTCATGTGTTTGTTATTTCACCATAACAAGACCATGCATACCTACAACTCGTGCTCTGGATCACTTTCTAGAAATCCTAAAATGAGAGGGGATTTCCCCATCACTATGGTGTACATCAAACACAAATTTCTTAGAAATACCAAGAAAAGGAGCTAGGTTTGGTAGGAAAATCAAACTTTAAGAGATGGTTGAGTTCATCAGTTGTTAAATGTAGATATTATGGACAACATTCCAATAGTTTGTGGCATTGGCATCCCTTCTAGTTTTAAGGACTTCTTTGTGCCATTTCTCTCATGTTCTAGTAGTTCCAAGTTTTGAGGTGACTTTGAAGGCTAGGGGGAAGAGAGATTGTGCCTAAAATCATGATGTTAACATGTATGATGTGAATGTCGAGGAGGTTGATGGTGCCATTAGAATTTTTTTTATGATAACATCCCATTTCCATGTGTAATGTCCCCTTCTCCAAAGTAGTTCATCAAAACACCCTAAGGCCAAGTTTGACTTCTCGCGGGCTTTACGGGTGTTGCAAGGAGAGTAATTTAATGGTGTGACTTAAGTTGCAAAAGTAACTTTATATTATCTTTTATAAAAGTAACTTATGATAATATAATTAAAATAGAAAGTGGTGTTCTAAGAGGCCAAAGTCAACATTAAAATAGACATGATTAGCCACAAATTGAAAGATAACAATGATTAGATATGGGTCAACCCCTTTGGAAGTTCTTTCTTGGGATTTGTGCCTTGCCAAAGCATAAAATAGGGGTTGAATGGGGTCATTAGGGCATCTTTTGATCTTATAATTTCAGATTTTGGAGTGTTAAGCTTGAGCTTCCACATTGCACGTAGTGAAGACGAAAACCCTATTTGGTATTCAAAATTTAGGGATGAAAACTCTCAATTTCTCATAGGTGATATCATATGGAAGTCAAACTTGCACTTAGAACATATAGAGCTAGGGCACAAATTCAAGGTTTTTTTCAGTGGTAGAAAGCTAGGGCACACACCTAAGAATAAATTTTTAGTCACATTTCAGATAGGGCATCCCTCTATTAATGGGAGTGTCATTGGGAAGTGTCACATCAATGTTTTGGGTCCTCTTTGTGTTGAGAGACCCCCTAGAGGAGTGTGACAAACCCTTGTGGGAATATTTATAGGTGTTTGGGGTGAAGCATTCAATGACAAGGCTTGCCTAAGGTCCTAATTTGTCATAAGAAAGATTCTTCAGCCCTTCTTCCTTCAGTTTTACCAACATACAATCAATTGTTTTAATGTTGTATTTCAAGTTTAAACAATAAATAAAATAAATTCAGAATTTGGTGGGAAAATTTATTTGCTTGCATATTCATGTTCCTAGAGTATTTCTAAAGGCTTTACCCCTTGTGGGTATTCCTAGTTTGATGATATTTGATGAATAAATGAAGATTTCAAGTTGTTTTTTTATAAGGGGTTTTGAATAAAATTCATATTGTTGTTATATATTTGCATAAGGGTTTACGTGAATAACTAGAACTTTATGTAAGGGATATTTTAGTGGTATCAAAGTAATCTCCTTGCCAACTATAGGGATTGAGTTTTCTATAGGTTGTTCTACATGGTGGGCAGCGACAGAGAGATTAGGTATTACAAGAGAGATAAAAGAAAAGGTTTAGAGAAGCCCCTAGAAGGATTTGAGAAACTAGGGAACAATAATATGGATGATCCATATGTAGATCATGTTATATTTGAGAGATTTTCTAAAAATCAAGAGTGTATGCCAGATATGATGGCTGAGATCGTTTGCACTATGCAAGGCATGAATGCATCTCAACCTTCCAATGGTGAGGGAAGTAGTTCAAGAGTCAACAACAACCCCCTCTTCCATAGAGAACGATTGTTGGATCTACAACTAGGCCTTTTTAGCCTGATTTCCTTTATAGAGAGGAAGTCATACTTGAGGTGGAGGTGCAACATTTAGTGATGGATGATATTGCTACCAATTAGGTATAGTACATGAATTCTCCACTAAAAATCAAGGAAGACATGTCCCCCATCAACTTCATGTAGCTAAAGAGGAACAAAGAGGGACCTAGGGTTGATCCTCAACCTTAGAATAATCAAAGGGATCTTCGACAAGTTTTCAAGAAGCTCACACTTTCTACATATGTTGGATCTACCAACAGCACAAATCAAGCTTAGATCTGAAAGATGGATACATACCTTTCTCTCCATCCTATGATGGGAGATAAAGCCACCAAGTTTGTGAATTTACATCTTGATGGCCCAACACATGAGTGGTGGTATCATGGATTGATCACCCAAGGGCACAACCTCATAAACTCTTATGATGAGTTCAACAGGAGGTTGATTGAGAGGTTTGATAGGGTTGATGAGGAGATCTATTTTAGGGAGTTAGTGAAATTAGAACAAAATACTTCTGTGGATGATTATGTGGTTGAATTTTAAAGAGTTTTAGTGATGGTACCATATGTATCCGAAAGGAGGATCATGGTATTATTTGTTGAAGGTTTGGTTGATCCACTCAAAGGTTTGGTTAAGGCTTTCAAGCCTTATTTTCTCCAAGAATCCATCAAAAAGGTTTTTGATCTAGAAATAACACCCCATAAGGGAAAATTATTGCCTTTAGAACAACAAATGGTATCTTCCTTTGGGTAACTTAGGACTTCACCTTCTGTAAAAAAAATGACGGCCCCATATGGCCAACAAAGAAGGCCATTTCAGCAAGGTAATGTGCAACAAAAGGAGCTGTCAAAGACAAACAAAGAAGTGGATATAAGGAATTAGATGAGGAGGATAAATATTTGCTTAACTTGCAAAGACCCATGGACACTGGGTCATCATTGCCTTAGAAAATGGAAAGTTCATTACATCGAGGTAATGTTAGATGGAGAAAAAGAAAAAGAAGAGGATAAAGTACTAGAAGAGGAAGAGGAAGATAAGAATAAGAAGTTGACACTATAGAAGCCACTCTTGCCACATTATCTGAGGCTCCTAGATATCACCCTTTTAGACTAAGAAGAGTATTGTAAGGTAAGAAGGTGGATGTGTTAATTGAAAGTAGGGAAACCCACAACTTCATTTATTAAGGTTTGGTATATATATTGGGGTTGTAAGTTGAAGATTTCAAGGGCTTCAATGTGACATTGGTGGATGGCTTCACCATCCCATGTACCAAGAAACTTTTGTAGCTGAATATCACTTTGGAAAGACATAAGATTGATGATGACTTCTATGTGGTTGGTACTAGTGAGACCAACATAGTTCTTGGGATGTAATGATTATATTCTCTAGGTGAATTCACTCAAAATTACCAAACCATGGCGTTGAAATTTAAATCAACAAGTAAAGTAGTGTTGTGTGGTAGCGTGAATGGAGCTCATATGGTACTAACAACAAAATGAATGGAAAGGGATTTCCATAGTGCATAGGTTTCTTTGGAAGCATAGTGGTTTATGAGCTCTACAAATCAAAATTTGGAACACTAGCAATATCATAAGGATATTCAACCCATACTTGATAAGCATGCTAAATTTTTTAGCAACATTCCACTTGGACTACCACTGGATAGATGGTGTCAAAATATCATTAAGTCGGAGCCCGTGGCTAAAATGGTAATAACCACTCCATACCACTATCCTAGGGCCTACAAGGAATAAAATGAAGAATCCATCAAAGAGCTCTTAGAGATGGGACTCATAAGGCCTAGTTCTAGCACTTTTAATTCTTCGATTATCCTAATGAAGAAGAAGGATGGAACTATGAGGATGTGCATCGACTACAACCTTTTGAACAAGAAGACCATCAAGAATAGGTATCTCATACCTGGAATGGATGAGCTAATTGATGAGTTACATGGAACCATCTACTTTTCTAAGATTGACTTGAGGACAAGATATCACCAAATTCATGTAAGAGAAGAGGATGTTCAAAAGACAACTTTCAGATGTCATCATGGGTAAATTGAATTTTGAGTTATGCCCTTTGGATTAACTAATACATTGAAAACCTTATAATCTTGTATGAATCATGTTTTTAGTCAACATTTGAGGAAGTTTGTTTTGGTCTTCATTGATGACATCCTAATATATAACAAAAGATGGGAGGAACATCTTCAACACTTCGACATAGTGTTGGGAATTTTGGGATAACAAACACTTTTTGCAAAAGAGTCTAAGTGTGAGTTTGGGATGTCTGAAATTTTGTATTCGGGCTATGTGATTAATGCCCAAGGAGTTTGTGTCGATCAACAAAAGATCCAAGCAATCATGGATTGGCCTCCACCTACAACTAAGACACAATTGAGGGCTTTTTTGGGTTTGTGCAACTACTATAAAAGATCTGTCAAGGGTTTTTCTTAGTTTGATGTCCCATTGATAGATTTAACCAAAAAGGGAGCTTTCAGCCAGTCCCAAACAACCCGAGTGGTGTCAGATAAACTCAAGGAAGTGATGAGCTCACGCATGGGACTTGTTGTTTTGGTTTTCTCCATACCTCTTGTGCTAGAATGTGACATGTTAGGAAAAGGAATATGGGTTTTTTTGATGCAAAAAGGGAATCCCATAGCCTTTGAGAGCGGGAAGCTCAAATATGTGGAGCATGGGTTATCTATATAAGACAAAGAAATGCTTGCCATCATGCATGCATTTTCCAAATACATGCAGTATTTGATTTGTGGTAGGTTTGTGGTCAAAACCTATCATAATAGTTTGAAGTACTTTCTCATTCAAAAGGATTTGAATGAGAGACAACAAAAGTGGGTAAGTAAACTTTCAGCTTATGACTTTGATATTGAGTATGTCAAAGGGAAAAACAATGTATTTGTTGATGCATTGTCTAGAAAGCCTATCCTTTTCTCCATGACATAAATTACAGCTAAGTATGGAAAGGATGGCTTTACTATTGTTGTCCTTGAAGATAAAAATGAATATGATATGTACAAAGTAGTGGATGGCCTTAATTTCTACAAGAATAAGATATTTTTGACCCCTAAGTCTAAGATGCAATATAAGATATTGAGATTTCTTCATGATACACCCATGGCTAGTCATTGTAGTTATATTAAGACACACAAGCATGTAAGGGAAAGATTCTTTTGGAAGGGACTCAAGGGAGAGATCCTTCAATACATTCGTAAGTGCCTCATTTGCCAACAAAATAAGGATGAGCAATTTTTTCCAGCTGGGTTGTTGCATCCCTTACACATTCCTACTCAAAAATGGGAAAGTATCTCCATAGATTTCATCACTGGACTCCCCATGGTTCAAGGTAAGAGCTATATGTTTGTGGTGGTGGATAAAATCGCCAAATATGCTTGATTTTCCCACATCCAACCAAGTACAATGCACATATAGTGGTTGGTATCTTTTTCAAGGAAAATTTAAAAATTCATGTTACCTAGCAACATTCTAAGTTATAGGGACAACAGGTTCATGAGCTTGTTTTGGAAAGAGATTTTCTGTTTGACTAACACAAAATTGACTCTAAGCACTAGCTATCATCCAAAAATTGATGGGCAAACCGATATAGTGAACAAGCGGATTAAAGGATATTTACGGAACTATGTTATAGGGAAGCAATCAATGTGGATTAAATGGTTATACATATGTGAGAATTATTACAATACATCTTACCACACATCCATTGGTATGTCTCTTTTTAGAGCTTTGTATGGGTATGATGCACTTTCTTTTGTGGATTTGGTCATGATGGATAGTAGAGTGTTTAGGGCTAAGAATTTGGTACAATAGAGTCAAGATATATTAGAGGTGCCCAAGGACAACCTCAAATATAAATAAAACTAGAAGTTGTATGCGGACCAACACCGGTTAGAGAGGACATTTGAGGTGGGGGACATAGTATATTTAAGGATACATCCCTATAGACAGTCTTCCCTCAAACAATGTGGTCCTGAAAAACTTAAGCCACATTTCTATGAGTTGTAAAAATTGAAGAGAAGAATTGGGGAGGTTGCAAATGAGTTAGAGCTACTAGAGCACAATCGTATACATAGTGTCTTCCATGTTTTGTGCCTCAAAAAAGCACTAAGACAACACATTTCTCCTTTTGTTGAGTTGTCACCTTTAGATGATGAAGGCAAGCTAATTTTAATTATGGAAGCTATAATAGATGTTCAAGAGCAGTTAAGGAACCAAAGCATAAGAGAATATCTGGTTCGTTGGAAGGATCTACCAGTTGAGGATGTTACATGGGAAGGCACAACAATTCTTAAGCATCCCAATTTGTGATTGTTTATGTGAAAACATTTTTGAGAGGGGAGGACTGCAATGTCCCTTTCTCAAAACTAGTTTGTCAGAAAACCCTTAGCCCAAGTTTGACTTCTTGTGGGACTTAGGGATGTTACAAGGGGAATAATTTAATGGTATGACTTAAGTTGCCAACGTGTCTTTATATTATTTTTATAAAAGCAATTTATGATTATATCATTAAAAATAAAGTGACTTTTTAAGAGGCCAAAGTCAACATCAAAATAGACATGATTAGCTAGAAAGTTGAAGATATAGACCAATTAGATATGGGTCGACCCCTTTGGGAGTTCTTTCTTAGGATTTGTGCCTTTCCAATGCATAATAGGGGGGTTAACGGGGGCCATTGGGGCACCTTTGATCATATCATTTCATATTTTGGAGTGTTAAGCTTGTGCTTCAACATTACAACTAATGAGGACGAAAACAGTCACCGGTATTCAAAATTTGGGGACAAAAAACCCTCAATTTCTCATTGGTGATCTCATCCAGAGGTAATACTTGTGCTTAAAATCAGCCATACAGAGCTTGGACACATATTCAAGGTTGTTTTCAGTGGTGGATAACTAGGACACACACCAAAGAACATATTTTCAGTCTCATTTCAGCTAGGGCATCCATCTATTAGTGGAAGTAACATTGGGATGTATCACAATAGTGTTTTGGGGCCCCTTTTGGGTTGAGTGACCCCTTAGAGGAGTGTGGTGACATCCTTTAGGGACTGTTGCAAGTGTTTTGGGCCAAGCATTTGGTGATAGGGCTTGCCTAAGGTCCTAATCTGTCTTAGGATAGATTCTTTAGCCCTTCTTCCTTCAGTTCTAGCAACATATGGTCAATTAGTTTAATGTTGTCTTTCCAGTTCCCAAAATAAATTCAGATTTTGGTGGGAAAAATTATTTGCTTGCATATTCATGTTCCTTGAATATTTATAAAGGTTTTTCCCCTTGTGGGTATTCCTAATTTGATGATGTTTGATGAATAAATGAAGATTTGAGGTTGTTATTTTTTTGTAAAGGCTTTTGAATAAAAATCATATTGTTGTTATATGTTTGCATAAGAGTTTACGTGAATAACCAAAATTTTATATAAGGAATATTTCACCGTGTGTCTCACTCTCCTTATTACAAGAAGATTATGGCTATGGTACTCAACGTAGGTGCATATTATGTGCCATGTGGAGATACGAAACAAAGGACTACCATCTTGAAGAGAGTCTTCCAAGGTGAATTTATTGGAGAAGATGAGGGCCACATGGGTCTCTCATAAATGTGATGTTATTATGAATGGGTGACGGACATTGCACATTATTTACTCATCAATATTATTGTCTCATGTAAGGATGGGCTTTACTTCTTGAGGTTGGTTGTTTGCTCAAGTAAGGACAAGGATGACTAGTTATAGTTTCATATTTTGAGATTTTTCATCGAGGTTGGTCCTTCCAATATGGTACATTTAGTCACAAATATAGATTACATGTGCAAGGAAACATGGAGCTTCTGGAGGCTTCCTATATGCATATCTTGATTGCTAATAGTAATAAGTCCATTATGTGCCAAACAATATATATTATATATGAATTTATTTTGACATTACGTAAAATTATGCCATTCTTGGCATACTAGCTCATATTTTACTTGAGAAAAAATAATGAAACACGTGAATTTTAAACACCACATTCAATGGTTATCTAGCATGTCGTAACTTTAACATGATCGTGGAAGTAGGATATTATCTAAAATTACAATGCCAAACCACTAGTTTATAACATTTTTCTATTGAGATTGAAACATTGCACATAAATAAAATCGAAGCATTTGTTTTCTCTATGCCATATGAATGCTCTCAAAGGCCCGTGAGAACATATAAACAAACAATAACACTATAATCAAATTGTACTTGAATACAAAGTGTAAGTTAAAATGATTGTCGTGTACTTGAATACAAAGTGTACGAATACATTGCTATCACAAGAAGATAGTCTAACTCAGTGACAAATAGAGACCTACCTTATGCTCACTCCCCCTTCTCCTCTCCCTCGAAGATTCTGGGGACATCTTAGACGTATCAACAACTAGGAGATGAAAAAAAACATCCCCTCCCCTCTCCTCCACATCCCAAAAAATGGGAACATCCCCTAGTCATGGACATTTTGGTGACACCATTGAAATATCCCATAATTTGCGACTTTAAAAACAAAAGATTCAAAGAAATGAAAAAAGATGATATAAATTAAAAAACTAAAACCTAACTCTAAAATCACATTGAAAAACTTTCAAAAACCACATAAACTAAACTTGCAAGGAGCAGATAGACGAGAAAATTAGAGAAGAGAAAGCAGGAGGGCTTTAAGGCTTCGACCATAACAAGGGGCTATCTCATTCTATTGGTATGTACATTGATCCTTATTGGGCATTTCTATTTTTTTTTCTACAGGTGGCATTTTGTTTACAAATTTATTTAAAGTTTTGTTTTTAATTATGTTTCCTTTGCAAAGTCATTTGGGAGGTAACTGTTTTCCTTTTTTTTCCAAAATACCTTCACTAAAACAGTAAACAATCAATTATTTGTTGATTTTATTTATTTTTCATATGAACAATGATTCAAATTATTTATTTTTTAATATTATTTAGTTCATTATATTATTTTTGTTTGTTTATGAATTATTTTCAATGATAATATTTTAAAGTTAGATTGCACGTGGATGAGATGGGTAGTGGCCCTAGGGAGGGAGAGGAGGCGCCGAAAGATGAGGGGGAGGGGCAAGGTGGTGAGGGGGCGGTCGGACACAATGAAGGGAAGAAACCAAGGAGAAAGGGAAGAGTCAATGCGGCCTAGAATGTCAAATTCAAGTGTCCAAAACTTTGATTAACCCTCTATAATTTTGGCCAACTATATTAAAGGTAGATCCAACAAGAAGGCACATTTGAAATAGTTTGCTTATATATTTGGTTCCACCAAGAGAAGCACAAACTAGAGGGACTACAATGTGTTAGTAAAGGGGGTTAGGATTTATACGAAAATAACACTTTATAATATGACTAAGTTCACAATTCAGCAATTCATGACCATCACACCCCTCTAGTTCTCAAGACTTCTATGAGACAATTCTTTCATGCTCAATCAATTCTAAGTTTTGATGTAACTAGAGTAGAGGTTAGGGGAAGAAAAACTTCAATGGCCGCCAATCTAAGTGTGCACATGTATAATGTGAAGGTAGAGTAGGTTAATAATGTCATTATCAAATTATTATTTTTTGTGGCCATCCCAGTTCATTTGATCACTTTCCTTATTACAAGAGGCTATGGCTAAGGTGTTAGAAATAAGGTGTCTCAACCTTGTTTGGTTTATTTGGTCAAGATTTTCTTACAGCGGTTTCGCATTGTCAGTGCTCTAAAAATAGAAATAGGAGTTGTCAAAAGATTCTCATATGATAGTATATCATGGAAGGACTATTTTTAGAGATATTATGACATATTTTATGACATCTATAAGGGTCAAAAATAGGGGAGAATATTGTGGACGTGAGAGCCTAATTTTAGACTGAAATCTTTCTCTTTAATGTTATCCACGTCATGAGTGGTTTGGCACATGGTTTTGTAAACCATAGATGATTTCTTGTATAACCGGAGGTCTATAAATTGAAGGCTTGGAGAAGCAATTGATGCAGTGAGCTTTGCAAGTACTGTAAAGTTGGAATCCTCCTAGAATTGTTTCTGGTGATACTCATGTAAGAAACTTGCTCTGCAAGTGTATGTAATCTTGTTATTAGATTTGAAATACATTGATTGGGCTTTTGGAGTGTGGGGTTTTTTATTCGAAAGGATTTTCCCCACGTGTATCTAGTGCTTGTGTTCTTGGTATGAATATGTTGCTGATATTTCTGTAACTGTTTTACTATGTTGAAAGTTTTGCATAGTATCTCTCCTCAAGATTAGTGTAGGAAGTTGTTCCATTACTCTTAATTTCTTATCACATCACACCCCTCTAGTTCTCAAGACTTCTATGAGATAATTCTTTCATGCTCTATTAATTCCAAGTTTTGATGTAACTAGAGTAGAGGTTAGGGGAAGAAAGACTTCATGGCTACCAATCTAAGTGTTCACATGTATAATGTGAAGGTAGAGTAGGTTAATAATGTCATTATCAAATTATTATTTTTTGTGGCCATCCTAGTTTATTTGATCACTTTCCTTATGACAAGAGGATATGGCTAAGGTAGCCAACCCAAGTGCTTGTTATATGCCCCGTGGAGACACAAAAAAGGATGACCATCTTGGATAGAAACTATTCCAAAGTGAATTTATTGGAGGAGATGAGGGCCACAGGTTTTTCAGGAATGTAACATTATTATGGATAGGTGGATGGATATTACACACAGCACCCATTAATATTATATTCTCTTATAAGCACGGGCCTTAGTTCTTGAGGGCAATTGTCTATTCAAGGAAGTGCAAGGATGAAGAGTTCTAGTTTTAGGTTTTGAGAGATGTCATTGAAGAGGTTTTCCCTTCCTATGTGATATATGTAGTGACAAATGTAATTTATGTGTGCGAGGCAAGAGGAAGCTTCTAGAAGCTACTTGCATGCATATCTTATCGACCCATGTTACGTGCATGTTGCAATACATTGAAGAACACCAACAAAATTGAAAAGGTAAAAAATGTATTGGTTGATGATAGAGGTGTAAATTTTGATTTACAACCACCACAAATCACCGACTCTTTCACACCTTTCAACTAAAGGAATTCCTTATGCCATAACACACCCGCTTCGAATCCTACTTTATTTTGTTGGATAAGATGTTGGAGATGTATGAGCCCCTACGACATACGAACATGACATTGAATGGACTTGGTAGAGAGATCCAAGACAAAGCAATGGACGAGGGTGAAAGAGTTAGTGGTGAGACATTTTTTGGGCAATTATGAGATACATCAAATATATTTTGTCCACTTTTCAATGATATCAAATATGGGGATTATAACAACCTCAACCTTGGCAAGATATGAGTGCATTGCTAAAATGCTTAGTCATATAGTGGCTAGTGTCAAAGAGGCACGCCACCCTGGAGTACTACAATTAGCATGTTCAATCCATCATTCAATAAAGGTGGGAGAAGCTAAAACCACCCTCACAAATGGTCGTACACACACTTAACCCAAAATGGTTCAAGAGAGCCTTGATAGAGTCCATTTAGACGAGGAGATGAAAAGCTTTTTGAAGGCCCTGAGAAAAAATTTTAGTGGAACGTAAGCTTTGAAATTCAGATTCGAGTCACTCAATTTTATAAACTTGATGCCTAGTAGGCTTCAATTAGAATGAACATGCTCACATTAGCACATGACTACCCAACAAGTTGGTGTTGATTGTATAGGCCTCCAAGATTGCTATGGACACGTACCACTCATATCCATTCCCACATTTCCAAATACTTTGTTGCTTTAAGGAATTGATTGACATGTACTTGGATCCACTCACTTTAGTGAAATGTATTAACCTTTATGAGTGGAGATGCGTGTTGTGCACAATGCTTTGCATCTCATTGATCACAAAATATTAAGTATGAGAAAAAACCATCATTACATTGGGATGTAGATCTGTAGGCAGATTGACAGGGACCAAGATGGGTTGGGATCCTCTTGTAAAAAGTTAATCCTAACAATTCCCACAATGAGCGGTTTGCAAGTATTCTCTCATATGATCACTGATTTCCATTGTGGGCAATGCTATTTTGTTTTCGGCATTAATATGTTGATGTATCAATTCTCATGAACTCTTTTCAGCTCGATGTTTTACTTGCATGTTGATATATCGTGTACCCTTCTCATCGTCCCAACTTTGAGTAATGTATCATTCATGATTTTGGATTGATATTCTCACTTGGATTATTGGATCAATCAATTAATTTCATAATTTATTGTTTTAAGTTTTAGCTTTGTTTTAATTTTTTAAAATCTATTTTTATATTTTATATATTTTTTTAAAAAAATTAAAATAAGAGTCTTGTGTTTCTGATAGGGAAGTAACAATTGTTTATTCCATATGAAGTTACTAAAAATAGATACTAAGCTATACCAAAAAAAAAAAACCTAAAAAAATGTAGAAATTTATTTAATTTTAATTTTGACTTTTTTGGTGAAATCAACGAGGAAAAATTAGCAATATTTACTAAATAACTATAAGAAGTGAAGTTTTGGTGTCAAATGCTTTATAAGATCAGCCACATTCAACGGGGATTTTAAAATCACCTGTAAATTTACTTCTTGATAAAGCTTAGAAGCAATTCTAGCCAACTCTAGTAATGGAGATTTTCCTGTATAAAGATATCTATATCCTAGGTGAAAAGCAGGCAATCACCAAAATTAGCTAAGATAATTGGGTGCAAAAAAAAATTTCATTGGCCAATATCCTTAAATATAAAGAGAACTCTACATGTTATTAACGCATGGACGCTAAATGTGTGTGGGGTTACCAGCATGTAGAAGTGGTGACCCTTACCCCAAATGTGCTAGAATCAAATAAAAGTGAATAAAATGCAAGTTCATGTCTTCAAGTATCTTTTAAGAAATTTAAAATTATTATATTACCAACTAGTGATTATGAAATACACAAAAATTGCCAACATTGCAACAGCATTCCAATCCATTGGACGTGGGCCAACGCAACAACATATTCCATTCCATTAAACGTCTCTGTCGAACTTATAGCACCAGATCATACATAATCTACTTCCTTGATGTGAAATGACTTTAAAATACAATAAATTAAATTATTAAATGTTACAAAATATAATAATTATGGAGTTTCCTTCCCAAATTTATTCCAAAAGAAAATTGCAAAAAATTGTGGAAAATTTCTTTAGCACGTGGAGCTGGTAATGCTTTTTCAAGCATAACTGACAGCAATAGTGGACATGATAGGATGGAGAGACAAATATGACAGCCTCAAACACGAGGCTTATAATATAACCCCAGAAATTGAACAGGTAGACGCAAGAGAGCATCAGAATGCAACGCGATTGGAATGAGTTGACCCTGAGTTAAATCGTTAGTCACCACCAACATATGTTTTGTCCTCATAATACCTCTTCTCACTTTCTACCTTTTTCTCGTTGCGTTTCTGCAAACACAAAAAGTATAAGATATTTCGTAGAATAACATCAAGGTCTCTAACATTGAAAAGCATAATATTAAAACAAACAGGGCTCAATACTTTTACAACATGTAAAATGTTCTAAACTTGCCTTTCAAAATCAGTTTTTGGAATCTTCAAGTGACGTCGAAATCTGAAATAAGCTTTCAAACATGCACCCAACCTTCAACAATCTTTACATGATAAAGAACTGACCAAGATTAAATGATCTTTTCTTTTATTTGATTGAAAAGGATTAAGTGATATTTATAATCACAACTGGTAATTTAGGAGTGCCAAAATGGCCCTCACACCAGGATGATAAATTTTGGCGTCACATATCCAACAAGTATCTCACCTCTATGCATGTGTCTGTGCACATGCATGTGTTTCAGCATGCCTGCTTGTCTATTTCTTCCAAACCATTCATATGGATTGACCGTAACAACTTTCTATGTATGACATTTTCAAGATAAATTTATTTCACACTTGATAAAAATCTTTTCATTCAGTTGCATTCCTCCTAATCATTTTGTTTCGTGTGTTTTCACCCCTATGTAGAAGAGCAATACAGATAATGCTGGATGAAAAACCTTTCAATCATGTTCTTAAAGCTTGTGGTTTGCCTAGTGTATTACTTGTTTCTTTACAACTGATATATATCAATAGACACTTGAACAATAGTATTATGCCTCTGGGCTCTTCACATTCCAAAGCTAGTTGCACAACTTACCATGATGAAGTTAGATCACCTTCATGAAGAACCACATCCATCGAGTTGAAACCCTTCTGTAGTGAACATGAACAAAGTTTCGAATTCATCCCAAGGAAGTTCACCTAATGGCAAAGCACTGACACCACAAACTTGGATGCAGGTGGCTAATTTTCAGGGATTTTCGTTTGAGTGCAGTAGCATTCTAATTCTAACTTAGTAGTAAGATGAGCAACCTTCAGCCCACATCCTGTTTCTTACAGCAAAGTCGTGTTTCTTACTAAAGAAATGTGTTACCCAAAAAGGCTCAAAGCAGACACGTTTCAGATTATTTCAGTCCATTTCCCAGACATTAGAGATTATTTCCATGACATTCAGGGCCAAAATTCTTTCTTTCATGCATGTATGTGAGATTGGGATTCATGACAACAATGCATATAGATAGAAAATTTGTAGTATATATTATTAATTGTATATCCAAATGCAGGTATAGCCGTTTCTGGTTTCACCAATCCTGGTTCTCACAACTTACACTTAAAAGATGGCAGAAAGGCAAAAAAACAAGTTTGATAAGCATATTCTGATTGAATCTTACAATACATTAGGAAAAAGAAAGTTTATATCATGGCTAGGGTTCCCCTCCCAACACACACAAGTAAAGGACAGCAAATCCTCCTTAGCACTAGACTCAATGGTTGCTGCATTGACAATTTCTATCGACCACTAATAGCCTTTAATTTTGGCAATTCTCAGATGTTTGTTTGTGTACATCAAGTGAGTTAAAAGATGCCATCTCATTCACCACAATTCCAAGATGTCAAGCCCTCTCATAAAGTCAAAGAGTAAACCTCAATGAGGCAACAACCCTTGATTATCAGGAGCTGGGGCAATATGAGATCACAGATAAGCCACTGTTGCAATCTTTTCTGCAAGTACAGGTATAACCACGTAGTACAAACCTGAGACCTCGGATCCATCAGGGAATTTCCTGGGCAGACATTCTCAAGCAATCATGGTAGCAAAAAAAACCCTCAAAATTAAGGTTAATCAACGTTGACCCACACAGTCCCTAACCTTAATCAACTTATATTTTTTACTCATATTGCCCTAAACCAAAATTCTATACAATGGAAGTAATGTGTAGATCACATGCCATGGGATTTTTGCTTGAAAAGAATTCTATATGCCATTCTAATCTCGTTTTTTCCTGATTTTTTTTGCTTAAACATAATAAATTTTTGGTACCTCTCCTTTTCTTTCAAGCATGGCTGTTGAATTCTAGAATACCAAAATTGGGGGCACTTGCACACCCAAGGTTAGATTGCACATGCAAATCTGAATAAAGCAAAGGAGCTCTCACACAATGCCGGCTATCTCTTTGTGTTAATATGTTGTAATTGTTGAAAGATACATTCTTTCAAGTTTTTCCCCTTTTGTATTCAAACCATCAAAATCTGTTGTTAACACATGACTAATTCATGACCAAACTGTTCACTAACTAGTCGCCCAAAACATAACATAATAATAATAATGTTAAAACTGAAAACATATATATATATATATATGTATGTATGTATGTATGTATATGTATATATGTTGTGTTTAGGTAACAACATGCCTTCCCCCTTAAAGCACTTGGACCTCAAAGCTAGTCAACTCCAAAACATTACATTATGAGAAAGGAATTCAAGACCTCTACCTACTACAAGAAAGCTTTGACCATCTACTAAACACCACTACTAGAAATAACACATGAATAAGAATGAAAACTTTTTCTTTTCCTCCCTAAGCTTTCCTAGCATTTTGGGCACATTTTTTCTACACTCTTCCACCTTGCATTCAACTGCCATTTTCGCCAGGGTTGGGAATTTTATTTTTTTTGCTCTTTCCTTCTTCTTCTTCGCAGTTTGCTCATGTTATCCTCCAAGTCCAGAATTGTGGTTTTTTTGTAAATTTCTTTTTTCTAATTTTTTAACCATACAGCTCACATGTGGCTGCAATGGGAGTTTGGATACCTCAAACTGTAGTTCTCCCTGGACTCTTCCTTTTCTATGCTTTCTTCCAATGCCATGACCTTGTTGCAACACTGCCTTGCAAAAATGTACACAACAATGTCTATCCAGTTATGAATCCATGCAAGGGTTTTCATCGCACCCTCAACAATAGATACATTCTCCCCAACTTCATCTTTTAGGTCCGGAGAAGGTTTTACCCTACCCATAGCTTGCAAGATTTCAAGGGTTTCTTGCCGAATAATATTAAATTTACCTCATGACTTGTATTCAGACACAACAATATCCTCTACGTTTTCAAACTCAAATGAAATACGGGTTTCTCTTACCTTCCTTTATTTAATTTTAAACCCTTAACTTTTTTAAACCCTTCACCATATTGTTGATACTTCTTTCCTTGACAAAAGGCCTCCTCTTCTGCAGGTACATCTTCCTCCCATTTTGAAAGGGCTGTTCATCTTCTTCGTCAGGATATTCATCTCATATAACTAGGGCGGATTCCTCTTTTTTATCTGCTGCAGGCGCTGATTTCTCTTCATCCTCTTTTGCCTCCTAGTCCATATTTACCCAAGAGTTCACATCCTCCTCTTCAACTAGTTGCTTTGATGCCAATTGTTGCATTCTATAATACTAACATGAACAAAACTGTAAATATAAATTAGAAATAACTGATAAACAGTAGAAACGGGGGCATATACACAACCAAGGTTGGACTGCACCTACAAATCCAAATCTAGGAGTCCTCACATAATGGCTGCCATCTCTTCGTATTGATATATTGTAATTGATAAAAGATACATTCTTTAGGGTTTTTTTCTCGTGTATTCAAACCACGAAAAACCCTAATTAATCCATGACTAACTCATGACCCAACTCTTAACTAACATTAGTCACCCAAAATATAACATACTAATAATAATATTAAATCTAAAGACATAAATATGTGTTGTGTTTATGTACACAACAATGGGTACTATAGTTTAAGGGGTTTCTATATTACTTTTAAAGTTATGGCACGAAATTTGAGAAAGTCCCATGTACCTCCAAACCTGGTTAGCATGGGACCTTTGGTAAACAAGTTTGCTCTATCGAACAGAAATAAGTTTAAAGGATAATGAATTCTGTAGCAAGCTAAATAGAAAATACAGGTGGGCCTGGAGAAGGGCACAATTGGGGGTAAGCACCGTATTTTGATCCCTTCTATAAAGCCCCTAACATTACTAAACATGAAGAGAGAAGCAACCAACTTAAAAATGGATGGAAACTCTTATAAGTATTGCAACCTGAACATATTTACCGAATCCAGATGCCATTAAATATGGTGATTAGGATTTCTAATTAGAAATTTGGCTACTTCATCAACTAGGATCCACAAATATAAAAAACAAGCCAACCTTTAAGGAATGTTGGAAATAAGGAAACCCTCCAACCACTCAAACCAAGATAAAAGATGCCAAGGAATGATATATGTGTGTGTGCATGCACGCACGCATGCATCTGTGCTCATATTACAGTCTAGTTCACAACAGTTACTAACACAATGGATGGTAGAAAGGAAGAGCACACCCATCCCAAATCTTACGGCTTCGAAGCAAGGCAACATTCAATTTAGTAGGATTTATTCCACATTTCCCAACAGTTACCAACATGACTGGCTATAAATGCTAAATGCCAATCCTAAAATCTTCACCAACAGAACCTATAATCGTCCTCACTTGCCATGTTCCCTATTATGCACAAATGCAGCCACCATGCCAGGTATAATTTAATAGTTTAGCAGATGCATTTTTGGAATAGTGCATTTACTTAGAGAAAATGAGGAGAGAAGCCAAAGTGTTGAGAATAATTTATATCAGGTTGAGCATTTATTGGGAAAGACATACGACCTTACTCTTGAATACATACAGTCAGAGATGTGTTGTCTACAAACACAATAGATGGTAGAAAGGAAGAGCACGCTCATCCCAATCTTATGGCTTCAAGGGAAGGCAACATGCAATTCAGTACGATTTATTCAATAGTCCCCAACGGTTACCAATGTGACTGGGTACGAATGCCAATCCCATAACCTTCTGCCACAGAGCCTATAATCACCCTCACCCAACACAGATTATCGCGTGCCATGTTCCTATTACACACAAATGCAACCACCATGTCAAGCATAATTTATATATTTAATAGTATAGCAGATGCATGTTTCCACAGTACTGGCAGCAACATGGGAGAGCACTTTCATGCTCAGCTTGATGGAACTGCGCATCTGCTTAGAGGAATTAAGGAGAGAAGCCGATTGTTTATATCAAGTTGAGCGGTTATTGGAAAGGACCTACAACCTTACTCTTGTAGACATGCAGTCACTGATGTGTTGAATATGTATCGCATATTTTTTACAACTTACCCCATTTATAGATTGTACAGCCAGGCACGACGCACACCAAGTGTCATGCCCTAAAATTTGCAAGAGAAAATTGACGTAAAACACAAAAAAAATCCCTGATTTTTGTGTGTTATCTTGCACCTGTAAAACACACAAGCACCTGATTTTTGTAAGGTGGATTTTCTGGTATTTTGTGTTACTTATGAGGTTCAGTTTTGGATTGGTATAGTCGATCCTCTATTCATACCTAGTCATGCTCGATGATTTTTTTGCAAGATTACCCCCGTCGGGTGGCCATCAAAGGCCACATAGCGCATGTATTGTGGATGATTCCATCTTATCTTTTATTTATGGATTTTAAATTATGCACAATTTTCTTGAACTCTTATTTAAGTTTTGAGATTTTGTTTGTTTTATTATTTGATCTTTGTTTTAGATCTATTGGGGCTACTTAGCCATTTACTCATTTGCTGAAGTTTCCTTGATTAAATTGATTCTTTCACTGGAAGCTTGGAATTTTGAGGTTGTTTGGCCATTTGTCGTCCAATCTGTAATAGTGGTTTTTCCTGAGATGTTCTGATGAACCGGTTCTAACATGTTTGTAATGTGCATATCTGGTGCCCCAGGCCCTGCACTATTAGGTGGGTCTTTTTATAGTTATGGGGAGTTGTACGGATTTCTTGCTTGGGCCATCAACAAACAAGCTAACTTTGATATTCCTAGCCTCCTTAAACCATGCAAGATAGCCGAGATCTTGTATGTGTTCTTTTGAAGCAAGCTAAGTTCTACTGTTACGCAGGGATGCGTCCCCTAGATTTTGTTGACATCCTAAACGTCCTAGACGTTTTGGGGACTTGGACGTTCCCTATTTTTGAAAAAACTTTAAAAACTTTTCTGATGTTTTTACTTTTAAAAAAGTGTTATTTTTACCAAAAATATTGAGTTCTAATCTCCAAAGTACCTAAAATACATTAAATACAGTTTAAATCCCTAAATTTCATTGAATAAAGTTAAAATATTTAAATATTAATTTTTGTATTATTTTAATAGCCGTTCCCTTGCCGTCCCCAAAATTTGGGAAGCTTTTCACCGTTTGGGAACCCTGTCCCCTTGTCCCCAAGACTCAAGTAACTATGAAGCTAACTTAGTTCTTGCTTCGTCATTTAAACCATGAAAGATAGTCTAAATATTACATTTTTTATTTAGAATCAATCTAACATAGATCTTGCTTCTATTTCCATTTTTGCAAGCCACTATGGTTCTTGCTTTTATTTAGGGATTTTAAATTATACACAGAACCAACATTATTTTCTTGAACTCTTATTTAAGCTTTGAGATTTTGTTTGTTTTATTATTTGATCTTTGCTTAGACCCATTGGGGCTACTTAGCCATTTATTCATTTGCTGAAGTTTCCTTGATTAAATTGATTCTTTAACTCAAAGCTTGGAATTTTGAGGCTGTTTGGCCCTTCATCGTCCAATCTGTCATAGTGTTTTTTCCAAAGATGTTCTGATAAACCAGTTCTGGTGTGTTTGTAATGTGCATATCTGGCACCCTGGGCCCTCCATTGTTATGGGGAGTTGTAGGGATTTCTTGCTTGGGCCATCAACAAACAAGCTAACTTTGATCTTGCTAGGCCCCCTTAAACCATGCAAGATAACTGAGATCTTGTATGTGTTCTTTTCAAGCAAGCTAACTTAGTTCTTGCTTAGCCACTTACACCATGAAAGATAGCTGAGATATTACATTTGTTGTTTAGAAGCAACCTAACATGGATCTTGCTTCTATTTCCTTTTTGCAATCCAGCGTGGTTCTTGCTTTGATCTTCTACCAACAAGCTAACTGAGTTTTGGTAGAGTCATGGTTCTTCATTGTGCAAGACAACCTATTTTCTTGTGAGTTTCAAAAAGAAGAGAACAAATGCATTATCCTTGAATCATTGTGATACTTCCCACACATGGACAAAGGCCACCATCCTCTTCCTTGCCTTCTTATCAAATGCTTTGAATAGGTATTGTGGTGCATTAAATGAAAATGATCGCTTATGACATGGAAATTGGTTGTATCATAGAATTGCATGTTGAACACTACATGAGTTCATGATATAATGCTTATAATGCTTCGTACCATTTGGAAAAAATTGAACACTACATGAGTTCATGATATAATGCTTATAATGCTTCGTACCAATTGGAAAAAATTGAACACTACATGAGTTCATGATATAATGCTTATAATGATTTGAAAATGACTATTTGAATTGAAATGTATTACCTTTGCAATGCTTATTGAAAGTAGTTACAAATATGTGATGCAGAGGAAATCAAAGCAATGTGCATAGTGATATCTCACCAATGACTCCGTAACTTGATCTAAACATGTTTACTTGATTTAATGTTTCCCTACCACCTAGGATTCTGTGATTCTGCCCAGCATATGCCTTGCACTAAAGGTAAGTTAACTTTTAGGAACCCTAAAGGAATTGTGCCACCTCAGAGTGGCTGACACCTTCCTTTTTCGAAAACCTTGTTTTGTTTTAGTGTTGCTTCCAATAAAACTAAATGTTTATGGTTCTCTATTTGATCCTTTCCTTTGGTTAAAGGGTCAATATTTTGGTGACGCATCCACTAGATTTTGGTGACATCCCGGGCTTCCCAAACGTTTCGGGGACTTGAAGGGGACGCTCCCAATTTTTTAAAAATATTTCAAAAGTATTTTGATGTTTTTACTTTCAAAAAGATGTAATTTTTACCAAGAACATCAAATTATAATCTTGAAAGTACCTAAAATACATTAAATACAGTTTAAATCCCTAAATGTCATTGAAAAAAGTTAAAATATTGAAATATTAATTTTTATGTATTATTTTCAAAGTCGTCCCCCTACCGTTCCCAAAATTTGGGAAATTTTTTGCCGTCCCGGAAACCCCGTCCCTCTGTACCCCCATCCCCAAGACTTAGGTAACTATGATATATTGTTACTTTGACTGTACCTAGGATCGAAAGTTTTGTTGTGTGCCATGAGGGTACAAGTGATAGTGTAATGTCCCCTTCTTGGGACATTGTTGAACTTGAAGACATGAAGGCCTTCAACCCATTCTCTCTTCTCATGGGTTTGAGGATTGAGCTTGACGATGGTCTTAAGATGTATGTTGTCTATTTCGTAACCCCTTGGCATGCCTTGCGCTACAAGGAGGGCTCTCTAAGTTAGTTTAAATGTGCACATAGGATAGTTGTTTTTATTATTTAATTAAAAATAATAAAGTGCACATAGTCTTAATTTATTAAATATTTTATTATAATGAGAATTTATGTTTTCCCTCCAAAAGGGAAAGGTCGGTCATTGGATGTTGCATCCCTTAATTCTATAAAAGGAGGTTGTGTAACCTTTAGTGGGCATGTTGATTGATAATATAATTTTACTCCATGCTTGGAGCAAAGGGATGTATGACCTATGTTGTTGATGCTCTCATTGTTGAAGACTTTTATTGAAGACTATTTGGAAGATCATTGGAAGATCTTTGTGCTAGATTTTTGTTGCTGTGTTGAATCGAACTTTTTGTGGATCCAACATGAGGAGAAACATTTTGTGCATGCAGGAAAAATACCCCTAAGGGCAGTGATTGGTTTTGGGATTTGTGACTTTGTTTTGGTGAGGTTTTCACCCTCCAATTGGGTCGATTTGATGCACAATAAATTCCTATTGATTCCTAATAATTTTGCAAGTGTTTTATGGTGACTAAGATTAATTTTGGTGGCCGTTTGAGTGTTGTTTGAAGAACTGAAATTCATTACTTATTTTGCCCAAATATAGCGACTTGCTTGAAGGGTTTAAGATCCATTTGCGGTGTATGTTTGACATTTCTTTTGCATAGCGACTTGCTTGGATGATGGTTGACAAGTATGGTTATTAGATCTTTGAGTTAGCAATCTGTTTATGAAGGGTTTGGAGTATATCAGACTTACTGCAATTATTTTAGCTGTAGTGACTTGTATGAGAGATGGCTTATCATGTTTTGCAATCATTTGAGCTAGATCTATGATCTGCTGTGTGTTGGCATTCATATCCAAGCAAGAAACTGTCGTTTGGGGGTGTTTGGAGGCTAGAGGGGTGCTGATAATAATTTGATCATTTTCCTCTAACCCTAGTGATTTGGACTGAGATTTCCGGGTCTGTTTTGAGGGGGTTTCAATAATCAGAAAATTCAAATTTATAGTGCATTGGAAAGCTCTTAATTTCTAATTTATTATGCACTTTATTTCATTGCAAAAGATGGTGTATTGAGCAAGTTATGAATTTTCCAAGTTTCAGCTGTCTGTGAGCAATATTTAATTATTATTAGCTGCAATAAAATCCAGATATGAAAAGATTGGATTGTCCAATTGATTCTCCCATCTCACCCATCACCTTGGCTACTTCCAACCCCATTTTGGGTTGTAATTAGCCAACATAGGGTTATTTGAGGTTGAATCAAAAGGATCTTATCCTTCTTGATTTTATTTGTGTAGAAGTTGGTTGAGATCCCTAATTGTATAAAAAAGGGGGACATCATAGATAGGTAAGCCAAGCAAGGATTCGGGACTATGATGGTCATGAGATTACGAAATGTTGTTGAGTAGGGTTAGAAGCATGTGGTCCTGTAATAATTGTTTTCCAGTTTTATAAAAGAGTTAATTAAGGAAATTTGTCAACCTTAGCATTCTAACCTCTTTCTCAACCCTGCACCAACAAATAAGGCTCATTTATGATCAAATCTAGGAGCTTTGACTAAGGGTATAAGCTTAGGGAGATATTTTGGGATATTTGAGATCATTCACTGCATTAGGGACCTCAATAAATGCGTGTAGGTTGAAAAATCTTATGAAGAAGTTAAAAATTCTTTGGTGTGTCATACCCATGTAAGTGGCACTAAGTGTATATGGGCGGAGTTATGGCATGAGAGGACTTTTGTGATAGAGACAAAGACATGGGATGCACAAATGTCACCTTCCCATGGGCTAAGAGGTGGGTAGCTTACCTATAAGTAAGAGGGAAGTCGTACTCTTACCAATCTTTAGCAATCCAAAATTTGATTTTTGAGAGCTCAAGGAGAAGAAAAGGCAGAGCTAAGGAGGAGACCTTAGGAGCTTGAAGTCGCATACTTTGTTTGGAGTGGTTTAAGCAAGCAAGGAGTGGAGGTAGGAACTCTTTGTATCATGTCATATAAAGTTTATTTTGCTCCTTAACCTCTCATAAGAGTTAAGAGTGATGGAAATCTTTGGTTGGTTGTTTGTTTGTGTTAATCTCCTTGTTGGACTCTTGTGGAGCCTTTGCAATTTTAAGTTGTAGGTTGTGTAAAATGGTTTTGGAGCTTCTAACCCCTAAGTTGTAACTGGTTTGCTTTTGTCCTCTAAATTTAGTAGCATTATGCTGCCCAAATTTACAGGTTGTGGAGATTAGGGGGATAGTTGTCATTGGTTTGGTGAGTACCAACAATCTTGGTGAGTCAATCTTGGTGCCTATTTCCCGAGAATCTCGTCTTCAGCCCTCTTGTACAATGTAAAATGACATTATTGGAGAGAAACGGCCACTCTTCCTCACCACTTTTGGTAGCTGTGAAAAGAGTGTGTTGTTTGAGGATGGTTGACTCCTTCCCTCATCCTTGGGTGGAAGACTTTATCCCATGTGGTTATAAAATCAGGTTTTTGTGCTTTAGAACTTCTTCCCCTTTGTCTCCTTGTGGCAATCCCTTTGAATGGCCGTTGTGTTGCTTCTTTATGAGTGAGGTTGTGACTAATAATAAAGAGTTGTGTGCAATTGTCATCCCTTTCACCTTTTAATAGGTTGTTACCACACTTTGTCGCCTATTTGGTTCTACTCATGATTAGAGTTGGGAGTCATTTGGCTCAGACGGGCCATGAGATGTACCCATGGTGTAGCGTAGGAGGCAAGTCACATCCCCACCTTGGCCACATCAGGAGCAGACTTGGAGCAAACAACAATGGAAATGGATTTTACATTAGTGCATAATTTTGACCACATCATGAACGCAAACTTATAATTTGAGATTTGTAAATTGTGTTTTTGAAAAATGTACGGTGTTGTTATTAGTATATGTAAAGAGAAATATAAATTCTTGAAGCAAGCTTAAGTGATTTGGCACTCTTGCCCCTTTAGTAAGAATTTTAAAGGTGTATTCAAAATTGAATGAAGAGACAGTGCTTCCATGTTTTTCGGACTTAAATTGTGCAAAAATATATGATGGATCTGTTTTTCTTTAACGACTTTCGTAAACATTAGTGAAGGCGTATTTGTTTTGTCGTTTCTTGAAAAATGACTTGAATAAGGACCTAAAGAGCCCTCTCCACTTTTAAATTTCTATGTTTAAAATGTTCGCAACTAAATCTCCCTAAACTAATTTTAGTGTATACTATGCTTCCCCACAATTCCGTAGCAACTTGTATAATGTTTCTAGGCTTTATGGAATTTAAGTCATGAGTTTTTAAAGTTTAAAAACTGCTACGGCTAAACATGTACAAATTTTCCATATCAAAGTTTAAGGAAAAAATAATAACAATACTAATAATAATATTTTGCATCTAATCTTTATGAAAATATCATTTGAGAGGGGTTACAATAAGTCCTTTTAGAAATGCCTTGCCAAACTCCTCACTTGGTTATTTGGCATAGTCATTCATCACAAGTTAATTGGCATGGGATCCTCAAGAGAAAACTTAGATATTTGCTTGTGAGAGACATCACTAAGTCAAAAGTTCATAAGTGTTTTGCCAAGCAACCTAGCTTGTTGTTTGGGTGTGGACTTACATCTACACATTAATTAAATCTGCCTTTTTTTAATTTTTAATGATATTCATAAAATAATGATGGTTTTATCATTATTATTATTACTATAATTAATTTGTAGCTATTAACTCTAATCTTACTAAGCACAATAGATTAGAAATTCCTAAAAATAATAATAATTTAATAATTGATAATACTATTATCATCATTAAATGAATAATACTATTATTATTCATTATTGTGTGGCACAGATCGATTAAAGCTGCAAGTCGAGACAAATTTGAAGGAGGCATACATGCCAATAGGTGGTTGGATGTAGGCAGTTCCCACTAGGTTAAATTTGACGTCTAGGTAACAGAGGATAATAAGCTCGGGGACGTCAACCTGTGAACTCCATTGAAATGACCAAGGGCTCCGTTCTTCGCTCATAACTTTTGACACAGAGCTTTAATCAAGGTGAGACATGTACCATTCGAAAGCTTAGGAGGAGAGCTACACGATGGTTCCATTTTTGGGGCGAATAGAAGAGGATCCAGAATATTTTAGAGACAAAATTTGGGGTGGTTTCAATTAGTTCTCTTGATCAATCTGGATCCAAATTACCTTTTGATGCTCCCAAATTATTCCTTTTGCTTGCAAAGATGCCTCCTTGACAAAATATTCCCTCCATGGCCCACCAGCACATGTTGGGAAGTTGTTACAATGATCCAAAGGTGAAATATGAATCTATTGACAAATGAAAGCCTTTCATTCATCTATCCTCCCAATTTCAAGGATGCTCACGTGTTTTCCCTTGTGGATTAGCATTTGTGCTCTCTTGGATCAATTTTTGTGCCAGTGTTGACTCACTTCAAGGAAAAACTTGTGTTTCTTCAAAGTTAATTTAGTAGAAGTGATCCAAGTATGCTTCTATCTCTCCTCTCATTGGTGGATGGTTTACTTTCATTTAGAGTTAGCATTTGGCTTCTCCTGACCTTTTGATTGATTTTGAAGAATATCTTGAGTACCTTTGTTGTGCACCTTTGCAAAGTAACAATGTATAACTTGGGGAAGAGATTCTCCATGAGAATCTTTCGGCTATTCAGCAAACTCGGTTATCCTTATTGAGCTCTGTGTTTTCGTCTTGTGAAACAATTGAAGAGTGATAATCTTTCCTGATTCAAAAGCAAATATTGTAAGATGTTGAACAAGTGTCATAGCTTTATCAGAATGTTTTGATTGTGCAGACCATTGTTTGGTAATTAGGCATTTGCTTGTGTTGTGTAGACATATATTTATGCTGAAGTATAAAATCCTTGCAGACCATCATTCCTTTGTATCTTTCTAAAATTGTCCCAATATTAGTGTATTGTCATCTTACAATGTCTTGTTCCGATGGATAATGGATGGTACGTGTAGGATCACTCTGCTAGTTGTTTGAATTCATGGTGGAATGTGCAACAATTGTGTAAATTGTTGTCTTCTTTTGGTTATTGTTAATTCACTTATTCTAAATTCTAGTAACTCCTAGCCCAATGGATCCATGTCACAGAACTTAGCTCATTTGATCATTTCCTTTTGTTGATATTTCCATTCACTTCCATATTTTACAGAAATCTTGTTGCACATTTGCAAATCCATCAAGATTTCAGCCATTAGAACTCTAAATGCATGTTCATAAGCCTTCATTTGAATGCATTGCTGGTTATAAGAGCAATTAGCTTATCAGTTATGGATATCTTTGCCATCAACATTTGTTTGAGTGCAACCCTTGCCTATTCTCGAGTAGCTTTAAGACTTTCTTGCTGGTGACAACAAATTGGGTGGGAATTCATAGTGGTTAGGCTGCTTGGCTGGGTTTATTGTGCTACATTCGCCATATCCATGTCTAGACATCGTTTGGGTTTCTGAAGGACCTCTCTCCTAGGTCTCACAGAGCCTAAAGAGTAGGAGGTTAAGCACCCTCCCATTTGTTGACATAAATTTCTGCCATTCCAGGTGAAGAAACAACTCGCTATAACGACCTATCATGTTGTCTTCACCCATTTCAACCTTGGTACAGATTAAGGAGCCAACAAATTGGTGCCGTTGCTGAGGATTCTTGGTGCTTCATTTTCAGTCTTGAGAGAACTCCGGTTTGTTTTACAGTCTCTCTCCTATCTACAGTTTGTTTGCATTGCTTGGCTGGTTAACTCACAATTAGCCCACCCACTTTGCCAACGAATTGACGCCATTCCCAGGGATTTGCTCCAACTTAGCTTCACTGATTGTTAAAATTTGCACTTCTCTGGTCAATTTTGTAGTATTTGTGTCACATAAAGTTTGGTTGCACTCATTGTCAAACAAGTTGATGCACATTATAATATGATTGGATCTTATTTGTAAGAATTGTGCCATCATTTGTGATCTTTGTGGTTATTGTCACTGTATTTTGGAGTTTTAACAAAAAGATCATGCTGTGTTGAATATTGTCACATACTTCTTAGATTTAAGGTTTGTTTGTCTTGTCTGCATATAGCTTCAAGGTATTGGCGACTCCATTGTGTCTCTTAAACCAGTTATCCTGAATATTTGTCGAAGCTTTACCAATTGGTTTTCCTTTCACCTTGTGTTGTCTGTAACTTTAATTTTGCAAATCTGGAGGGGTTACGCTCGGCTTTCATCCATCAAAGAGACACCGAGAACTCCCATCAATCAAGTCAATAATTAAGGAGAGGCAAATCTGGAAACCTATACAAGAGGTAACTTCTCACTCTCAAGCTTCTGAATATACTTCTCCTGTCTCCTTTAAACTGCAGGGAGAAAATCTTATTTGAAAACATCGATGATAATTATGATTCTTCTTCTGATTGTCATGAATGATTGAGTGAGAAGATTAAACCCATAGTCCAGTCTCTTTCTGCTAGTGCCAGCACTAGTAAGATCCCTGCCTCTGGCAGAGCTCATGACCTTTTCTTATCACCTTTATTTAAAAGAAAAGGATTAGCCCAACCTCAGCCTGCTTTCAAAGAATTTGTCATTGTTAATTTCCCAAACTTCACTAGCAGCCCTATTGGTGAATTAAGAGAGCAATCCAGACAAGATCCTGCTGCTCATACTGTGATCCATCATACTGTACGTCCTAATCATCCTCCAGAGACAAATCAGCCCGAGTTAGACAAAAATATGGCTGGGAACAACAGAGATTTCAATGCATTTGGCCGTAATGTCAGAGCTCCTCACCCATTGTTAGGAGCAAATAGGTTCAGACATTGATTTTTCAAAAATGCAAGGTTATCCTAATGAGGTCCCCGCTGAAATTAGAAGAATAGTACCTAAGTTTCAAGGAAACAATGCTATCTCAGGTTGATCGACATCTTAGAGCGTCTAATAACTTGATAGATGATTATGACATAATTTATGAAGATGTCATTATCAAGTTATTCACACTCTGGAGGAGAATGCTGGGGGATTGGTTTGACGATTTGCCTGATGAAAACATAGATTCTTGGAATGAGATGAAAAGAAATTTTAGGTTGCGAATTGGTGGAAGGATAGACATCATAGACCCTAGATTTCTCATGAGTGAGTTTGAAAGTATTAGGAAGCATTCTAATGAATGTGTGCAAGACTTCAACTCTAGATTCACAAAAGTCACGATGAAGTTACCTGAACATGTTAGACCTCATGAAGCAACTTGTCTCATTAAATATGGTGAAGCATTTGATCCTAATGCCAGTTTTTATCTCAAAGATAAAGGCCTGATCCACATAAGGCAAGCTTATACCATCACAATCAGTATTGAAAGCAACATTAGAGCTGCTAGCAAGCCATCTAAAAGGGCTGATGTGAAACTCCTTCCACCAACTGAGAAGAATTCTCCAAGCACTTCTTTGAGTGTGGGTGAGAAGCTAGACAAAATGATGGGGGCATTGAAGGAGCTATCATATAGGGTTGCTAGAAATGAGAAAGGTTTGCTTCCCGTTCAAAATAAGAAATATTTGAATGACAGACCACATAATCAGGATAAAGGACTTGTACATGATAGGCCATTTGACAACTGTAAGAACCCTTTTCACAAGGATAGAAGGCCTGAGCAAAGAGGTAATGACAGAGATACATCTGATCCTCTTGCTTGCACAATTAATGAGGTTGATCAGATGGATATTTCAACATCGTGTGAAGATTGTTTCTTGCCCCATCCTCCTTGTACTCGTGCTGCAGTCGAAACTTTCTCTTCCCACATTGGCAGTGATCAGGAGAGTTTAGAATCAGTTTATAAGCTTGATTATGATGGTGACTCAGTTAATGTGACTCAAACCTATGAGCTGCATGTGCATGACTTGTATTTGAGATCTCAGATGATAAAGAAGTATAATGGTGGAAGGCCATTTGAGGAAGACATTTTAGCTCTCAACAACGCTACAAAGGCTCAAGTCAAAAGCAATTATAACTTGAAAAGTCAGAAAGATACAAATGCAAAAGAAAATCCTAGAGAGGTTCCACTTGAGAAAGGTGATGGCAAGAGTGAAGATAAAATGAAAAATGGTTGTTGTCCTTGATCAGAAGATTACCCCACCTCAACCAGCCAAACAAAGAAGTTTTGTACAGCAGATGAAAGGTAAAACTCCTTTGCTTGCCAGTGTAAATAAGGGGCCTCCATGTGCTAAAAAATACTACTGAAAACAAAAGACAAAGGGTAGAAATTGTGCCTGAAAGTTCTACTAAAAACGATGCTCCTCCATCCTTTGATTCAGGGCATTCCTTTGCTCAAGCCCTTGCCTCGTGCATACCACACATTAGTGCCATAACCCTGCCTCCCAATGCCCCAATTAACAAGACTTCACGGAAACACCCCCCTTGCCTCGTACCATCCTGGAAACGTACTAGGTACTGGTACGGGTACGGATATGGTGTGGGTACGTACCCACATGGGCAGGGTATGTTACGGGTACGGTTTTCCATACTCGTAATGTACCATGCCCCTATGGATACGTGCCCGGGTTTAAAAATTTTATTTAGGTCTATCGTTTTAGATTTAGGTTATTTTATTGTGTAGTTTATTATTATTCAGTTTAGTTTATTTAGATTTATTTTATTTTATTAATTTTGATTAATTTTATGATATATATATATATATATATATATATATATATTATTGATAAGGCAGGTTGAAGGGACCCGTTCCCTATTCATTATGATGAGGCCAAATCCTCGGGAAAACAGAAGGCTTAAACAGCCAAACTACAGTTGAACACCAACTTGCAAAAGTAAATAGAAAAACTATATACTAAACATACTAAAAAGAGATTATCCCATGATTACTTCCCACCCTGGGATGGAAAATAATCTTCAATCCTGCCCATGCGTCCTTTTTTGTTTTTCCGCTTTTTTTTACTTCTTGCCACTTGCCTAGATCGGACGAAATAACCAGCGCAAGATCGTTGGGATTTGCCAAAGCCATCAAATTCTCTGACACAGAATCCTGATCGGATTCCGAACTTTCAGAAGTATGTCCCCTTTTCATACCACCTATTACCAAGTGGTTTTCCTGAATTCCCATCTCTATATCATCCTTTTCTGTAACAACTTTACCGTCGGAGATAGGATTATTCGGATTATCTTTAAAATTCGAAGCAGATACCAAATCCGGGTTTAAAGAACCCCATCCACTCGATCCACTCTTTTTTACAGATTTCTAATTCTTATTGAAGGAACAAGAAGCTTGCAAATGGCCCGTATTTCTGCATAATCTACACCGAAATGCAGTATTCTCATAGTCTAAGACCTGGGTATGCTGAAAATTACCAAATTTAAGGTTGATTCGATCAGGTATTCCTTTGCTTAAATCAATTTCAACGCACATTCGGGCAAACGAACACAAGCCCGAATGTGTTCTATCCAAGTCCTCTTTTATAAACTTACCCAAAACGTTTCCAATATCTTCCAGGGCATACCACAGATGCAAGGGTAGGTTAGGGAGCCTGACCCAAACCGGCGTTTTGGCCACCGAATAAGTATTCGGATCGAAATCTGGGAACCATGGAGTTATGAATAAACCTGCATGTCCCCAGAACCAAGGACCATCTGTCAAACAACGCTGATAATCTTCAGATTCCCTAAAATGGACAACGAAAAATCCCCTGGAACAAAAAGAGATTTCACATTTATTAGTCCAGTTTTCAAAAACCCACTGATATAGTGCGGAGGAGGAAGGGCAAAAACCGTTAAACTTACCAATCACTGCATCCTGTGAAAGGTTTTTGAAATATTCTTCAACTTCTAGATTTTCGATGGTTAGCAAAGGTATATCCTCGGCCAAAACGACCAAGTAGGCCTGGTTACTTGATGCATGCTTGCTCGAGGATCGGCCACCACTGTTTTCCAATGCATCTTTGAAAGAAGTAGTCTTATGAGGATGCACCGAGCCATGATTTCCTGTAACACCTACCCCCTGATTCCTGTAAAAGTCGTTGCCTTGCCCGCCTGTCCCAAACAAATTCGCAATTGTTTTTAAGGCCCTAGGCACGAATCTGCCACCAGCTTATCTCAGCCACCTTGGCCGAGCACTCCACCATCAACCCGTGACCCCCCAAGTCTCGGCCCATTCCATTCGAAACTCCTTTTTGAGCCTGCAAATCTTCACGGTTCCTGCAATCGACACCATCCTCGGTCGTTGTTTTCGCATTCTTTCACTCCATCCCGTCTCTTAAATTCACCTTCAGGGCCCCTCCTGATATTTTTATATTATTATTTAGTTTATATAAAGTTATTTTTCTATTAATCTTTTTGTAAGTCTACATATTTTTTAGGATATTATTATCTAGGCTTTTTAATATGGTTATAAAGTACATAATAAGATAAATAAATATATATAAAATAAAATATTTTAAATTATTAATAGTTAACAATTTATTATATATGTGTGTGTTTTTATTTAATTTTAGATTGTTTATTGTTGTAATTGACAATGTTTATTTATATAAAATGTGAAATTATTCATATTTTTTTTAGTCGAATTTAATTGTTGATTTTTAAAGCAACGAATTAAATTTATATGAGTATTAAATTTCAATAAGCATGCAATGTATGAGTATTAAATTTCAATAAGTATGCAAATGCTTTTTTAAATATATATTTATATATATATATATATGTATATATTTGTGTGTGTGTGTGTATAACGTACCCAAAAGCGTACTGTACCCGAGGTTTTTAAAAATTTGCCGTTTCAGCGTACCAAACCCATACCTGTACCCGTACCAAGACAGTCTTGCCCCAATATAATACATATGATATGACAGCTGTTCTCAGCCAGTTCAAAATAGCAGTCCCCTTAGTTGAATTACTACATATTCTAGATCACAAAAAAATGAGAATTTTCTTACCTGATGGTGCACAAAGCTTCTATTCCCCTCATCTACCTATGTTGTTTAAACTAAAGAAAATCAGTGAAGAGCTAAAGGATGTGCCTAATATTTACTTGGGCACATCATTAGTGGAATTTAATCTAGATGTGGATCCATTTTACACCACTTTTCTTGTAAATGGATGGTTATTACATAATTTCATGCTATAGATTCAGGAGCCTCTTGTAACATAATGCCTTTAGGTATGTAATGAATGAGTTAGGACATCATAATCTCGGCTACCTATGGAAGGTGTTATGCTATGGATTCCAAAGAATTTCCTATGGTAAGGTGTGTTAAAGGGCTTGTTGTTTAGTGTGCTTATCCTAACTAGATATGTTTGGCTATAGATGTTGTTGTGGTGGATTGTCCTCTTAAGTAGAATATGTTATTATGGATAAAATGGGATGCCTCAATTATTGGTACAATTCAAATGGATATGTATTATGCAACTATACCCCTCGAGGGAGAGCATGTCAATTTCTACAGAGATCAAAGAATGTTACATTTGATTGAATATCTACAAAGGGATTTTAATGAATTATTATATAATGATGTGGATATATAAAATTTTGTGGGGAATATTTATTTTATTGAGAATGAAATTGACACTAGATATTTTTCTCATATCTGCAATACTAACTTTGATAGTGTATCAAACTATGTTCTTTGATGTGAGCATATTCAAAAGAAGGTGTTGGAGTTAGATTTGCTTTATATTCTCCACAAGGGACTATGTTTTGAATTTTCTTACAAGTGGATATTTTAAATGTTCTAATAGTGTAGCAAAGTATGAATCTTTTCTAATTAAATTAAACTTTTCCTCTAAAATTAAAAAATAAAATATGTGGTTGTCAAAGGCAACGCAAAACTGGTCAAACAGTAGAGTTAGGAAAGTGTATTACAAAAAATAATGAGAAATTTGAAAATTTATATAGGAATGTTGTGTGGGACTTCCCTTGATTTTTTTGACTCCTTCAACATCATTCACATTAACATATCATTAAACATAGTTGTAGATACCAACTTGTTGTCCATGATTCTTAGTATCAACATCAAGCTACCTCTATGTTAAGTATGATGTTAAAGTGTTAATAAGGATATCCATTCTAGATAACGTGAATCCTTGAAAAATATTTAATAATGATAATCAATATTATAATATTTATGATTACATAGCTAAGTTTTAAGATCAACCTATATACCTCGGACCTTTCAATGAAAACTAGGAAGGGAAGAGAAATAATCTTTTGGGGTAGAAGGTCATTTAATTGAAAACTAATGATATCCCAAAAGTGAACTAGTTGTAGTAGAGATAAATCCTTTGATTTTGTAGATAAAGAAAGAAAAATGGACATACATACAATGCAAGATAATGAAGAAGTTAATTTGGGAATTAGCGTGTCTCATATACCTATTTTTATTGGAAATGTTTTGAAGAAAGATGAAACGAAAGGCTCTGATAAAATATTAAGGAAATATATATTGGAATTGCTCCTATAATCAGTTGCAAGCTTATAGAGAATACTTAATTCTAACAATCCCCTTACATCCTGATATAAATGAATTTAGAAAAAAACATTGAGACCTATCAATCCAACATTAACAACAAAGATAGTGGTAGAACTCATAAACATGAAAGAAGGAGGGATGATCCAACAAATAATAGTATTCTCTTGTGGGTTACCAACCTTGTTTTGGTAAGAAATAAGAATGAGGATATTAGATTGTGTGGATTTTAGAAATTTAGAACAAGATGTCTTTTAAAGGATTCAATTATCCCCTACCCAACATGTGAGAACCTTTTACAATGAGTTACTAGACCAAAACGTATGTTTATGCTAGATGGATTCTCTGGCTATAACCAAGTGTACACTTAAGAATCAGATAGGTTCAATACCACTTATGTAGTGCCTTGGGGTACTTATGTCTATATCTACATTCCTTTTGGTCTTATAAATGTTGGTGTAACATTTCAAAGGGTAATGAAATATACATTTTCCATCCTATCAATGAGATCATGGTGGTATACCAAAATGTCATTATATTATACTTGAAGAAAAGAGTAGACCATGTTGGACATATGTAGGATGTGTTTAATAAATTTAAAAGAGTATGGGATATCTCTTGAATCCTAAAAATGTATCTGTGGTGTGGATAAATTAAAATTAATTGGGAAAAATATGTATTAAATATGGAGTAATGATTGACCATAAAAGAGTAAAGGCTATTGATAGCATTCCCATCCCACACTCCAAAAAGGGAGTCCAATCATTTTTTTGGAAATTATTTTTTTTTAGATGTTTCATATCAAAATTTGTAGATGTTACCATTCACATTACCAATATGCTAAAGAAAAATAAAGTAATCCAATGGACCATTTAGGAAAAAGAAGCATTTTCTTATATCAAGGACATCCTCAAACAAGCCCTACTATGGGATATCCCTGATTATGGTAAGGAGTTTAACATTTTATCTTTTTCATCTTCTCACACTATAGTTATTGTTTTTTTACAAAAAAAATGATGATGGGCATGAACAACCCATAGCCTTTTTAGCGAATCTCTACATCATGCTAAACTGAATTATACCATTATGGATAAACAAGCCTATGATTTGATAAAGCCATGAAGTCTTTTAGATGTTATGTTATGAGTTCAATTGTCAAATCATATGTTCCTCATCCTATATTCAAGGAAATTTTAACTAATTTGAAAACTTCTGGGAAAATATGTCATTAGTTTAAAAACTTCAAGAATTTTACATTGAGGTACACAACAAAAATCTTGTGAGAAGAAAGGGGCTGGCCATGCTTATCAAAAAATAAAACATAGATGTTTCTAAACTTAACTTGTAATAAGAGGATACAATACTAGTTGAGGATGAGGTACTTGGATTAGATTGGTATAGAGACATTGCTTATCTTGTAAGAATTTTTATTTTCCATTCCCATTTGGAAAAAATTTAAACAAGATCCCTAAAATCGGATTCCTCAAAATATGTGCTTACAAAGGAAGGTATAACATGAAATAACCTTGAAGGAATCCTTATGAGACGTGTTAATGAAGAAAAATATGTAAAAATTCATACTAGGTTTTAGCATAGACCATGTGGAGGTCATTATATAGCTAAAAAAATGGCTCATAATATTATTAGAGCTACTTATTAGTGGTCCACATTATTTTCTAATATTTCCAAAGTAGTAAGAACATGTGATCCATGCCAACATTTTTTCTAGAATAATTAAAGAGTATGGTTCTCTCCCTTTGGTTCTACTTATTGTTGTGATCCCTTTTCAATAATGGGGCATGAATTTAATTGGGGAAATAAAGTATCAATCTAGGTGTGGGCAAAAATGGATCTTAGTGGAAACTAATTACTTTACCAAGTGGGTCAAATTCATCCCAACCAAGAATAAAACTCAGAGTACTAATGGACTTGTTGTAAATAAATATCATCACGAGATTTCATGTGCCTAAGAAGCTTATGGATGATAATGCTATGTGTTTCAAATATATTCCTTTTTTGAAGATGGGTGACTAGTTTGGCATCAACTTGGCTTATTTATCAAATCACTACCCCTAAGGAAATGGACAAGCTAAGTATAGAATTAAGAATATGATTAGAATAATATAAAAAACTCCTAAGATGAATACAAATAATTGGGAGGAAAATTTGAGGTTTTCTATATGGGAATACATAATTAATCCAAAAAAGGAAATAATTAAGATCCCATTTTAACTAGTTTATGGTATGCATGTTACTTTTCCTATCAACTTCGAACATCCCACTTTCTAGCTGCCACAAGAGGTAAATTTTGACATGATTGACTCATTTACTGATAGAATAAACATCTTCATACAATTGGATGAAATTAGAAGGCAATCTCATGAAAGGTATCTGAAATTTAAGAGCAAGATAAAGAGAGTATTTTCCAAAAACGTATCTGCTAGAGACTTTCAACTAAATGACTTGGTGTTGCTTTGAGATAGCATACATGAGGAAAAGGGCAAGCACGGCAAGTTCGATTCATTATGGATGGGGCCATGTGCCATTTATGTCCATATTGGAAACACCTTCCTCATGGATCTTAATGGAAAAATTCTGGACTTGCCTGTTGATGGTAAATATTTGAAACATTTTCAGTTGAATGAAGGCAGTGCGGTCCCATGTACAGTGTAAATAAGTGTTTGTTGTGCTTGTAAATATTTGTTATTGCTTTGTTGTTTAGTTCTTCTTATTCCATCAAGGTTTAGAGGTTTTCTTTCCATATGTGTATTCAGAAGTGTGCTCAGATTGCAGCAAGTAATCCGGCTTGTTGTGAAACAAAGTTTTCAGATTGGGCTGAGTTTTCAGTTTGTTGTTTGGGTGTGGACTTACATCTACAAGTTAATTAAATCCCCCTTTTTAATTTTTAATGATATTCATAATATAATGATGGTTTTATTATTATTATTATTACTATTACTATAATTAATTTGTAACTATTAACTCTAGTATTAATTGTGTTGAGTTAGTTTAAACACTAAGTGCAATAGATTAGAAATTCCTAAATAATAATAATAATTTTGATAATAGATAATTATCCTCATTAAAATTATTATTTTTATATAATTATACATTTGAAAGAATAAGATAAACATAATAACTAAATGAATTTTCCCTACTTTTCAAAAGGGTTGAGCTCTTGGCCAAGCGACCCTATACAATAAGAACACTATATATATATATATATATATATATATATATATATATATATGATAAATAAAATAATTATGTATAAAGGAATATGATAAACAAAATAATTAATAATTGAACGAATTTTCCTTACTTTCAAAAGAGTCGAACCCATCGACACTTAACCAAGCAGCCCTAACAATAAGAATATATATATATATATATATATATATATATATATATATATAGGAATATCATTATTATTATAACAAAACGAATTTCCCTTGCTTTTCAAAAGGGTCAAGCCTTTTCTGAGCACCCCCTCCCCAAAAACGCACACACACATACAGAGACACACACACAAACATATATATACATGTGTGTGTGTGTCTATATATATGTTCCTTTCAAACTTTATTAAATACAAGAAGAAGAGCAAATAATATATATCTTTTTAAGCTAGAGGTTAAAGTAATCCATTTGAGTCAAGCCCATATTCGAAGGCCAAACGACTTGTTGGCACAAAAATTGGTTCACCTTATTTTGGGGCCTTAGAGTTAAAATTTGGAGCTTAAAACAGCGAGATACTCTCATTTTCAGCATGCTTATGTTTTAGACCCGCCTAAAAATGATGGCCATTCCTTGCTTTGCATGTACACAGGCTGCCCCAAAAACGTTTTGGTGAAATTTGAAGTGTTTTTGACCTCCAAAAGTCCACTTGACATTCAAAATGTTGAAATCCTTCGCTATCGGGCTCGTGAAGTTTAAACCAAGCAATTAAGACTTTGTATCAGGGTTGGCAATCATTAATTAAAGCCAAGTCTCCCCAAGGACATGCGTCGCTCATCGGTGCATAGAGAAGTTTAGTGAAAAAGCCGCTAAGCCTTGAGGGTCGCGTGCACGCAGTATACCAATGGGTGACAAGTATCACCCATCAGCACAATGAGCCAAGTCTTAACCTGCAGCAGGTGAGCTCACCGATAACAGACATGTGTTGATAATTGGTGAGGCAAAAGTACAATGACCACGAGTCCAAGAGCATGTGGAGAGTGGTGGCACCGATCACGGCCACATGGCATAGATTGGTTAAAGTTGTGAGTTGAGACAGAGTTGAAGGAGGCATATGTGTCAGTAGGTGGTTGGATACAGGTAGTTCCCACTAGGTTAAATTTGACGTCCAGGTAATGAAGAAAAATAAGCTCGAGGACATCAAATTGTGAACTCCATTGAAATAACCAGGGGCTTCGTTCTTCACTCATAGCTTTTGACACAGAGCTACAATCAAGACAAGATTGATACCATTCAAAAGATTAGGAGGAGAGCTACACGATGGTTCCATTTTTAGGGCGAAAAATATTGGATCTAGAATATTTTAGTGACAAAATTTGGGGCGCTTTCAATTATTTCTCTTGATCAATCTGGATCCAAATTACGTTTTGATGCTCTCAGATTATTCCTTTTGCTTGCAAAGATGCCTCCTTAACATAATTTCCCTCCACGGCCCACCATAAAATGTCGAGAAGTTGTTACAATGATGTAAAGACGAATCTGAGTCTGATTGACAAATGGCAGCCTTTTATTCACCTATCCTCTTTGTTTCAAGGATGTGCATGTGTTTTCCCTTGTGGATTACCATTAGTGCTTTCTCTTGAATCAATTTTTGTGCCAATGTTTGCTCACTTCAAGATAAAACTTGTGTTTCTTGAAAGTTAATTTGGTAGAAGTGATCCAAGCATGCTCCTATATCTCCTCTCATTGATGGATGGTTTACTTTCATCTACAATTGGCATTTGGCTTCTCCCGACCCTTTGATTGATTTTGACAGAATATTCTGAGTAGCTTTGTCATGCATCGTTGCAAATGAAAAATGTATAACTTGGGGAAGAAATTCTCGATGAGGATCTTTTGGCTAATGAGCAAACTTAGTTATCCTTATTGAGCTTTGTGTTTTCCAGTCTTGTGAAGCAATTGAAGAGTGATAATCTTTCCAGATTCAAAGAGAAGATATTGTAAGATGTTGAAAAAGTGTTGTGGCTTTATCTAAATGATTTGATTGTCCACACCATTGTTTGGTAATTAGGCATTTGTTTGTGTTGTGTAGACATATATGAGTGCTTAAGTATAAAATCCTTGCAGACCTTCATTCCTTTGTATCGTTTCTGAAATTGTCCCGATATTAGTGTATTGTCATCTTGCAATGTCTTGTTCTTTTGGATAATGGATGGTACGTGTAGGATCACTACACTAGTTGCCTGAATTCATGGTTGAATGTGCAGCAATTTTGTAAATTGTTGTCTTCTTTTGGTTATTGTTGATTCACTTGTTCTAGATTTTGGTAACTCCTTACCCAATGGATCCATATCACTGATCTTAGTTCATCTGATGATTTCCTTTTGTTGATATTTCCATTCACTTCCATATTTTACTAAAATCGCGTTGCACATTTGCAAATCCTTCAAGAGTTCAGCCATTAGAACTCTGGATTCATGTTTATAAGCCTTCATTTGAATACATTGCTGGTTATAAGAGAAATTAGATTATCAATTATGGATATATTTGCCATCAACATCTGTTTGAATGCAACCCTTGCCTATTCTCCAGTAGCTTTATGAATTTCCTACAAGTGACAACAAATTGGGTGGGAATTCATAGTGGTTAGGCTGCTTGGGTGGGTCTATTGTGCTACATTTGCCATATCCATGTCTTTGAACATCGTTTGGGTTGCTAAAGGATCTCTCTCCTAGGTCTCACAGAGCCTAAAGTGTTGGAGGTTAACCACCCTCCTATTTGTTGACCTAAATTGCTGCCCCAAGTGAAGAAAAAACTCACTACAACAACCTATCTTGTTGTCTTCACCCATTTCACCCTCGGTACAGATTTAGGAGCCAACACGGCCTACATTCATTCCAAATTGGCCTTGACATTGGGAGTACTCTTAGGGCAACGGCAGTTAGTATAAGTTTGGAGGTGGCGTGGGGGGTTGTGTCAGCCTCAGATTCGTAGCAGCGGCGGGGCTGGAATATTAATGTTGAGACCCGTTTTTGGTTGCAAGCTACTAAGCAATGGCGTAGGGATGGTTGTGAGGCTTGAGCATTCGAAAACCATTAACTGGCCACATTATAAACCTGCATTCTTCTCCACTCACAAACTCCTCTCCAATCTCCCTTTGTGTTGTCGGCTCTCTAAAAGAGTTCACTGAATTTTTCATTTAGTTGTTTTGTGTAGGTGTTGGTTTGAGTGTTTGGGTGGCGCTCAGAGTTATATCTACCGATTGCCCCATTCACATTTATTTATTGATGGCACGATGACCACCCACTCCACTTTGTCCCCAATAAGTTACCCACATGCTTAGAAGAATAAGGAAAAATACCATACCTTCGTATTCATTCTAAATGCTATGTAAAGTGATAACATCCACAAACTTTTTAATGAATTAATTAAATTGTTGAGTTGAATTTTAATAGTTTGTTATTAATAATAATTTTAATTCCTTATTCAAATATGTATTAGGCCATATTATAACACTCCCACATTGTTTTCCACTCACAAACTCCTCTCCAATCTCCCTTTGCGTTTCCGGCTCTCTGAAAGAGTTCGTTGAATTCTTCATTCCATTGTTTTGTGCAGGTGTTGGTTTGAGTGTTTAGGTGGCACTCAGAGTTATATCTACCGATCGCCTCGTTCACATGTATTGATTGATGGCGCGATGGCCCCAACTTTGTCTCTATTAATTTACCCACATGTTTAGATAAGATAAGATAAGATAATTATATTAATGTCCAATGAGTGACCACAAAGGTAGGTCAATGGGACTCTACAGTACAATGCAAAAGGTGCCAGAAGGGAGACCCGAAGGGGTCATCCAAACAATATAAGGAGAAAGAAGAAGAGAGGAAAGGAGGAGAGGAAGAAAGAGTCGTCGTGGCCAGGAGAGCGCAAATGGATGGAGTTGAAGAGGCGGATGAGAGAATCCCATCATTCACACTATCACCTAGCATCTGAGGCCGACTGAAAGTAGTTGGTAATATGTCTGTGTCCTGTAACTGAAACCGTGGGAAGACTGGGACGCCGGTGCCCGAAAGAAGGGCGAGCAAAACAGGCCCTCTGCATTCTCTTGGTCGGATGCGACCTCTGAGAGGGGGCCCCCAACTGGGTGCGATCATGAATACCACTAGACTAGGAGGTAGCCCACTAGGTCCTGACAGATCTGGTCTAGGGGTCTGGGGTGGTATCGAAGTGCCTTTTGATGCCCCTCACCAAGGGAAGCACCATAAAGAAAGAAGTAATCTGTAGAGTAGCAACTCGTCTGGGAGGAGAATGAAGGGTCTCACACCGGAGTCTGAGAGCCTCTTGCAAGTAGAGAGCAAGAGATCACAGTACTTGAAGAAATCTGGAAAAGTTAGATGCTCCCAAAATAAGCAGTGGAATCTCCCTTTGATCTCATAGTAGATAGGACACTTGAAGATGAAGTGATCCTCCGTTTCAATCTCTTAGAGAGAAAATAGCTAGCAAACCCTCTCAGAGCGATTCAACTGGTGATCCTCCAAGCGGAGCTTGTGAGAGCCCACTCTGAAATGGCCTAAGGCGGAGTGCCTGTAACCAGTGTCTGGCGACATACACGGGCCGGCCCATAAGCCCGTCTGTGATCTCAAGAAAATGTGCAACATAGAAAGTCATCTTAGGATGAAGACCATCCGGAGAGTTGATCTTAGTGTGTTGGGTGAACTACTTGTAAATGTCTTCTCTGATAATCATGTGCAGATCCTGCTTACCCAGTAAGAGGTAGGCAGGTGTGTCAAGGGAGTATCTGTAAGGTGGGAGACAGTCCATCTGAATCCTGAGAGATCTGAGAAGATGCGCGACTCTGGCATACCAGCAACGGGAACGGCCGCTATGATCAAAAAGAGCAATAGCCTTTGAGGAACGGTAGGCAAGGTAGAGATACTTATCCCTGCCAGCGGAAGAGCCTGAGAGACCCCGGATGCGATGCAAAAGCACAACTAGGCTAAATATAGTCTCCAATCTAAAAGGGTGAGCTTCGAACTCGGCCAAGATGATAATATGCAGAACTGTATCTCTGCACCTGATGATGAGTCTAAGCATGAGGATCTGGACCCGCTCAATCGTAGCCCAATCGGAGTCAAGCAAGGATGGTCCCCAAACCTCGGAACCAAAGAGAACCGTGGATTGTACAAGAGAATCCGAGAGAGACATCTTCGACAAGATGTCCTAGAAATGGTAGTGGAAACATTGTCTCTCCAAGATTGCCAAAGAGCCATTACCCTTGTTGACACGGGCTGAAAGGCAGGCCGAAGATTGAAGCGAGGACTAGTGAACAAAACTCCCAAATAAGTATAGAAGCTGGTGATCTCAATCTCCTCCCCACGGTAGAAGAAATGGAAGTCTAAAGTCTTCAACCCATTGAAGATCGTGACTTTGGTTATACCAAGGTTAACCGTCAGCTGTCTATGGTCACTATAAAGGGCTAAGGCATCTAGTTGTCTCTGCAACCCTTCCACGGAAGAGGCAAGGACAAAGTCATCTACAAAAAGGAGGATGTAGATCAAAACCTGGTGAAGAAGACAACCATCACCTTCTTGAATATGGTCCCTAAGAAAGTCCTCCAACTCGTCAATGTAGATACCAAACAAAGTAGGTGATAGGGGGCAGCCTTGCTTAACCCCTATAGTACTCCTGATAAAATCAATAAAACCGGCAACAGTGTGAAGACAGCCCAAAACATCCTCATACAGGCGCATAATGTCAGTAAGAAGGGTTTCGGAAATACCGATATCACTAAGTCTACGGAAGAGAGCTTCCTGTGGCACAGAGTCAAAGGCTTTCCGAAGATCAATGAAGCAGCAAAAGACCTTAGAGGATCGGTGACGAGCCTCCTCAATGATGGCTCGAAGAGTGAGGATGTGGTCAATAGTCTGGTAGGTAGGCCAAAACCCCGCCTGCCCCTTGGCTCTGCAATGGTGTTGCTCCAAGAACTCGGAAAGCCGGATGTGAAGGACCATGGCATAGAGATTGGAGAACGTGTGCCCAACCTTGATTGTCCTATAGTTATTCGAGTCGGAAGTGGGATCCGACTTGTAGATAGGGTGAATGATATGATGGGACCAAGACTTCGGAAAACCTGTACAAACAACTTGATTAAAGAGATCATCCAGGTAGCTGCTAAGAGTGTCCAAGCCGTGCTTGAAAAATTCTACCTGGAAGCCTTCCTCATCAGTTGCCCTGCTACTGTTCATGGCTAAAATGGCTTTCTTCACATTCGTGTAAGTAAAGATCTGACAGGTAAGGGGAGGGGAAAACACATGTATCTGGGGTTGGTCAGGAATATCATAAAGGGTGGAAGTATGGGTGAACATGAAATTGGGAGGTAAGTCCTGGGGTAAAGAGGAATGACGGGGAAGAATGGTACGCCATAAGTGTTTAGGGGAATACATAAGAGAAGCACGGAGCTCAAAATGGCAACGAGAGATGAACGTGTGTTTCTTGTGGCAGGGGAGACGGCTGTAGTCGGATTTGAGGGACGGGAAGGAGGGGAGAGCGTGTGTAAAAGCAAAGTGAAGTTGCTGGTGAAGGGCTTTGCAATCATCATCGTACCAATGGTTCATGGGGCACGTCCTCATAGATGGAAGGGTGGGAGTGAAGTGGGATAAGGAACACTGAGCAGCACCGCGAATGGCAGAGGAAAGGGTATCAAACATCACACCAGAAGAGAGTGAAGCAAATTGGCGCGTAGGGGGAAGAAGTTGACGAAGGTGAAAAGAGAAGTCTCCAAGGTCACCTTCATCAAACTTCCAAATGGGATGGCGAGGGCACTGGGAGGGGGTCGGGGAATGGGGGGAATTACCTGTAAGGAGAAGGAAAGGGTTGCACGGTCGGCAAGAGGAATGGGGGATACACACAAATGGCGAATGTAGAGAATCAGATTGGAGATAGTCATGATGTAATCCACCACATTATCCCCACCACCATGAGGTCTGCAAGTGAAGAAGCGGGACCCAGGGAAGCACTGAATGCCATTAAGAATTAACAGATCATGAGATTCTCCCAACTATAGGAGATGTCGGCCGTATGACGTCGAGGGTCCTACTACATACTCAAAATCCTGCTGAAAACCCTCCAGATCAGGGTCCATTTCCGATGTACAGAGTACATCATCAGTCCTGTCATGTAGTGGAACCTGGAGATTCCTGTTACGTGCATTAAAGTCCCCTAGGATGATGACCTTCCCGCTCGCCGAGTACTGGGAAATGCCTACATATAGGTTGAAGAAAAAGGAAAAACACCATACCTTCAGATTCATTCTAAATGCTATGTGAAGTGATAACATCCACAAACTTTTTAATGAATTAATTAGGTTGTTGAGTTGAATTTTAATAGTTTGTTATTAATAATAATTTTAATTCCTTATTCAAATATGTATTAAGCTTTAATTACTTAATTAATAGTGTTTTCATTTTTTCCCATTCTTATTTATATTCTTTTAAGTATAATAAAATAAAATAAAAAATACTCTAAATACATCTAATTGAAATCACATCCATAGATATCAATTTCAAGCCCCTTTGGAATTTACCCATACCAACCTCTTTATCTTACTTACAAATATTCCATCTATCATGTCCAAATTTTATAAAATAAAAAACAAAAAATAACTATTACCATAGCAATTAGCTAGTCTTATATTAATATTACTTGTTTATGGTATAAATGATTTTTTTATTGTATTTAATTTTTAAGATGGTCCCACAAAATTCACATTCCCTACAACATACTTTACACCTTACTACAATTGATAGTATGCCATGATGTGGCACTTATTATTATTACTCACAACTTTGCTTTATTGCGTTTGAGTAAGGTAGGCATACAAAGGTGGTCACCCAGTGACCCAAAAGGTCAGGGGACCCTTAAGGGAACCCCTCCCCCATCTTTTCATCCTTTTCCATACGAGGTATGAAGCCATGGAACAATAGTTAAACGCTCTTATATTTGTTTCATCCCTTGTTGGTCGTACACTACCACCAATGGGCCATCTTTCTTAACTCTTTTAATCGAGGCCTAGTGTGTCTCAAGCAACCAACCCTAGTACGTCCAAATTTAGACAAATCCTTGTTCCCAAATGTCGAGTACGAGTTGAAGCATGTGCCCTTAAAAGCCAGTTGTGTCCCCTAAAGGTTGGTGGTAGCAAGTGAACTTGGTGCAATCAAATGGACAGCAACAAAAACCTATCGCATTGACACACGTGCGACTGTAAATCGATTTTCGTTCTCTATGAGAGTTTCGTCAACTCATTAGGAAAAAAATATAAACTATTTACGAACAATTTCATTCTACATCCTCAATAAAACATTTTCACTCCATTAAATTTTCGAAAATATTCGTGTTTTACATCAAATTTTCTCATGCAAATTTTAGGTCACGACAATATTGGCAACAACATTGGAGGGCACTTTGAAGGTCAACTTGATGCAATAATGCATCTGCTTAGAGGAATTTAGTTGAGAAGCCAAAGTGTCAAGGAACATTTATCTCAGGTTTAGCAATTATTGGAAGGACCTACAACCTTATTCTTGAAGACATACAATCACTAATGTATTTTCTACTAACACAATAAATGGTATAAAGGAAGAGCACACCCATCTCAATCTTACAACTTCAAGGCAAGGCAACATGTAATTTAGTAGGATTTATTCCACAGTTACTAATGTGATTGGGTATAAATGCTAAATGTTAATCTGAGAACCTTCTCCAACAAAGCCTATAATCATCCTCACCCAACACAGACTGTCGCTTGTCATGTTCCCTATTATTGCACAAATGCAGCCACCATGCCAGGTATAACTTATTCCTTTATTAGTATAGCAGATGCATGTTCTCACTGAATTGGCAGCAACGTTGGAGAGAAATTTGATACTCGGCTTGAAGGAATATTTCATCTTCTTAGAGGAATTGAGTAGAGAAGTCAAAGTGCTGAGGATCATTTATATCAAGTTGAGTGGTTATTGTAAAGGACCAACAACCTTACTCTTTAAGACATGCAATCATTGATGTGTTGAATGTGTTGTTTACTTTGCATGATTTACCCCATTTATAGATTGTACAGCCAGGCACAATGTACAGTCTGGCGCATTGCATTTTGGTCAGCCCATGGGTTAATACCCCCATAAGATTGTTTTGGTGGTTTCATGGTTCATGGTTTTAGGGGAACTGTTATAGGCAGTCTTCTTGGCTCATGGTTTTGGCACCCATTGTATTTTAATACCACTTAGGCAATTACTTATTGATGTACCTACAAATACTCATGTGCATTATGATAAAGCAGAACTTTGAGGTACATTGTTGTATTGTAAATAGAATTAATGCAATGAAAAGTTTTTCCCATATATGAAATCTTGTGTATTGTGTGTATGTCAATTTTCTCTTATGGCATAGCTTAAATATTTTGCTAGTATTGCTTCTCTTGTATAAATTTTTCTCATCATTTTGGTATCAGAGCTATTGTTTAGTTTTGTTTGAAGAGCAGTGTTTAGCTTTGTTTGAGGAGCTAGGGTGTCTTTGCCTTGTGATAAACTATTTCTTGAGTAGAATCTTTGAGTGTGAAAATATTATGTAAAGGAAAATGATAGGAAGCACAAAGATAGAGATCAAAAAATTTAATGGACAACACGTTGAGTTATGGAAGCTCAAGATCAAAGATCTTGTATATAGAGATCAATGCATTGTACCAAGAAATGTTCCCAAGGATATGAAGCCTAGAGATCGGGAAAAACTGGACCAAAACGCAAAGAGTTTAATCAAATTGGGTTTATCACATTTATTTATTTTTAATGTATTGAGAGAAGCCAGTGCAGAGCGTCTACAGGATAAGTTGGGGATTTTGTATCAGACAAAATCTAGTGAATAAACTCTCTGTAAGATGTATTCACTTAGGATGAATGATGGCGAATCTTTAGCAAAACATTTGAACACCTTTACTATTGTGATAAGTTCATTACTTTCAGACAAAATTAAAATGTATGAAGATGGAAAGTGTATTGCTTTATTATATTATTTACCATATTCTTCAGATAATCTAGTAATGGCCGTTATTAGTAGTACACCGCCTTTAAAGTTGAGGACGCAGTCACAACTTTGATATCAAAGGAAATGAGATGGAAATCCATGGAGAATTATCAAACAGAAGATGCCTTGTTTGTATGAGGTCAACCCTAATAAAGAAATAAAAATACTTCAGCGAACGGACATTCGAAGTCAAAAGGTAAAACTAAATCTCCAGGAAATCCTGCGAAGAAAAGTTGGAACTGTGGCAAACAGAGCACTTTAAGACACAGTGCAAAGTTTAAAAGTTTGATAAAGGTAAGACATCTTAAAATGCTTCTCCCTCATAATCTAAAATATGTAGTTAAGGATCAGGGGATGTGTACATGGCAGGGTCAAGTACACACGCTTATCATGATGCACGGTTGATTGACTTCATATGATTCCTCATAGAAAGTTATTTTATAATATGAAAATTACAATGAGGGTGATGTCTTCTTTAGAGACGACCTATAAGATCGTAGGGCAAAGGAGAGTCAAGTTGATGTCCAAAGACGGAATAGTTGAACCCTACCCGGTGTTCTGCTCAGTTCAGATTTGGCTAGAAATCAATTCAGGTTTGGCTAGAAATCAGATTTTTATAAGCAAGGTAAATGATGCAAGTGTGTTGGTCATATTTAATAAGGACAGTTGCAAGATGGTTCAAGGAGCCATGGTATTGGCAAGAGGAGTTGCACCAGAACGTTGTTTAGGCTTGAGGTAAGCATTGTCAATGGTGGATGTAATAGTTATCCCATTCCTGATGAGAACAATGAATCAAAAAGAACCCTTTGCTCCTTATAGAAAAAACAATGCTTTGGCATTAGAAGGACCATAATGGAGAAAGGGATTTGAGAGTTACAAACTTAAGGTATGTTAACTAATTTTTGACTGTCCTCTAGATCTAAATTTTTGCAAAGATTGTGCATATAGTAAACAGAGTCGTAAAGATTCCCACTAGTACTACATGAATATGTTTGGACTTGTGAAGGTTCTGTCACTAGGAAAATCTCTATTTTATGTTTCTTTCATAAATGATTTCTCAAAGAAAACCTGGCTATATTACCTTCCAAAGAAATATGATTGTGAGGTGTTCAAGAAATTCAAGGAGTTTTATGGCTCTTGTAGAAAACAAACAAAGAAGAATGTAAAGGTTCTGAAAAATACGTAATGGCAGAGAATTTTGCTTGAATAAATTCAAGCAGTTTTGTAAACATTGTGCAATAGAAAGGCAAAAGACAACTCTATACACCACGACAAAATGGATAAGGATAAAAGTATGCTTAGTGGTGCATCCTTAGAATAGAAATTTTGGGCTGAAGCAATAAACACTATTTGTTATCTAATCAATCGATCACCTACATCACCCCTTGTTGATAAAACTCCATAAGAAGCATAAACAAGGAACCCTCTCTCAGACATCTTAGGGTTTTGGTTAGATGGCCGAGGAGGCTTTTTATTCGTCTTAGCCTTGGTCATACCCGAGGGGCTAAGGACTCTGGAGACTATTGGGTATGAATATCTATTACCACTTAATGCATTTGTTATAATTTTACGTTGACATGAGCATAAAGCGACTTAGTGGCACTAGATGTTATGTTTTGTCATTAAGGGGGGCCCTCATAACACTTTAATGTTATAATATTGCGTTGGCGGTCACTAATGTCCTATGGCGACTTGAAAAGGGAAAAGTAACTTAAGTTACTTTAGGATTTTTTATTATCTCTAAAGGGGGTCGATTGGGGCCTTTTTGGGTCTCTTGTTGCATGAAAAAATTATATAAGGAGATTTAGGGAGTGTTAGAGCTCATTCTTGCATGCACACTTATGATTTTCATTGGGCAACTGATGATTGCTATCATCTAGCTTATGGAATAAGATCCCGCAAGATCTCTAGCTTCGGTGGTGAGAGATCCATTCCTAACTAGTAGGGCATTCTTCGATGGTGAAAAATCCACCCTAGCTTGTCATTTTGGAGTTGATTTTCAGAGATTAATTTCAGAATTTTCAGAGAAGGGTTTTGGAATATTTTTGGGGCTTTTGTGGAGAAAAATCAAGGGTTTTCAGATTTGATTTGTGGCAGCGATTAGAGCAGGTTTTGGTGCCATATTTGGAGACACTTTTGAGGGTTTTTGGTGTCCTTCCAAGGGGAGCAACCTACTTTGGGATTTTACAGCGATATTTGGAAGGGTTTCAGTGTGTCATTTCAAGATCGAAAGGTTGGGCTCTCTTCTATATCATTGCTAGATGCTATTTCTAGAAATTCAGATTTTTATCTATTTTATAGGGTTTTATCTACTCAGTTTCAGATTTGCGGCAGTGTTTTTTAGGGCTTCCAGGTGTCTATTTTCAGATCTGAAGGTTCGGATCATTTTTATATGTTTAGTAGATGTTATTTCCAAATTTTTAGAATTTTATCATGTGTATTCGAGAAGATATGAATTTTTGAAGTTTCCTAGCTGCCTAGGGCATTCTGTAATTTTCAGGTAGTGATATATTATCTCAAAAATTCCAAAAATAGTTTTCTTTTGTTAGTTATCATATAAGCAAGTTCTTTGTGAATTTTCAAGAGATTTGAACAAGTATTTTGTGAGTTATTGATTTAAATCAGTTCGTTGCCCTTATTGCTAATTTCTGCAAAAATCATAATTTTATTTTGCTGCAATTTTTTTATTGGTGCATTTTCGAGTGGTATCCCAAAAGGGATATTTCAGTGGTATCAGAGTTGTTCCTCTAGCCTATGTGGGTTAAATATGGTAGATTGGAAAGATCTCAATGTGGGTTTTATGAAAGAAATGTTCATCAACATGGTTAAACAATAGGAAGCCACTAATGTTTATTTGAGCCAGCTCACTCAGAATTTGAATCAAAGCAGGTCTGGTGACAATACAGAAAAAGGTGAGAATAGTGATAAAGGGCAGCCAATAGGGGTGATTGATGAGGATTCTTGTCGGAGGAAATACCAATCTTTGAGCAAGGGTTTCAAAGATAATATGCCATTTCTAGATTATTGCAAGATGAAGATTGGTAGCAAGCCTAAGAGAAACCATCAGACGCAGGACAAGCCACATGATCAGACAGGTGACATGGTTGAGAACTTGCATGAGGAGAGTTTAGTTACTGAGTGTTGTGATATGGTGAGTCACGGTGTGGAGCCAGATAATGAGGAGATGAGTATAGATGTGATCAGAGACCATGTGATTTAGGAGGGCCATAGTGTGGAGGATGGTATGATAGCATTGAGGAGTGTAACATGTTTGCCATAGGACATTGTGTTGACACCTATTGTGCCAACACTAGAGCATACATCATCAGACCTGGTACATTGTTGCCATGAGATGGTTGGACCTTCTTCCATCGATGTTTGGTGGAGGTGGATACACCCTACTATGATTAGAGAGGAGATGTTTTCTAGTTGGTTCTTGGGAACCGAGGGTGATGGTTTAGCAGCCTCAGATCACAGATGCTTAAAGAGAGGCAAGGTACAGTGTGTTGATTTGGATCCTGATGTGGAGACTTTCCGATGTCTTCATCCTTTTATGATGACTTATCCGACTAGGAGAGTCATACTTGTTGGTTGTGGGACTCATTTTGGGGGTTCCCCATTCCTGGTTGAGTTTTTTAGCACATTTCAGGTATACCGGGGCATGTATGAGACTAGTGACAACATTAGCCACATTGTAAGAGAATCTTCATTGTTGGTAAGGGCCTTGTTGGTTGGTCCATTGTTGTTTGGAGAGAGAGCCTAAGGAGTTGGTGGCTTTGGCCTTGCATTGGGAGATTGAGTTCCCCGTATTAAGGTTTGTTTTCCATTGATTGGGATTCATCTTTGTGTCATCACCCTTGGTCTGGTATTCTTCAGGAACACTTTGGGATGTTTCACTATTGTTGGTTGATGAGGAGTTCGATGGATGGGACCATGGAGTTAGAGCTCATGATGGTTAGACAGGATATGAGCATCAGTTTGCTTCCTTTCCTTGTGAGAGTTGGGAGTGTCCTTAGGAGTGGGCTTACTCAGTCCACTTTATCGGGTAAGACAAGTAGGATATTTGATCACTCCTATTCCGACGGATTGTTTGCTGCAGACACAGAGCACACCATGATGACTTATGTGGAGAGTGAGTTGGATGATGTTGAGTCGAGGAGTGAGTTAGGTATGATGGAGACATTGACTCCAGATGACAGGGTGAGTGGAGTCATGGATGTGGGTGTGACCAGTAATGTTGCACATAAGACAGTTACAGAGATTGGGGTTACAGGTTCAGATCATCTGAGTTTATCATTATGTTGGTTATCTAAGGTTTCGGTAGATTAGAGATCTCATTTGCTTGTTGAGTACTCCAATAACCGACACACTTGTGAGATTCTGGATGGTCACATACAGGATGACAACTATAGATTGGAGGATGAGATGATCTTCTATTAGGGCAATTATACCTTGTGTCAGATTCATGGCTGAGGATGGAGATATTGCGACATGTGCATTGTTCTTCCATGACTAGACACTTGAGCTTTGATGAGACCTACGGGTTCATATTGGAGAGGTTCAGATGGCATGGATTGAGGGAGGATATCCTTACCTTCATACAGGGATGTATGGTTTTTTGTTATGACAAATCGGAGCTTACAAGTTCATCATATTCCGAGTCGACATGGGATAGCACTCCTATGTATTTTACTACTTCTAGGCACGATGGGCATTTCACCCATGTGATAGTCAGTGGAGGGTTGGAGTTGACTCAGTTACCTAGTTTTTCAGCGGGTTCACGCTTATCACAGGAGGTGAACTATGTAGAGTTGACATTGCGTGTTGACCATTTACTGGAGTCTTGGGATTTTCCCCCCATGAGACACATTGAGATACATTATGAGGAGCCTTACTCTCACACGAGTGTGGGTCATGTGGGAGAGTTAGCACACTTTGTGCATATACAGGTCATTTAACAGGTTGATCCAAAGGATCCCACAAGATTCAAAATGGACTTTTGTACCCATGAGTTGATTGGAGAGGTAGTGAGTGGTCACATGATGATGGTATCAAATTGGCAGAGATTGGACAGATTGACAATCCTGGTGTGGGTACCAGTGGAGATTCAGTTTGGGCATCATTCTACTTCACAGACAACATTGTTCTCCATACGACATGGAGATCATGATGACTACATGGGGTTTCTCGGTTACTTTGGATCACACCAATCTTTGGTTGACTACAAGGTGAGGTGGAGAAACTTACTTTGCGGTATTCAGCTTCTGCAGCATGATAGGATAATGCTTGGGGTCAAGCATTTCTCGGGAGAGGAGGATTTGTAATGTCTCCAATTCCGAGCAGATGGCCTAGTTGGCTTTTTATTCGTCTTAGCCTTAGTCATACCCGAGGGGCTAAAGACTCTGGAGACTATTGGGTATGAATATCTATTACCACTTAGTGCATTTGTTATAATGTTATGTTGACATGAGCATAAAGCGACTTGTTGGGACTAGATGTTATGTTTTGTCGTTAAGGGGGGGCCTCATAACACTTTAATGTTATAATATTGCGTTGGGGGTCACTTATGTCCTCTGGCAACTTGAAAAGGGAAAAGTAACTTAAGTTACTTTATGATTTTTTATTATCTCTAAAGGGGGTCGATTGGGGCCTTTTTGGGTCTCTTCTTGCATGGAAAAATTATATAAGGAGATTTGGGGAGTGTTAGAGCTCATTCTTGCATGCACACTTATGATTTTCATTGAGCAATTAATGATTGTTATCATCTAGCTTGTGGAGTAAGGTTCCACAAGATCCCTAGCTTCGGTGGTGGGAGATCCATTCCTAGCTAGTAGGGCATTCTTCGATGGCGAAAGATCTACACTAGCTTGTCATTTTGGAGCTGATTTTTAGAGATTAATTTCAGAATTTTCAGAGAAGGGTTTTGGAAGATTTTTGGGGCTTTTTGTGGAGAAAAATCAAGAGTTTTCAGATCTGATTTGTGGCAGCGATTAGAGCAGGTTTTGGTGCCATATTTGGAGACACTTTTGAGGGTTTTTGGCCTCTTTACAAGGGGAGCAACCCACTTTGGGATTTTACAGCAATTTTTGGAGGGGATTTAGTGTGTCGTTTCTAGATCTGGAGGTTGGGCTATCTTCTATATCATTGGCAGATGTTATTTCAACAAATTCATATTTTTATCTATTTTCTAAGGTTTTATCTACTCAGTTCCAGATTTGCAGTAGTGTTTTTTAGGGCTTCCAGGTGTCTATTTTCAGATCTGGAGGTTGGGATCATTTCTATATGTTTAGTAGATGTTATTTCCAAAATTTTAGAATTTTATCATGCATATTTCAGAAGATATGAATTTTTGAAGTTTCCTAGCTGCCTAGGGCATTCTGTAATTTTCTGGCAGTGATATATTATCTCAAAAATTCAAAAAATATTTTTTTTGTGTTAGTTATCATATAAGCAAGTTCTCTGTAAATTTTCAAGTGATTTGAACAAGTATTTTGTGAGTTATTGATTTAACTCAGTTTGCTGCCCTAGCTGCTAATTTCTGCAAAAATCATAATTTTATTTTGCTGCAAATTATCTATATTTGGTGCATTTTTGAGTGGTATCCCACAAGGGATATTTCATTCTCCTACCTTGGATGATGGGCTTTATGACTAAGTATAGTAAACCCTCGTAATCCATATAAAATGGGAATGGAAATGCCAACACATGATGTCATACCTTCTAAATGGCTTACATCATGCCAAGAGATACTCCTTTAAAGGTGTTGTAGCTTTTCTCATCATTGGACAACAATTGAATAGGAAAGAACATAGGCCAATCCCACCCTTGAGTCCCAGCTTGTGCCAAAGGTAGCACCAATGACAGTTGGAAACATCAAGATGTACATCGAATTTCTTATCCCAATCAAGATCTGCAAGGGTAGGTGAACTAATTAGACATACCTTCAGTTCTTTGAATGCTTGCCACTGGTTATTGGACCATACACATGGAGCTCCTTTCCTTCTTATTATGTCCAAATGGTGAAAATCTTGGGCAAAATTCTTAATGAAGCATCCTTCTAAATGGCTTACACCATGCCAAGAGCCTCTCGTTCAAAGGTGTTGTAACTTTTCTCATTATTGGACAACAATCAACTAGGAAAGAACAGAGGCCAATCCCACTCTTGAGTTCCCACTTGTGCCAAAGGTAGCATCAATGACAATTGGAAGCATCAAGACATACCTTCAGTTCTTTGAATACTTTCCCTTGCTCATTGGACCATACCCATGGATCTCCTTTCCTTGTTATTGTGTCAAAATGCTGAAAAACTTGGGCGAAATTCTTGATGAAGTTTCTATAATATCCAATATGGCTGATGAATGAATATCCCCGTCACATCTATGGGTGCTTCCATTTCCACCATGACTTGTTTCTTCTTAGGGTTAGTCTTTAATTTAACTTTACTCGCTATATGACCCAAAATTTTACCTTGTGGCACAATGAATCTGCACTTCTTTGGATTAATTGTCCAGAAAATCTGTAAAGTTTCCTATAGCCATCTCATCAAAAATGTGCAGGATAATTTGTTGGAAAGTAGTCAAGGCATTGCTAAGACCAAATGGCATCCAATTGTATGCATAGACTCTAATTTCCACTATTAAATTGTTCTTCATCTTGTCTTCTAAAAATATGTTAATCTGATTGTATCTAGAAAAGCCATCCATAAAAGAATAAATTTCATGTCTGGCTACTTTAACTATGGAATATGTGAATGGAACAGGGAATTGGTCCTTAATAATAATTTTGTTCAAACTTTTGAAGCAAGACAAATTCTTATTTGACCCAACTCTTTCCTCAAACTGATCACCATTGGTGACATCGATCCACTTGTTTCTGCTTTAAAAAAAATACTACCTTGAGCATTTTATCAATTCTTCCTCGACTTTGGCAACATAATTTTGGTTCATTCTATGTATTTTCCTCCGCATTGGTCATGCTCCTAGTACTAGAGGAATTTGAAGTGTACATCTTCTATGATGAAATCACTCAAAATGTCAAAAGCATAACATAAATCAAATTTCACTCATTGAAGTGCAGCGGCCTTGCCACCGCAGGGTTTAGGGTTTTAGTGGTAAGGTCATCAGCATATATAACAAGAATCATTGTCATCATCACCACTTTTGACGGATTTCGTTTTTTAATCCAAAATCTCTAAGGTGTTGATAATTTTCGATGTACCAGGCTCATGCAACTTGTTTGAACCCATACAAAGACTTAATGAGATTGCAAACTAGATGATTGCTTCCTAGTATCCAGATTCCTTTTGGCTATATCATGTTAACTTCCTTGCCCAAATCCCTGTTTAAGAAGGTGCTTTTCACATCCATCAGATACACCTTCCAACCAAACCGGGAAACTATGTCAAGAACCAATCAAAAAGTGACCATCTTAGCTGTTGGAGCAAAAGTCTCCTTATAGTATTTCCCTCCCTATTGTAAGCAGCCCTTAGCAACAACATCAAAATTAGTTTCACACATTTCAATGGCTTCCTGTTGCTCAATACTACAAGAAAAGCTTTTTCTTTGACATCAACATCTCCACTAATGATCACCATATTGGTAGAAACATCAATAACCTTGTAGACCTTTATTTGCTCACTATAACAAGCAAAGAAATATCTGGTGCTTCTGGAACCTAATTTATCCTTTTTTATTAGGAGCCAAAACATAAGCAGTTGAACCAACTGTGGAGATGTTTTACCTCTAGTTGCTTTCCTGACCATGATTCTTCTGGGGTAATAGTCTACAAGGATTTGCAAAAACTTCTAGGGCAATAAATCGATATATTAACTATTTTGCACTAGCATCCATACAGCATGCCTCTGTTGTGCATCATGCACTATGGCATCTCCACAATCGTCACATTCCTCCTTTCAACAACCCTATTGCATTGAGGGCTGTAAAGAGCTGTCAATTGCCTTAATCACTTCTATCTCGCACTAATCCTTGAACTACTTGGATGTTAACTTTCCTCCACTTTCTAATCTGAGGGTTGTATACGTCTACCAGTTGGATTCTATACCAATGCTTTAAATTTGACAAAGGAACCAAACCATCAAAGAAATCTCCAAAAAGTAGACCCACTTTTTCTGTGAGAAATCGTTACCCAAATGAAGAAAAGGCCTTGATACTAAAACAATTGTTGGTTTCCATGAAGGTTTGCACAGATCTGCATGAATGACATCAAGAACCCCATTGGCAAACTGCACACGTATGGCAAATGGGTTACTTTTCTATTTCCCAGCCAAGCACCCTGCACATGTCTTGCTTCCCCTGTAGAGAAGCCAGCCCTTGAATGATGTCAGTTCAGCTAAGTGTAGCTAAGTACTGAAAATTCAAATTCCCATACCTTTCATGCCAAAGAATACTACTCTTGTCCTCCACAGCCAATGCATACAAATTAATTGTGGCAGGGTCAACTATCCCATACAACCCTCCTTGCTGAATTCCAAGGGAAACCATTTTGCTTTTCTTGACATCTGAAACAATGCATTCCTTACCATGGAAATTCACATCAGTGTTAGGATTATTTGTAAGTTGGCTAATTGATAGCATGTTGTTGTTCATTTTTGGAACATTTAACATCCAAAATTTAAAAAATGCAGCATCATTTGGAACAGTACAAACATCGCCTATGCCTTCTACTGAATGTGACCATCCATTTCCTGCCAAAGCCAAATCTGCAAAACTGGAATCAAGAGTAAATTTTACATACCAGGCCTTGCAGTATCATGATCCAAAAACCAATAATTGATAGCGCCACTATTGTCCTAGGAAACTGTGAAGGGATATCTTAAAATCATGCTCACCACCAACCTCTGCGACATTTCCCCAGGTCTGTGTATTTTTAGGATGAGAAAGGTCATACACTAGTTGCACCATACCTTGTGTTTTGGTGAGGATTCTAAGTTTCTTTTTCCTTCACCTTTAAATTAGGCAGAAAATGCACTTTCAGCGTGTCCAACACTGGATTCGCAAATTAGTGCCTGCAGCTGTTCCTTCTAAAGGATATATGAATTGCCCTTGTCAATGTGAATGTCTAGCTTTCTACCAGCAAGAATAAACACTTGCATGATAAAAAGAAAGGGCCACTATAGCAGGTCCGTCCTAGATAAATAATGCCTATCCAGGAAATGAAAGATGTTTCAGGGAGCTCAAAAATCACATGTGACACCAACATGTAGGAGTTAGTAATATACTAAGATCACGATTTCTGCTAGAGCAAAACCTTACCAACAGAAAACACTAGAAGACAAACTAAAATTTACAAAATACACTATGTGTTCATCAAATGTCCACTTGAAATGCCATAATTTCAAATCCTAATATGGACTTCAATAGTTGATCATGACTACTATTTTTATCAACAAAAAAGAATGAGTAATGGATTGGATGGCTAATCAACAGCTTTGTCATCAATGAAAACGAAGCTGAAGACATGGAAATATATGAATAAAATAGAGTTAGAAGAAACAACAGAGAACTAAAAGCTATTCACAGAAAACATGAATGTCTGAAGATGAAGAAATAATCTCTTGATATCTATGAAGGTTACTTTGAAGCGACTAGAAGAGCTTGATTCCATTATGACATTAACCTCAAGAGTCAAAATTCAATGCAGACAAGAAATTTAATGTTTATCTTCTGCAGTGATTATACAACAAAAGAATAATATTCACCGTTTCCTTTTCAATATAATAATGGAAGTTCCTGTCTATGGAGAACTTTCACCTTTAATTTAAAAATGTGCCCTGCGCTTTCAAGATATACATAAAAAATAAAACTAGAAGGTTAACAAATAGTCATACAATAGCAGCAATATGCAGGAATATAAAAGAAGAAAGCCATAAAAGGTGACGAGGCAGGAGACAAAACCTGATAAGCTTCATGATTAGCAAAAATCCTTCTAATAATTGTTGTAGTTGTTATGTTCAGTGGGCTCTCTATTATCCTAAATATTCCCATACTCTTAGGTGCTTCATATGGATCACCTTCCCCCTGAAAATTGGTTTCTAAAAAGTATCACCATCCCTAGCTTCTATAATAAATTAATAATAAATACAAGATAATCTTGAACGCTTCTGCTTTGAACATGTTGTAAGATAGAACTGAAAGTATATTTATATGATTCAAATAATGCTTTGACTTACATTCATGCACTCGTCATTCTCATTAACAGTGCCATGGACAACCAAGGAGATGTTGAAGGTCGTAATCTGCTCAACATAATATAAAAAGTTTTTGCAGTGAGCATTTATAAACATTAAGACAAGCAAATTAAACTCAAATGCATAAAGTTCTTGCCGGCAGTTTCTCATCTAACACCACAAAAGCATAATGGTGCATCACCAGCAATGAATATATTTCTAGATTCTGAAGAAATCTTAGAAAAGATGGAACAGTACTTGAATAGCCTCATTGACTTTTCAAATTTATCCAAATTTTAATATTCCTAAAAGTCTCAATCAAGAAATGCTGGCTTGACAGTAAACAAGCACCCATCATAACTGTAAGCATCGCCCTGGTTATCTCAACTGAAATATAACACATTTGGCCAAAATTGTGAAGGGGAAACAAGCATTATGGACAAGACCATGTGTTTCCACATGGAAAAGACTTGTGCTACCCAGGTTTCCCTAAGATTGGATTTGGGGAATACGAGATGAGTTTCTTGGATAACTAGAGGATCCCTGAAAAGTTTTAGGGGATAAGGGTCAGGAACAGGGAGAAAAAATCCACAAAGATATAGAGAATTCACTCTAAAGAATATGGAATTATAATTTTAAATTAAAATCTGTGCTGTTAAAATAGGAGATGAATTTCAAGTATATAGAACCAAAGTGAGTTCAATGTGCTTCAACTCCAAATGCTAATGAGTCCAAACTAGCCCCAACTGTCAAGCCTTGTAGAACCAGATCTCTAAAATCGAAACCTTAAGGAAAAACCAGTAAGAACAACAAAGCAGCTTGCCTGCTCAACCTCTCCGAATTCTCAAAATCAATTACCAATCCCTCACCACTAAATATCCAGAAAATGAAGCCACACCTTTGAGTCTGTCACAATTAACCACTAGACACTAACCATAGTCACCAATAGACATAGATTAAGGTTGTGGGGGCAAGGGACAGTGTTAGTGGCAACATTTTCAAAAATTGATATGGCTATGCTCAATAAACGTATAGTCACTAGGAGATGTGAGTAAATGTATGGGGGCAGTGCTCAGCCCCTGCACCTAAATTTCTTGGTGATTATGATGCTAACACATGGCCAAAAGACACAGAACCGATACACTAAAACCTGTGTTGTAATTGCAGCATCCCACTGAACTTCTATTTGAAGTCACAAGGCTCAACATCAAGTTCATGTTCAACAAGGATAAAGCTCAGTGGCTCACCGATGGATTAAGTTCGGAAAAATAACATCTTGAAGTTCGAACGAATGAGTTATTTTATCATTTTAATTTTCTAAAAAAATGTATAAATATGTTATTAGAGGAACAAAATAGAGTGAACTTGTCGCTCTCTACTTTTGCTCAACTCAATATATGTATATATACACATTTATAAACTAGTTCAAAAGCATGTCAAAAACTTCCCGTGTAAAAATAATGGATAAAATTTGAGTTCATGATTGACAAAGATAAAGATCAGAAAAGTTTGATGATTTTCCATAAAATTCGGTGTACCTTGTGACATAGGACTCCTATTTGATACTTCTAGCATTTGCATTTAACATACTTACCAACACACTTGGTTTGGATGATTTAAGGTCCCATCAATATATTGGATATCATGCGACCTTGGATATTATAACTTCTAATTATTTTATTTGAAATATTAAACCAGAATAGATGGAGTGAGTAACTTGAGGCAGACTTCAGTATGCTTAGTTGACTACGTAGGCAGTACACCTATGGAACTTACAAAAGATATATCTAGGCAATCAAGCTCCATAATCCTGTAGTAAGTAGCAACTCGGACAGCCAGTTTGTGCACTCCACTTGTGTTTGACTGGCAGGCAAACAGAAATGAACTGTTGTCACCCAGAAGTTGCACCCTCATAGAGAATGGTGTGTACTCTCTCTCATGTTGACAAAATTGGAACACCTCAAGGTTGTGGGTAACCTATGATTGAGGTGAACCTCTAGAGAGGGTTGGTTCCCTCGTGAATCACCTAAAATCTAATAAAATTGACAAGGAAAAGGGAGAAGGAATGCAGGAAATGTAAAATTGAGGTGATGCACTAATGATTTCACACACACATGTACTACTGCATACAAAAAATATAAAGATCCACACACATGCACAACTCTAGGCTAATCTACAAAATTAATTCAAAGGTTTAAGTAAGGGACAGCAGTATAGGGAAGAAATTCCACAACAAAACAATACAATACCTTGATAAACACGATGAATACTCAGAAAACCAACGATATGAGAAGGCAAAAATGGAGTTTTATTCAGATATGCTAGTACAAGCTAGGACTACAATAGTAGAACAATTGAAATAGTGTGTATGTCTGATTACTTCACAAAAATCAGTCTTATTAGACTGCTCCCATCTATTTCAGACCCCTGCTGTGCATGCAAGAATAAAAATATTATTTTATTCACCCTTTGACTGCCCTGGAAGCATGCATGAGAGTGAAATAATATAATAATCAACCTCCAATACCCTGCTGCGTTGAAAATTGGGGCTGTTGCGATGAGAATCGGCATGCAAGTGAGTTGTCAACAGTTAAAAATGCCTTTTAAGGATGTTGTGTGGAACTTAGGCATGCAACTGGTTATCTTCACTAATTTCTTTTGTCTTTTTGCACTTTTTCCTATTTTGTCTCTTTGTGCTTTTCCCTTTTGGCCTCTTGTGCTTGCCTTTTGACTAAGGCTGTGTTGAAATATGGCATGCAAAAGGGATAAAAACAGTCACAAACTTCCAAATTAAGCTCCTTGACTGCCCTGCGTTGAATCTGAGCATGCTGAGTTGGATTTAAGCATGCAAGAGGATTAGAATACCATCAAATCTGCACCTTTGACCTTTAACCTTGGCACCAATCCTGCTATTTTTAGCAGTCGCTTCTTTGACTTGTCTCTAGCCACAGATTGACTGTCTTTAACAGCCACTTTAGTCTTATTTTTAGCACTAGCAATCGCATGTTTTCCATGCATTGTGAACGCCAAACAATATATGTTATTTGATTTAGAGTTATAGTTATTACTTTTGTACTTGATGTTGATAAGGGTGTGATTGATTGGTATAGTTATTATTTAATTTTAAGGTTGTTTCTACATTTCAAACTTGTTAAAGATTCGTACATGAATACATTTGATACCGTTTTCGATAGATAATTTATTTCATAGTTGATGTTGTATGTATTTAATTTGGGTTTATTACGTTAGTTGTGCATCGGTTGTTTGGTTGGTGTTTTGTTGAAAAAACATTTATTGTGCAATTGATAATGTGTGTGATTGATAGTGGTAGTGTAGGAATATAGATGAAACATTACATTGAAATGGTGTATGTGTACATTTAATTCTGTTACAGATTCGTATATTTAAAGTTGCAAATCGTATTTCACAACATCAAATACATGAAGATCTACGTGCACATAATGAGACATGTATACATTTGCAGTATTTATATCATGAATGGTAGCCTTTAGTGGTCAATTTTAGTTTCAATAAACATGATTACATTTGATACCCCTTGAACGGCGGTGCCGCTTTGGATACAAGAAGTGTTGAGTATAGTAGTAGTGGAGGTGTTATCAAAACAAAGGGTAGTATTTACGATGGGTTAAGTGATAGTGGTCTTGCTTCCTCCTTTCTTCTTGCTCCAAGTGTTGGTACATGCGCCATATTTGAGTATCTCTCGAATGAAAAAGCAGGTGAAATGCGCAGATTTGCAAGCGAGGGAGTCCCCAAGATGTAAAAAGCTTGAAATGAAAAATCAGAAATGTAAATAAGAGGATGATATAATTGGGTTCTCACATCACTTAAGACACTTTGCTCTTCCCCTCAAATCTTAAGATATTGGGAAAAAAATCCACCTATTTGGCAATTCTATTGAAATGCATTTAGAGTTTTAGTCTGCATCAGGGATATGGAATTGGATTTTTACACCCTTAAGCAATATATCAATCATCAAATTCATCTTTGTGCTCAAAATAATAGATCAAAAGTCTGTTCACAATACTCTCTCAATATTTACAACAATTATAAACTATTAATTAATAATAACTGTAATGATGACTCGGGAACACTCAAGGCCTTGAAGTTAATGACGCTATGGATACTGATCAATACAATGTAGATGTTGAAGATAAACCTCTGGGTACCACTTTACATGTCAATAACAATTATGCTCTTGACACAAATACTGAAGAGACGGTTTTGGGCAATTGTGTTTCCAGCAATGTCCAAGATGAATGTTTGGTTGCCACAGTACCAAGAAATGGAAATATCGTTGCAGACTCTGATACTGCGAATGAACTCATTGTTGAGCTTAAGAAAAGTTCCAATAATGTTCAAGATGCATATTCAGCTGTGACAATGCCAATCAGTGGCTCTGAACAGGAGTCCTCTATAGTGACTGAATATATTCATGAGGTACCTATCAAAAATCATCATGACAATTCGCTCTTGGTAAACACCTAGGAAAATGTTTTAGAGAGCTTGAAGATGGTGGGAGTTCAATCAAACATTTCCCTACTGGCTGATGGTTCCACTAAAAAGGCCTCCGGAGGGGGTGAAATTACCAATTTGAAACCTATTGATGACAACCAAAACACTTTTATCACTACTAAGACACAAGAAAAAACTATGGACAACAAAGAAGCAACAGTAAGTGAATATATGGATTCCACAGTTTCGACATCTAGTCTTGTGTCTTCAGATGAATCCCTTGTAATACCCAAAAGGGATCTTGAAGAAACATCTATGACAGGTCGTGAGTTAAAACCTGTCCTACTTATAATATGCAAAGGTTTAGATAATTGAAAAAGTTATCTGTATTATCTATTTAGATGGATCTGATTGTCTTGACAAAAAACAATTTTATATAGCAGAGACCAAGTAGAGAAATCATTGAAGACCATACTTGAGTGCAAAAACAAAAACGGTGTCAAGAATCTTCTTCTGAAATTTGATGAAAAATTGTGAGAATTAAAACACGTATTGTTTCATGGGCTCGGGATGACTTCTCAAAGTTCTATTTTGTCTATTACCACATCCGTCTCTAGACAAGGACTCAATTAAAAACAAAATTATTAAAAATAAGAGAGAAAATCTAAAATTGTTAATTATTAAAAACAAAATTATTTAAAATAGAGAGAAAAGCTAAAATAGGCAGAAAAAACACAAACGTTCAGATGGCCATCAAACTGTCAAATTTAACACAGTCTAAGAAACGTCCACAACGGCCAATCCCATAGGGGGAACGCCTTCGGCATAATAAGAAACCAATTGTTTTAGCACTAATTTTAACAGCTCTTATTAACTATCTTTGGTGCCACCTTTGTGCCATAATTAGTTGCTTTTCCCTATGACTGCTTTCACTCTTTTTAGCACTTTTTTCCCTCGTCTGCTTAGCTTTTTGTGCATGCACTTGCACTCTATTTTGGAAACTCGCTATTTTTAGCGAATGTTAAAAATAGCAATTTCCACCATTCACCCAATTTCCATTTAGCACACTTTATTTTTAGCGAATGCTAAAAATAGCAAAACACTAACAAATAGACTTTTTGCCAAAAATAGCCAACTTCTTAAAAATAGCCTTATTCGTTCTTGCATGGAAAAATATGGTAACATTTTGGCGACATCACGGGATTGTTTGCCTGCTAAACAAGAGATTAGTAGCCTTCTACATCCATTGGGCTATGGAGTCACATACTCTGTCAATAACTGCATCCTCTGAACAAAAGAACCAAAATACCTTCTCCAACCAAAGGAAAACATGTGCATGCAAGCACTTCTTGGAAAGGAAACTAAGAAAACTGGAAAAACAATGTGCATGCAAGCACTTATTGAATTAAAATCCTAAACTACCCTACTCTAACTAGACAGAAAAGGAAAGCTAAACAAAACCACAGACTGGTTGAGAAAATAACTCCCTTTCCTTAGAAAGTGAGGACATGACATCAGTTTTGCAACTAGATCATATGGTATGAGTGCAGACATGGCGTGCACTACTGATTTGTTCAAAATATCAGCCCAGAAAAGAATGAACACCTCTAAAAAATTTGAATTCTGTTCTTGTAGATGTTGGGGCTGATTTTTGACAACTTGAAGCTCTTTATTATGCTCTAAAATGAGCACAACTGATGGCAACTCTATTTGTGGCTCTAAATTAGCCAAATATCTTATTAGACGTGGTCTTCTCATGACTAACATTGATTTTTCTGATCTGCCCCTCTTCTTTCTATGTAATTTCATCATTTGGAGTTCTTAAGGCTCTTTCCTACTCAGATTGGATGCTTGTAGACTGATCTGCAACATTCTTCACCTCATCTTTTGCAAACAACTTCATATTTGATTCCTTTTCAAGCTCAATGGAAAATTTAATAACAAGAGACTCTTCATAGAAGAAGATAGATGATGGAGGTCTAATACTTGCAATTTCAATTGGCTCTTCTACATTATCAGATCCTTCTAAGTCTAATAAAACCTCATCCTCTGCAAGATGATCTAATATTGATATAGGCTCATGGTTATTGATCTGATCCTTAGAAACACTCACATGCTCCTTCAAAAAACTATCTTTATGTTGTAGCTCAAGAGATCCGAGAAAACTTTGTCTAACTTTGGCATGTTGGTCATATTCCTCTTGCTGCTTTGTAACATCAACCACTGTCATGCACTCCGTCTCTATGGTAGGCTTAACCAACTGTGGAATCTCTATTCCCTCAAACTGTAAGCTCCATTTTGTCAAATTTGGTTCATCCCATAATGGACTCGAGAATATGAGGGAAGGGGTGGGTTGAGTTGCTAACTTATTTTGTAATGGCTGAGATGATTGGAGAGGGGTAAGATCCTGTGGAGGAGCAGCTTTAAGAAGGCTAGGAATTTTAAAATCGGGCTCCGATTGAAGTGGTTGAAAAGTAGAAATAAGAGTGTTGCATGATGATAGTGAAGAATTACCCCATTGACAGGGTCTCTCAAACACTAGATTGGTAAGATTCCAATTCTTCATCCCACTTTGATATTTGTGGTATCAATTCAGACACGAAGTCTATCTTCTCTTGAGGGCTATGCCAATTTGGTATAGGACTGGCCCATGCGTAGGGTAAACTAAATCCAAGCTTTGTTGCTTTGATAGTGCTTGTTGCCCTCATTTGTACCATTCTATTCTCAAAGTGTTGTACCTACATCTACAAATCATAATTAAGTATGGAATTGCTTCCATAATCTACATATCCTTGCTCTTGAAAAACACCATTATTAGGATAATCATACAAATTGTTTGGATCATGGGCATATTCATTGTGATATGGCTTATGGTACTAATGTGGAGGAATATTTTGAGGAAAAGCACGTGGAGGGGAGTAATAATTCTCTTGAAACTGGGAATTCCAATGAGGAATTGAAGACATGATTGCACAACCTCATAAAAATATGAAGGAAAGTGGTTTGCAGATTATGAAAATGGGATCTTTGGGCCAATGGAGTCGCCAGATGCTGAATATTTGTATTTGAAACACTGGTATTTGCAAAGACTAGCATCAACTTCTTTAGCAAATTTTGTATTCTCCCACCAGGCATGCCAGAAATTGTTGTCACCTAGAAGTTGCACCCTGATAGAGAATGATGTGTACTCTCTCTCATGTTGATAAAATTGGAACACCAAAAGGTTGTGGGTAACCTACGATTGAGGTGAACCTCCAGATAGCGTTGGTTCCCTTGTGAATCACCTAAAAACTAATAAAATTGACAAGGGAGAAGGAATGTGGGAAATGTAAAATTGAGGTGATACACCAATGATTTGACACACACATGTACTATTGCATACAGAAAATATAGAGATCCACACACATACACAACTCTAAGCTAATCTGCAAAATTAATTCAAAGGTTTAGGTAAGGGACAATAGTATAGGGATGAAATTCCACAACAAAACAATACAATACCCTAATAAACACGATGAATACTCAGAAAACCAGCGATATGAGAAAGCAAAAATAGAGTTTTATTCACAGATGCAAGTACAAGCTAGGACTAAAATAGTAGAACAGCTGCAATAGTGTGTATGTCTGATTTCTTCACAAAAATCAATCTTATTAGACTGCTCCCATCTATTTCAGACCCCTGCTATGAATGCAAGAATAAAACTATTATTTTATTCACCTTTAGACTGCCCTGGAAGCATGCATGAAAGTGAAATACTATAACAATCAACCTCTAATACCTGCTACGTTGAAAATTGGGCCTGCTACATTGAGAATTGGCATGCAAGTGAGTTGTAAACAATTAAAAATTCCTTTTAAGGATGTTGCGTGGGAACTTAGGCATGCAACTGATTATCTTCACTGATTTCTGTCTTTTTGCACTTTTTCCTATTTTGTCTCTTTGTCCTTTTCCCTTTAGGCCTCTTGTGTTTGCTTTTTGACTAAGGCTGCATTAAAATATGGCATGCAAAGGGGATGAAAACAGTCAAAAACTTCCAAATTAAGCTCCTTGACTACCTTGCGTTGAATCTGAGGATGTGAGTTGGATTTAAGCATGCAAGAGGATTAGAATACATTCAAATCTGCCCCTTTGACCTTTAATCTTGGTGCCAATCCTGCTATTTTTAACAACTGCTTCTTTGACTTGTCTCTAGCCACAAATTGACTGTCTTTAACAGCCACTTTAGTCTTATTTTTGGCATAAGAAACCAACTGTTTTAGCGCTAATTTTAACAGATCTTATTAACTCTCTTTGGCGCCACCTTTGTGCCATAATTAGTTGTTTTTCCCTATGACTGCTTTTGCTATTTTTAGCACTCCTTTCCCTCTTGTTTGCTTAGCTTTTTGTGCATGTACTTGAACTCTATTTTGGAAACTCACTATTTTTTAGCGAATGTTAAAAATAGCAATTTTCACCATTCACCCAATTTCCATTTAGCACACTTGTTGGGCCCTAAAATATTGGCTGAGTACTAAGACGTGCGCGCGCGCAAGAACAGTAAATAGAAGGGTGCTCACGGAAAAGCGAACAAGGGTTTTAAGGACTTAGCCATATTTGGCATCATGGAGTCACTTGAGGAAAAATGTGAGGACCTGAACTAGGCGTGATAAGTGGATAAGGTGCCAACATAGAACCTTGGAGGTCAAGAAAATGATATTCCATGCAGGGAATATTCCCAGAGGCATCATTACAATTTAGTGGAAGGTTTGCAAAAAGGATAAGCATTCACCAATGGAGGACCACATTGAAACTTGGCACGTGATCTCCTCAAGGAGAGAAGTCATGGCGGTGGTTGATGATCCTATTTAAAGAGGTGCTTGGGATAGGATCTAACAAACACAAGATATAGAGACATAGTAAAGGAATGCATAGAAGAATGCAAAGAAAGAGAAGGAGAGTAACTAAGTACTACAAAAATGCTAAGGTTTTGGATTTCATGGTGCTAGGGTTTAGAGTATTTAATGCTAGATGGTTGTAAGGGATACCATTAAGCATATGTATGGGTACTGGGATTTGTATCAAGGGATATAATGGGGAAAATTATAGTTAGGATCTCTGATAAGATAGGTTTGCAGGGTTGGATCTTTGTCATTTAATGTATATGGTCTGAGATGACCCTTTTGAATGTAGTATGGCTACCAGAGACTCTGTTAAATCAATATACATGGATCTATTATGTACATCTTGTTTATGGGTGTAAACCCTCATGTTATTTGGCTTATCATGACTCAGATCTGGTTTCTTGTGCTTTACAATGTTTATTTAGCTTTTGTGATGCATTGATGTGTAGATCTACTAGTTACATCTTCTGCCTTTTAAAGTAAGTGAATGTACTTCTGTTTCTGCAAATAAATCCTCCATTAATGGTGGAACTCTCTTCAAAGATCACATAAAGGAGGGGCTCAGAGCCCACGTGTGCCTTGGGTGAGCACCCAATGTATGCTAGATGATAGGCCAGGCGCGCTTGGGGTTAGAAAGAAGTATTGAGGGTAAAATAATGACTACATCTTGGTTCCGTTGTTGGGACCTCTTTTGAAGCTATTGTGAGAGAAATGTGTGATGACGAAGCACTTGACCTTGGATAGTGTCGAAGCATGGCTCAAAAACATAGAGGATGAGTTTTCTCAGAGGTTCAGTATTGGATCTGAGTTTGATGCATGAAAATGGGTGGAGGAGAACCTGTATCATGAACTCTATGAGACATTCTTCTGTTGTTTCCCAGTAGAGTTGTATGAATGGCTATCAGCATATGCATCAAGGAAAAGTTGGTACTATAGACCTCATGTTTAGACCCAGGAGGAATATCAGTGGTTACATGATGTCGATTTAACATGAACCCATGTTGTTGATCACTGATGGAGTATAGTGTTGACTAGTTATACTTTGGAATATGTTATTTCTACGTATTCTTGTGCGGAGATTGTTGAGTTTGAGTTCTTGAGGGAGCCTAGAGGATCATTCTTGCGTGCTATTCCACTAGCTATCAAGATCCTAGTCATTAATTTGAGTTTGGAAGCCTTTCCCATGGCTGGCTAAACTCCTGCTAGGCACAGGGCACGAAAGCTGGCATGGTAGAAGGATGGTGGACCTTGCGGCAGAAATGGAGAGAGAGGAGAGGCGGCTCAAGTATAATGAAGCTCAGGAGAGGGAGTTGGCAAGACAGTGCGAAGCTATAGGAGTGATGGATTTATGGAGGTAGACGTTGCGGGAAGGATTTGAGGTTCACGCGGAGGACGTGGAACCTGAGCAGTCTGAGCTACCCCATCTTGGCAAGCACGGAAGAGAAACCCCCTCGGCTTCTGGAGAGAGCTCATCATATGAAGAAAGGAGAAGAGTCATAGGCATGCATCTTAACCCACATGGCAACCAGACCCTTGCGCTTAGTTTTCCAGTTCCTGAGATAAGTTTTGATAATCCAGTTGGTATCGGTATTCATAGTCGAGCGACACCTAGGAGGTATAATTTTTCATTTGGTACATCTATGGTTGCACAGTCATTTCCTGTGTTTGGGGGTATTTTATCTGGCACAACATTTGGACAAGGTGTGGGATCACAAGGTTTGAGTATCACATCTAGGAGTAGCATGGGAAACACATCTAGGAGTGGTTCGGTATCACAGACTGTCGGCGCACAGTTTAGCACGATGGTGGGTTCGCAGGGCGCAACTGCATTAGGCCCCTTGCCTATGACAGGAGGATCTGGTGGATCTGGAGGAGTTGGCACTAGTGGATCTAGTGGGTCTGGTGGTGGAGGTAACATCAGAGGGAATCAAGGTCCTGGATCTGGCGGACAAGGTCCACAACACCATCAACAGGTGTTTTATGAGATGTCACTCCACTTACCTAATTACAAGGGCATTGAGGATGCCATGGAACATGTACACAAGTGTGAGTTACTATGGTGCATGTGAAGGGAATCACTACCCCAGAGTGGAAAGCAAGTCAGTTTGCAACCACGTTACAAGGACACACGCATAGCTGGTACAGGAAGTATGACCCACACCAGACAATGGTGGATTACATTGCGCTGTGTAATGCCTTTTTGGCGGAGTTCCACATACCTGAGTTTGAACAGAAAAGCATCAGCACGTTGAAGGAGATTCAACAAGGAATGGCAGAGAGTGTGTGGGAGTATGACATGTGTTTCAAGACTCTCCTATCCAAGTTATCTTATGACATTCATCCTTCGCAGCATGCTCAGTGGTTCATCAGAGGATTGATCACACCATTCAGGAGTGCACTTTCACAAAGGACTTTCACAAATCCGCGCGAGGCCTTGGAGGCTACCTTGCGTGCTGAGGCAGTAGGAAGCGTTGATACAAGAGTTAGTCCATTCCTAGAAGCCCAAATTGTTGCAATGGCAAAGCAGCTGGAGAAATTATCTGCGAACTCAGCTCATGAGACTCACAACAGGTTATGGTGTATGGATTGTGAGGTAGAAGGGCATATGAAGGACAGTTTTTCTCAGAGATCGGTACGCGCAATGATGGTAGACTGTGAGATTTTCCACAGAGATCATGATGCAAGTAGGTGTCCGCTACTGCAGTGCGATCTGTAAGAATGTGTCTTGCTATTGCAAAATTTGCACCTCTACTACTCATGACACCAAGGATTGTAGATTGATTGACCAAATACATGATGCCATTGATACTGGTGTGCGCCAGACTAGTATTGCAAGCAATTCCAAGGATGAGGGCCGTCATTATGAAGGGCGCATAGATGGAGGGAGTCACAGGAAGAGGCTTTCATGGAGGATTTAGAGGTTGTGGCAACTACGGAGGTGGAAGAAGTGAGTTCCCATGTGGAACTTGTTACAACTGTGGGTCTACAGAACACTATAAGCGTGAATGCCCCGATCTGCTACAGTGCTCTTGGTGTGGAAAGAAGCACAAGTATGAGGAGTGCCCAGAATTATTTGAACACATGAGCCAGAAGCAGTGGAAGGATAAGGGCACTGGGATGGTGAGTGTAAAGCGTGTTGATCAATAGTGGATGCCTAGAATGGTGCGTGAGTCAGAGTTAGAACCTATACTGGTGACGACGTGAGTTGAGGTTGCGCGCGCCAGGGAAATACCAAAGCAGAGACCACTGATTACAAGAGAAGAGGTGGTATATGGGAAGTATCCGGACCCTACCCATCAGAAGGAAGTCTATCAAGAGACCATGGATGTAATCAGAAGTCTTCAAGGGGAAATTCAGTGTCTAAAAGAGCAATCCAGGAAGTTGGAGCAGAAGAAAAGTGTTGAGGTCCCTCAGTCAGATATAGATGATGTCAGAGAGGTGTGTAAGATGTTGCGCCAAGAGAATATCATTCCTCTGTTAGGAGAATGGTTGAGAGATAAAGTACCAAGTGCTGGAGGAGAGCGCGAGAGGTAGGTTTTACATGCTAACCTTCCTCCTCACAGCCTTGACTATGATAAGGAGATTACCTTGAATGCAGTTGTTGATGGATGGATCCTAAGTAATATTTTGATTGACACAGGCCATAGAAGTTAATGTTCTCACCCTGGAAAATGGAATCAAATGGGAAGGCCCCCATTACAGCCATCTTCAAATGTGTTGTATATGGCTAATAAGACAAAGGCAATGCCCATTGGTGTTTTAAAGGATGTTGTTATCACTATCCAAGGGGTGAAATTCACTGGAGACTTCAAAGTCTTAGTGCTTGCTGAGGTGGACAACTTTCCAGCATTACTTGGGTGCCCCTGGTGCTATAAGAACAATGTTGACTTACGTTTCAATAAGGGGTATATAAGTTTTGAGAACAAGGAGGAATGTGTTATCATTCCTTTGACGGATGGGAAGTCAATGCCCTATATTGAGCCCTTAGGAGAAGAAGACCTAGACAGAATTTATGTGCACACTATCAGGGACCCTGAGGTTGTGCAACCAACAAAAGAAGGCGTTATTCAGTGGGAAGACACTCAATCTATAAGTGATACAACTAGTGTGGCATGTGACAATTGGGCACACGGGACATATGAGTTAGTCAGAAGGTAGTTAAGAGGCTCTGTGACAAGAGTAACAAAGGTGTGCTCAGTCAGGCACCTAGGAGGAAAGAAGTTGCCAAGTTATACTGGGGGAGCCGACCCTGATGTTTTCCTATGAGAAATGGAGACCCAGTGGAGATGTGAGATTGAAAGGAGAAGGATGTTTAGCTATACCTTTCTCAGGACCGCAGTACGTTGGTGGGCGACCCATTGCGATAACCTTCTAGAGTGGCGCGAGGTGAGAATCACGTTCTCTGTTAGGTTTGTTCGAAGCAATGCACCTACTATTATACAAGATTATCATGGGAAGGAACCTACCTCGTTTCACGTCCAAGCATGTGAGAAGGCCTGGATGGAAGGCGTGGAAGCCTTGCCACCTTCTTTATGGGTGCATAAGCTTTACTCCACCTTACAAGGTTGTGCATGTGCATGGTACATTCACTCAGAGATGCGTGTCAGATAGGAAACTGGCAGGAGTTGACAAATGATCTCCTTCAAGCTTTCGAATATCAGAGTACTAAGCCATTGGTGAATGAGGCATTACAGGTTGTTAAGCACCTAACTATGGGAGATAGTGCCATGGAGGAGGATAGAATACTAGAATTATTGGGTGAACCTGGCTTAGAAGCGTGCTTTGATGAGGAAGAATAAGAGGAGATACAACTTGAGCACGCATGCATGGAAAAAGAGAAAGGAAAGTTGGTCTATGTGATAGATGGTGAAGAGGTGGAAAACTTGGATGTTAACCATACTGTGGGTATGCGTGAGGTTATGGATAGTGTTGATGAGAAAGCACGTGCCTACCATGAACCCCTGAAAACCAAGAAGGTTAACATTGGTTCGGAGGGGAACCTAAGGAGGCTACTATTGGAGATTACTGGACAGAAAAGGAGGTTTCAAAGATCATCGATCTGTTGTGAATTTCAGGATTTGTTTCCGCGTGGGTACCATGAGCTTAAAGGAGTTCACCACTCCTTGGGAGAAATGAAGATCAAGTTAAAGGAAGGTGTGCCCAATTCAGAAGAGACCTTATCGAATGAATCTGAATCTACGCGTCAAAGTCAAGGAGGAGATTGACAAGATGATTGCATCAGGCATCATTGAGGTTGTTGAAGAATCAAAATGGATAAGTCCAATGGTCATCAACATTAAGAAGGATGGAAGGATAAGGATTTGCATTGATTACAGAGATTTGAATGTGGTATGTGTCATTGACCCTTTTCCAACCCCCTTCACTGAGGAGATCCTGGAAGGAGTAGCTGGGCACGAAATCTATTCTTTCACAGATGGATTCTCAGGATATCATCAGGTTAGAATTGCAAAGGAGGACCAAGAAAAGACAACTTTCGCCACTGAATGGGGAATTTTTTCCTACACGGTCATGCCTTTTGGACTGAAGAATGTGCCTGTTGTGTTTTCATGCATTGTGGTTCAGGCATTTCAGGACTTCATCCATAAGTTTCTACAAGTCTACCTGGATGACTGGACAGTATATGGATTAGTGAGGGACCATTGTGACAATTTGAGGCTGATGTTTGAAAGATGTCGGCAGTTGAGGATATCCCTCAACATTAAGAAATGTGTTTTCGCTACTCCATTTGGAACCCTGTTGGGGCATATCATATGTAAGGAAGGCTTGCTGGTGGATCCTGCCAAAGTTGTCGTTATTGTGGGATTGGGGGAACCTACCAGCCAGAGCGTGTGTGGATTCCTTGGGCATACGGGGTATTACCGGAAATTTATTAAGGGGTATGCCAAGATCGTCGCGCCATTGGAAAAGTTGTTGAAGCACAAAAGTACATTTCATTGGGGAGAGGCACAGTAGATGGCATTTGATACATTGAAGAATAGGCTTATCATTGTGCCCATATTACGCTTTCCTTCTTGGGATAAGCCATTCCATGTACATGTTGATGCTTCAGGGATGGCGATTGGAGCAATCTTAGCACAACCTGGAGAGGGAATTGTTGACCACCCCTTGTGCTTTGCTAGTAGGAAGCTAACCCCAGCAGAACAAAACTATACTACTACTGAGCGCGAGGCATTGTCAATGATCTACGTGCTGCACAAATTCAGGCAGTATCTATTGGCAACACCCTTTATATTCTACATGGACCACATGGCATTGAAGTACTTGGTAAACAAGCCCATTCTACAAGGGCGCATATGCAGGTGGGTCCTATTATTTCAAGAGTTTGAGTTTACGGTTGTTGTAAAACTAGGTAAGAGTAATTTGGGGCCTGACCATTTATCAAGGATTGAATCAGGGGAGGACGTAGAGCATTGAGGATACAATGCTAGATGCACAACTGTTTAGATTGCAGTGCATGCGCCCTCTGACTTGGAAGATATTGTTGTGTTTCTCAAAATGGGTGTGGCACCGAAGGGAATGAAGACTTTGGAAAGGAAGTAGTTAGCCATACATGTCGCACCCTACATGTTAATTAGTGGAGACTTATACAAGCTAGGTTGCGATGAGGTTTTGTGCCGGTGCGTGTTAGAGCATGAGCATGTTGCAATCATGGAGGAAGCACATGGTGGAATTGCAGGAGGACACTATGCAGGGAATGCAACCGCGCGCAAGATCCTTCTAGCAGGCTTTTGGTGGGAAATGGTTTACAAAGATTGTATCAAGTATTGCAAGGCCTGTGACCACTGCCAGTGCCTTGGTAAACCAGGGAAAAGAGATGAAATGCCATTAAGACCGATTGCCAGTGCAGAACCATTTGAGAAGTGGGCAATTGACTTCGTAGGCCCTATTTCCCCAGCCGCGCGAAGGACAGGTTTGCACTATATCATTACATGCACAGATTACCTTACAAGGTGGGAAGAAGTGATGCCTACAAGGGATTGCACAATGGTAACAACAACTAGGTTCTTGTGGGAAAATATAATCAACAGATATGGATGCCCGCTGAGCTTAACAAGTGATAGGGGTACTCATTTCTTAAATGAGACAATTAGAATCTTATTGGCAGAATTCATGGTAGCCCACCACAAGACTACCCCTTATCACCCACAAGCTAATGGGACTGCTGAGGTGTTTAACAAAATTTTGAATCACACGTTAACCAAGATTTGTGATGTGGGAAGAAAGGATTGGGATGATAAAGTTTTCTGTTGTGTTATGGTCATATCAGACTACTTATAAGAGACTGAACAAGGCCACACCTTTTCAATTGGTGTTTGGCACGGAAGCTGTGTTACCTATTGAATTCATGTTACCATCGCTGCATATAACGCGCGCATGAGGGCTGAATGATGAACAAGCACTTGAGGAGAGGATTGATAATTTGATGCAGTTAAATGAGAGGCGGGGCTATTGCTTGTTGGAGTCAAAAAAAGAAAAATCCAGGCAGAAGGCATGGCATGATAGACACATCAAGAACAAACAGTTTGAGGTTGGGAAGATGGTTCTATTGTATGATTCCAAGTTTTTGCGCCATCCTGGGAAATTCAAAGTCCATTGGATGGGCCCGTACATTGTATCCTATATACTTGATTCAGGCGTTTACTAGTTACAAGCGCTGGATGGAACACCAAGCCATTTCAATGGGAGTAGGCTGAAGCCCTACTATAAATAAGTCTTCTTTGCGTTTGTAAATAAGGCAATATTGTCAGTTAGCCTAGGTTTTGCTTGGATGCAGTTTCCTTTCTGTGTTTCCCTTTCTTGTTGCTTTGTTTTGTCCGCGTTTGTGCGCTAGTAGCCACTTATTATTTGCAAAAAAAAAAAATTATGCGCAGAGGACTGCGCATCCATTTTTGTGTGGGGTGGAGTAATGTGACAAGTGTTGGAAGCTGGCCGTCAGCGATTACAACCATCGAAGGAGCACCACATGAGAATGAAATATGATGGAAAGGTCTTAGTTAGCATTATAGGAACTGAGATCTCCAAATGGATATGCACCCTATGATTACGAGGTAAAGGAGAAAATCCAAGAGAAGGTTGGGTTGTTGCAAACTCATAGAAGTTGCCCCTATTTATAACCCGAGGTTACTATGGTCTAATTGTTGATGTCACTTCTTGCATGAAGACCACTAGAGAAAGTTCGCAGGTTCGGAGGATCGCATAACCCCCCCTAGCTAATCACAAGTCTATCGGCCTTATACTGTGAAAGACTTCATTGGACAATCTAACTTGGAAGACAAGGAAGCCAATAAGAAGACCGTGAGGCTATGACTAAGAAAAGGGTTCGCACTAAATTGGTGATTTCTGCAAAAAAGGAGAGTGTGAGAGTGGCCACACACTGTTTGTTACCAAGTAGAATGGCCAAAGAATACAAATCTATAAGGTCTGGTTGAATGTGTATCGCAAGATCTCGAAGGGACTACCATTCTTACAAAAATATTTCATTGCACAGAGGATGATAATAGATCCCTGGGAAACAGCATAAGATAGATATAATGTTTGTAATGAGATTCACCAAAGTCTTTTAAGATTGGACCATGCCTGAATGGAAAGATAAGTTTGTTTGGGAAGACCCACATGAGAACCCCTCCCCCACAAAGTATTGTTTCAGCAAAATATGCACAAGGGTAAAATGACACCATGACACCGCTCATAAGCGTTACCTGGAAAAGTCCCCATAATAAGGATGGTACAACGCATAAGGGAATAATTGTCTGACATTGAGAATACCCATCAGTTGGATTCACTAGTGCAAGGAAGGCTAAGTTCGCTGTATACCATAGAGTTTTGCTATTAAGGAAAACTATCTACTTTAGTACAATGAGCACCAAGAGTCCTTGGTGTAAGTTGCCTTTCTCCTTCACAGCGCAGTACTTCCAGGCCGGGGTCAATCATTTCAAAGAGGCAAAGAAACTCATATTTGATCTAAGTGTAGTAGATCAAGACTACCGCGAGCTGCACAGGAAACTAATATACCCCAAGAAGCGTGCCTATGTGGAGAAGTATGTCTCCCATGACATGCACATGTTAAAACCAGTAACATTACCTATTGCAGGAAGGACAGCCGCGAGGGTGTATTTGCGCATAAGGCCTAAGTATTAAAAGGGCGCTTATATTGAAGACGATGTCTCCATTCCTAAGGACCCCACCGCGTGGAAGAAGGTTGTGCAAAGGAAAAGAGACAGAGGAGAGGCTCCTAAGAACAAGGCATCGAGTGCGCAGACAGTGTAGACAGTAGGGGCACAGGAGTCAGACACATGCACAAGTACTTGTGTCTGCCGGAAGAAGTCTCCCGTGAGAAAAGAGTCGCCGCAGAAGGAGGAATCACCACAGAAGGAAGAGTTGGCGCAGAAGGAAGAGTCGCCGGTCAGGGGAGAGTTGCTCGAGAGATAAGAAAAAGAGAAGTCCCTTGAACTGGAATCACCAATAAGGAAGAAGCAGAGGGTGACAAAAGGGTCGAACTCAGGTGAAACAGAAAGCATGGAGGCCGACAAGGGCGATGAAGACGATGAAGAGCACAATGAGGCTCAGAATCATCTTGTGTACGATGTGCACGAGTCAGAGGAAGAAGGAAATGAAGAGAGGGATGAGAACAAGGGAGGCATTCACAACAAAGGGGGGAGCGAGGAAGTAAAAATGAAGGATTAGAATCATCCTGTGTACGACAGAATCAGAAGGAAATGAAGAGACGGGATCCAAGGGAGGTGTTCACAACAAAGGGGGGTGCGAGGAAGTAAAAATGAAGGATCAAAAGACCCCGACCCCGACTAAGGAGTAGATGGACAATACCATAGAGAGGGAAGTAGGAGGAATTCTCCAACAGTTGGAACACAAGGTCGAGCGAAGCGCCGAGGAAGTGCTGAGGGAAACAAAGGAAAACGCGAGTGTGGGAAAGGAGTATGGAAGCATGGGCGAAGACCCCAGGTTAGCAGTAAGCTTCCCAAAGGCAAGGCGCACAATTGGAAAGGGGATAGTAGCGGCGCAGGAACAAGAAAAGAATTACATTAATGATCCGAACAAGGTACAACGCGTGTGCTTCCAAAGTACCGTGCCCACAAACCAACTCCTCGCTTGGTCTTCTTTTGATGAAGAAGGTGCGTACCCGCTCACGAGGAAAATGCTATCTTGGGCTTTTGAGTCCCACATTGATGAACCCGAGTTCGAGGTAAATCAAGATGCATTGATGAAGATACCAAATGCCAAGGGAGTAAACCCTCTGGTAAATGCCCAACAACTGTCCGATGAGCAAGTTTACAACACACTCAACAAAGCATCGGTGGAGGTGGAGGCAAGACTCTTCCGCAGAAACAACAGGATAAGGGTCTTGGAGGAAGAGCTTGAGAAAAAGAATGAGGAGATCATTGAGTGGGACAAGGAGATAAAACAATAGGAATTGATCAATGCACAGTTAAGGTGCGAGTTGAGGGATGAAAAGGCAAAGGTGCGTGACATCCATAAGAAGATAGAAGCCATTTCAGATGCCATAATCTTGAAGCACTCAGACCTAGCCCTGCCTGAGCATGAATATGAGTCAACCATGCAATGCTTGGAAGATTTGACCCGCATCCTCACCATGGAAAGGCAACCACTCGCATTATAGTTAGCAAAGGAGGTGATGGCACGCCAGGAGGAAAAGTTGAAGATTGGGGAGACAGTGACTCGGTACTCCAAGCTCCTTGTCGCACTAAAGACCGTCACGCAGATGCCCGAAGCCATATATGACAAGTGTGCCAACAGAGACAAGGTAGCAAGCATATTGGTTGCTACGTATGAGGCGGATCTAAAAGAATTTCAGGAGAAGCACAAAGGCAATAGGGCGGAGCGCGACAAGATCCTGGCTGAAGTTGAGAAGTTGGAAGCAATCGAAACCTTGTGGGGTTCGATTAAGAATAAGCTAAAGGAACTATACCCCCAAGTCACTCGCAGGATGGATGCGCTTGGTGATCTTAGCAAGCAGCTAGAAAGCATTGTTGATATGCTAAAAGCTAAGAGCAAGGAACTTAGTTTTGATGAAGTAAGCGCATTAGTGGGCGACCTACTTCACAGACGCAGGGAGAAGTAAACGCATGGGAAAAGATTGAGGCATTCGTGAAGGAGTTCCCACTCCGCATGCAACAGTAGCACATTCTTCTATTCTTACATTTTTTCATCCTTCCATTATTTAATTGTTTCAATGTCTCTATTCTTTATTCTTTGAGGAAGCAGAATGTTTCCCAGGACGGAGAACACATGTAGTGTGGGGCGATGTTGGACCCTAAAATATTGGCTAAGTACCAAGAGGCACGCGCACGCAAGAACAGTAAATAGAAGGGCGCTCGGGGAAAAGTGTGCAGGAAAAAGGGTTTAAGAAGGGTTTAGGTGAAAGTAGGGCATGTGCGGGAGGCAGAACAAGGGTTTAAAGGACTTAGCCGTATTTGGCGTCATGGAGTCACTTGAGGAAAAATGTGAGGACCCCACTAGGCGTAATGAGTGAATAAGGTGCCAGCCTGGAACCTTGGAGGTCAAGAAAAGGATATTCCACGTAGGGAATATTCCCAGAGGCATCATTACAATTAGTGGAAGGTTTACAAAAAGGATAAGCATTCATCAATGGAGGACCACATCGACACTTGGCATGCGATCTACTCAGAAGAGAAGTCATGGCGGTGATCGATGATCCTTTTTAAAGAGGTGCTTGGGACAGGAACAAAGACACAAAAAAAACACAGACACATGTGGAGAGAATGCATAAAGAATGCAGAGAAAGAGGAAGAGAGTAACGGAGTGCTGCAGAAATGCTAAGGGTTTGGAGTTCATGGTGCTAGGGTTTAGAGTACTTAGTGCTAGAGGGTTGTAAGGGATACCATTAAGCATATGTATGGGTATTGGGATTTGTATCAAGGGATATAATGGGGAAAAGTATAGTTAGGATCTCTGATAAGATTAGTTTGCAGGGGTTGGATCTTTGTCATTTAATGTATATGGTCTGAGATGACCCTTTTGAATGTAGTATGGCTACCAGAGACTCTGTTAAATCAATATACATGGATCTATTATGTACATCTTGTTAATGGGGGTAAACCCTCATGTGATTTGGCTTATCATGATTCAGATATGGTTTCTTGTGTTTCGTGCAATGTTTATTTAGCTTTTGTGATGCATCGATGTGTAGATCTGCTAGTGGCATCTTATGCCTTTTAAAGTAAGTGAATGTACTTCTGTTTCTACAAATAAATCCTCCATTAATGATAAAACTCTCTTGCAAAGCTCACATAAAGGAGGGGCTCGGTGCCCTCGCGCGCCTCGGGTGAGCGCCCAACATATGCTGGATGATAGGTCGGCGCGCTTGGGGTTAGAAAGAAGTATTCAAGGTAAAATAATGACTACAACACTTAATTTTTAGCGAAACACTAAAAATAGACTTTTTGCCTAAAATAGCCAACTTCTTAAAAATAGCCTTGTTCGTTCTTGCATGGAAAAATATGGTAACATGAACCAAACAAAAAAAAAAGATCTGAGTTTGCAAACCAAATGATGAGTTCCGATACCAATATCATGAGCCAAACTAAAATCTGAAAATTCTGGAAACAAAGATTTTCTTAAATATTTGCAGAACAAATTTCTAGAAACAGCAAAACTATGTTCTAATATGACCAGCATATTAAATAATTGTTCAGCTAGCTCATACAAATTTGAATAAAAAAAAATGTTTACTACAATAAGTCTTGCCATACTTATAAGTTAAAGACAAGAAAGCCTCTCCAATATTTAGAGACGTTGATTTCCCTCAAGGATAAACTTATCCTTGTTTTATCCTTGTGAAGCAATCTTTAGCTTTTGAAAGGATTTATTTGCTCTAATCTTCTAAAACAATCTTTAGCCTTTGTATGGTTTTAACTTTTATTCACTTTTTTCTATTTTCCTAGAATAGACTTGTGCTTTATTCTCTTCCTATTTTCTTAAAATAAACTTTGCTTTGTTCTTATACTATCTCCTACAATAAGCTTATTCTTCGTTCAGACCCAACATTCTCTTATGTCAACAGTCCTATTGCGCTTTTTTTCTTAATTGATGCCACCTTATGATTCTGTGTGACAAAACGGGAATTGATTGATGTAGGAATGGCTATTCAAACATATAAAAAAATACACGAACTACGAAGCATATAGTGGATACAGACTCTTTAATGAAACAAAAATAAATTATAGATACCAAAATAAAACCTTGGCAAAAAAGAGCTTCTGCAATTACTGACTTTCTACACACACACAATAGTTGGCACAAACCAGTAAAATATCGTCCTAATAAGAACAAAGTCTCCCATAGAATATCTCAAAAGCTCTTGAGACAGACTTCAATAGGAGGAGTGCTAAGCTTCATAGAAGCTATAGAATAACATTACTGAAAATCCAACCAGACAATGAATAGAGTTTTGATATAAGCACCCAATCGTGTAGAAGAAGTTAGGTAACACAAACAACAACAGAATAGAAGTCTAGAATAGCCTACTCTCCAATTTGCTCTCAAAGCAGAGCTTCATAGATCATATCAACCGACTATTTTTTACAAGGCCAATAATGCACCTAAAGCTGATTGTAAAAAAAATAACACGAGCGTATATTCCGTGGTAGAAGCAAGCGAATCACAAATTACCACAGCACTATCAGTAAGTTACATCAATGAATACATAAAAGCAGAAAAGTTTTATTTCATCATGGAAAATTAATAACTATAAGGAGAATCTGCATAAATCTAAGACACTACAAAATATCACATGGGAAACAAAGAGAAAGTTAAAATGGACAGAGAATAAGGTAAAATGGACAAACCATATCTTTTGTGATCTCCCAAGGAGCGCCAATAATAACCTCATCCACATATCGACAAGCTAATACACTAAGGCTGCGTTCATGAAGATTCATGATAGGATGATGAGGCCCTCGGTGAACACTGTGATAACACAAAGGGCATATATAAGAAAAAGAAACAACCAATCCACCCACCGTAAAATTCATTTGTTTTTTACATCTGTTATGGCAATCAACTATAATTTGTGCACCAAAACATAGAATTTAAACTCACCTACACAAGCAATTTTGAAACAACTTTGGATATATTTCATAGACACGAGTCAAATTCTATCCAACAACATACACAGCTAGAGCAGGTTTAAAAATTTCTGAAAGGATCTTAAATGCTGCAAATATTAGAAAATGGACAAATTCCATAGATAAAGTATAGAACAACTTCAAAAAATGCATATTTCTGTAAGGCATCTTCCAACAATCAGATGGAGAGATTCAGGCTCACTTAACTCATAGATATATGGGTACCATTCAAATGGTATTTTATCTACATGTCCAGATGAAACAAAGAATAAGTTATTTAAGTATATCGAATACTTCATTAAAGTGTGGAAGTTGCATTGCACACTCAAGAAACGCCCACAACATCAATCTACCAAGCTTTAACATTCAAATGATTTTCCAAACCATTTTCCCTGCAATAAATCTTCATAGTTCAAAGCTAAACTACAGTTATTGCCAAGCTAACCATTAAACATGCAAACTTGTTTTCTAATACCGTTGCACATGGCAATCTCAGATGCAAGCTATCTAAAATTCAAACACCATGAAAGCATAAAATACTTGAATGTCAGACATTGTATGTAATGATCCGGTATGAAGCTAACCTGACAGTTTGATCCGTATGGATACCAACAAGTAAAAAATCTCCGAGCTCCCTAGCACGTTTTAATATCTGCAGAGAAAAAAATTTATCAATTAAACGATTTCAATGACTTCAATATGACACGGTATGCAATGAATTCTCTCATGTTAACTTCAATAACCCTTGTGCAATGGATTCTCTCGTGTTGACATCAATAACCCAGTACACAACAAATTTTCTCATGTCCAGTCAGAAAAATAACTTCTTTTTCTAGCAACTCTAATTTGACCTTCATGATGTTATTACCACTATAATATTTTCTAACTTCCCTAGCTGAATAAGACAAAGCCTAAATCCTCCCCACCTTCCTCCATTATCTCATGGACAGGTGCACCTTTCTACAATCGTTGATTTAGGTTCCTAACTACTAAAACACAAACAACGTATTGCCTTTTAAATAATGGAAAGGGGACCTCAGTTTGAAACTCATTAGTACTAAACGTGAAGGGTTTTGTATACAACTCTACAACCAAAACAGTCAACAAACATGGTATAGCTAACATGGGATAACTCGTAGTAGCCATGTAAATAAAAAAGAGGAGATACAAGCACTTCAAATAAAACATGAAATAAGTTCAAGCTAAAAAGTTCCAGAAAGAAAAAGAGAAAAACGACAGATTTTTGTGGAGTATATATGCCAAAATGTGTAGTTTACAGGTTGTCCCAATATTATCTTCTGAATAGCAGCCATAGTTTACATGTTGTCCCCATTTCATCCCCTTGAAGTATAGAAAATGCAGTTTATAGATAAAATCCTTCCATTTACTTTTTCACCTGCAAAATCAGAGTTTTCAGATGCAGATGCATTGGTACAGCTTTTTTAAAAATAGGGCATGGCTTTAGGGTTAAAAAATAGACTTTTTACTACAACAGACCTTAAAAAGTGAAAAAAAATGTTTTTTTCCTAATATATTTGGACCTACATTTATATAAACTCCTCCTATCCCCACCTTAACCATACAATCTATATTGCCATGATACGCCCCCCTGCCCCCCGTACCCTGCCTGATACGTATCCGGTATGGATACATGAGGGTACGGGTACGAATCCCTCCTAGATATGTACCAGTACATCTCGGGTATGTTTCGACGTACCCGAGACGTACCGGTACATATCTAGGAGGGATCCGTACCCGTACCCTCATGTATCCGTACCGGATGCAGCGAACCCAAAGCTCTAGACGTCTTTAAGGCATTAAAAAATAAAATTTTACTTGGTCGACGAAAAAAACCAAACCCTAACACTTTAAAAAAAATATTAAACCCTAAACTCCTCAAAAAACTATAAAAAGCACTCACCTATTCATTTGAAATCACACAAACAATTCATTGTTGGTTTTTGCAAGTGTATGAGCAAAGAGCCAAAGAGTAATTGAAGAGGAGGCAAAGATTAGGAGGATTTGTTTTGGGGCAACCATTGCAAGGAGGAGGAGATTGGGGGCAGCCATTGCTTGCAAGAAGTTCAAATTTGTTTAGAGAAAGCAATTGTTGAGAGGAAGACAGCATTTTATTGTTCATTCAAAAGAGTAGACGTCACGTTTGGAGGTAGCATTTGTTAGAATTCTATTGCAACAAGGATCTACGTTTGGAGGCAACATTGCTTTACTTGCTACCCTTGTCTACATTACAAGTATTTTTATTTAATTCATCCTTTTCTTGTATTTTTTTAATATTTTTTTTTTAAGTTTAGAGTTTAAACACATCCTAAATTGTGTATGCTCTCACCTCGCACCTTTATGGTGATTTTGGTGATCAAAAACAAATTAGGATGGCACGGTTTAGGGTTTTTTAATTTAATAATTAGTAAATATCATTATTTTTAATTTTTAAATGCATTGTTCAATGTTAATGATTAATATTTTAGCATTTATCATTTGATTTATGTAAGGCAAAATGTTTTTTAAGTTTTTTAACTTACTAAATCAATGAAAAAAAATGAACCCTAACACTTTAATTAATAAAATATTAAACCCTAAACTCCTCAAAAAGCTATACAAAGCACACACCTATTCATTTGAAATCACACAAACAATTCATTGTTGGTTTTTGCAAGTGTATGAACAAAGAGCCAAAGAGGAATTGAAGAGGCAAAGATTGAAAGGAGGATTTGTTTGGGGGCAACCATTGCAAGGAGGAGATTGGGGAAGCCATTGCTTGCAAGAAGTTCAAGTTTGTTTAGAGGAAACAATTGTTGAGATGAAGACACTGTTTTATTGTTCATTCAAAAGAATAGACGTCATGTTTGGAGGTAGCATTTGTTAGAATTCTATTGCAACAAGGATATACGTTTGGAGGCAACATTGTTTTACTTGCTACCCTTGTCTACACTACAAGTATTTTTATTTAGTTCATACTTTTATTTTATTTTTTATGTTTTTTTCAAATTTATTTTGTTGCATTTTTTATTAAAGTTTAGAGTTTAAACACATCCTAAATTTGTGTATGCTCTCACCTCGCACCTTTATGGTGATCTTGGTGATCAAAAAAAGATTATGATGGCACAGTTTAGAGTTTTTTAATTTAATAATTAGTAAATATCATTATTTTTAATTTTTAAATGCATTGTTCAATGTTAATAATTAATATTTTAGTATTTCTCATTTGATTTATCTAAGGCAAAATGTTTTTTAATTTTTTTAACTTCCTAAATTTGTGTATGCTCTCACCTCGCACCTTTATGGTGATCTTGGTGATCAAAAGCATATTAGGATGGCATGATTTGGGGTTTTTTAATTTAATAATTAGTAAATATCGTTATTTTTAATTTTTAAATGCATTGTTCAATGTTAATAATTAATATTTTAGCATTTATCATTTGATTTATGTAAAGGCAAAATATTTTTTTATTTTTTTAACTTCCTAAATCTGTGTATGCTCTCACCTCACGCCTTTATGGTGATCTTGGTGATCAAAAACAAATTAGGATGACATAACTAATTTATTTATGTATAGGCAAAATATTTTTAATTTTGTTAAACATCTTAACTCTGTGTATGCTCTCACCTTGCACCTTTATGGTGATCTTGGTGATAAAAAACATATTAAGATGACATCACTTAAAAAATAGTACGCCATTGTTTTTTAATTTATTAATTATTATTTATGTAAAGGCAAAATGTTTTTAACTTTCATAATATCCAAACTCTGTGTATGCTCTCACCTCGCGCCATTATGGTGATCTTGGTGATCAGAAACAGATTAGGATGGCATCAAGTACTGCTTCAGTTGGAGTGCAAGGCCCACAAGCTTCTGAAAGCACATCAATTCTTGTGATACATGATCCTAATTCCCCTCTTTGGAGACATGTGACAGTGGTAGAATACCTTGTTGGTGGTGGGGTCGGATTTGGATATGTCATGGTTGTCATGCTCAATACAAATCCTCATATAACCAACTGAAAATCCATTTAGTTGGGGTTAGAGGTGTGGGGATAAAGAAGTGCCCTAAAATATCAAAAGAGAAAATGGTAGAGTACTTGAGAGAGCAAGAGGAGGTTGATAGACAATGTGAAAGAAATAGATCTAAAACAATTCCATTACAAAGAAGGCCTTCATTACGACCACCCACATCTAAATCTACTACTCATCCTTTCATCCAAACTCAAAGTCAACCACGTGATACCCCTTTTGATGAAGAGAATCAAGAGACCTCACGAAAAAAGCCAAAAGGAACATTGAAAAGAGCATTTAATAATGACAAGAGGGATATTGTTGATGAGGTGGTTGCTCGATGCATTTATGTGTGTCGGCTGCCCTTTAATGTATTGAGGTCTCCATATTGGCATCAGATGGTGAAGGCTGTCAATGAAGCTCCACAACGGTACAAATGCCCCAGTTATGAAAAGGTTTGAACCACACTCTTGGAAAAGAAAGTGCAACACACTCACACCTCTTTGAAGTCAATCAAAGATTCGTGGAAGGATTCAGGGATTTCCATCATTTCAGATGGATGAAAAGATCCTAGAAATAGACCCCTCACAAATGTTGTTGCAATATGCCCTAAAGGGGCAATGTTCCTAAAATCCATTGACTGTGAAGGGAAATTCAAAGATGCACAATTTATTGCGGACATTTTGATAGAGGCAATTGAAATGGTGGGCCCCCAAAATGTTGTCCAAGTCATCACGGACAATGCTAAAAACTGTAAAGCAACAGGATTGATTATAGAGGGTAAATATGAGCACATATTTTGGACCCCTTGTGTTGTCCACTCCCTTAATTTGATGCTCCAAAAGATTGAAAAAATCCCGTGGATTGAGCAAATTTACACTGAGGAAAATAACATTCAGATGTTTAACACAAACCATCATATGTCACAGGCCATATTCAAGAAATTCTCAAGGTTGGAATTGTTGACGGTTGCAGAAACAAGATTTGCCTCTCACACACTCATTTTGAGACGACTTGTGAAGGTGAAAGAGGCTTTAAGCAATATGGTGATCAGCAATGTTTGGACAGTGTGGAGGCAGTCAAATATAGACAAAGATGCAAAGGTAAAATCAATGGTCCTTGATGATAATTGGTGGGCCAAGGTTGAGTATTTGCTCAGTTTTACAGAGCCCATTCTCTCCATGATTAGATACGTAGATACTAATGTAGCATGCATGGGAGAGATATATGATGGAATAGATTCTATACTTGAACGTATCAGAGAGGTCATACAAACAAAAGACCAAGATCTAGAAGAGACCTATAATGAGGTCAAGAATGTGGTCATGAAGGGGTGGAATAAAATGACCAACCCATTACATCTCCTTGCTTATGCACTGAACCCAAAGTATTATAGTTCTAAAATACTTGAGCTACCTAACAAGAAACCACCATTCTCTGACTCCAAAGTTGCAAATGGAACCAGGGCAGCAGTCAGAAGACTTTTCCTTGATCCATCTATAGCTAGTCTAGTCCGAAATGAAATGGGCATGTTTGTAACTTTAGAAGGCAACATGGGAGAGATTGAGGCTCTTTTCAACCAATACACCTTGAGCCCAACCAAATGGTGGTGTGTACATGGCCATGATGCCAAGTACTTATGACCTATTGCCATCAAATTCTCTCACGGGTATAACATTTATAAATTTATGATCATTGAAAATTTTTAATTTTATGTAGTAATATTATTTTCCGCACATTCTTAGTATGTTACTAATTTGAATTTTCTAACGAACTTTTTTGTAATAGGTGGATAGTAATTCTTCCGCAAAGCAGACTTGGAGTACTTATACCTTTATCCACTCAGCGAAACGACACAAGTTGGCATCTAAAAAAGTTGAGGATTTGGTATATGTGCATTCCAATTTGCACCTCTTGTCACACAAGATTGGGGACTATGTTAGAGGTCCTCACAAACTTTGGGATCTTCTTCGGATGCCTCCACAGCCACTCTTGCCCAACTTTCAATATTTGATGGCGAAGATGACTTTCAAGGGAGTTCACAAGGAGTGGAGAGTGGAGCTAGCGCAAGTGGCATGCAAGAATTTGATTTTGAGGAAAATCTAGATGATATATTCTAAATTTTGTATTCATGTTGACATGATATTCTTATATCATATGTATGGCAGCCACATGATCAATGAAATGTAAAATCTTATGTATATTGTATGTTTTGAAATTTTGAACATTGGTCCTAGTATATTTTTCAAGCTTTGTTTGTATTCATGTTGACATGATATTCATATATCATATGTATGGCAGCCACGTGATCAATGAAAATGTAAAGTCTTAAGTATATTGAATGTTATGAACATTGATCCTACTATAATTTTCAAGTTTTGTATTTCTTATGGACTAAAAAATGAGTAAAATGAGTATATGTATATAAATATACATACATACATACATACATACATATATATATATATTAAAATTTTAATATATATGTACGGACGTATCCAAGAGGTATCGTACCCAAGGGATTTTTAAAATCAATGTATCCGCATATCAAACTCATACCCATACCTATATCCTGGAAACATAACATACAATTGAACATTATGCTTCCTTGTAGAACATCCTCCTATTTCATATTGTAGCTAATGAAAACCATAGTCTAACACAAAGTAATTGCTACTAATATATTTGGAACTAAATTTATATAAACTCCTCCTATCCCCCATCTTAACCATACAATTGATCATTCTTGTTCCTTGTAGAACATCCTCCTATTTGATATTGTAGCTAATGAAAAACATAGTCTCACTCAAAGTAATTGCTACCACATCAGTCTATGTGCAAGTAATAAACAAGCTAACTTCCCTGTCACTAAAGGAATTACAAATACAATTGTGTAATTTCAAGTTAAAAATATGGGTGTGGGGCAAGTCCTTCCAAAAAAAATCAAATGTAAAAAGGAATAATCTGCATTTGGATTGAAAAAACAAATGAAATAGAGTAACAGTGAATTGATTTCCAAAAACAAATGAAATGCTCTTCATTCTGTACAATCAGACATCTTGTGAGCAAATAAATATGAAAAAATAAATGTGAGGAAATTTTTGCTAGAGCCTAAACCTTGTGAATCTGCACTTCTCTTTCAAGGGATTTTTCCAAAAGGAAGGAGGAAGGGTGGGTCACTTGATTATCAAAGTTGTACACAATATAAGGTTTTTACTTTTATTTGGTTATTATACTCCCATACAGTTCTTGCATTTTTTCGTGTCTCCATCTACCACTACAACATCCATGCATGATGCAATTATTAAAAATCCTTTCTTTCAAAACAAAATTGCTTTGAACACGTCAATCATGCACTGAGAGCATAAATTTGAAGCTCAATTATGAAATCAACAGTGTATTTGTCCAAAAACACGCTTCTGAGCATCCATTGGAAGGTACAGCCTCTTAATTGCTAATCAATAGGAAACAAATGTTTCCTGATTTTTCCTGACATACTGATAACTTGATAGGGAATGTTTAAGAATCGTGATAATAGCATTCACATTTCAGAAAATATATGTTAGTGGTCAGAGAATTAGTGCTTGCATATAAGTTTTGGATGATGCCACGAGAACGGAGAAGCAGGAGTCAAAGGCTTTGTATAATCAATCCATTCATTCTCACGAACCCATTTTCATTTTTGTTATTTGGATTCAAGCTGACAGCTAACACACTTTCTTATCACGTTCCAAGACTTGTTATTTTTAACAGTGGTTTCAGCAGGACTTGACCGATTTAAATTGCATAGTTGGTTCATTGATAAAAACTTGTATTACACTTCTTATATCTGCTACTTGAGATGGTCCAATAGTTGGATGATACAGTCAGATGAATTTTTGCTGTATTCCATAGTTAACTCAGTTCTGATATTTTTTCCCAAATGGATGAGGCTTTTGGAAATTATTGATTTGGCATCTTCTGTTTCATTAAATGGATATGTATATGATTATGCATTTGAATGAGACATTCTTGCATTGATTGTGTGACAGATATATGGCTTCAGTACAGCGTGTGAAGTTGATTGAATGCAGCAAAATATTGGTGGATTCCGGGTCCACCTCCCCAAATTCCGAATTACAGAATCTCTATAAATCACCAATTTATTGGCAAAACGAAAATCGCAATTTTTCAAAAGATTAATCGTTTTCATGCTTCCAAACAATTTATCGTGAGTTATCACCGATAAATCGCAATTTCTGGAACAGAGCTTCAGAGTATTATCACCGTTATCGGAAAAAGGTTTAAATGTAGTATTTTGATGTGTTAAAGTTTTAGCTGCTTATAATATTTTAGAAAAGATTTTACCTTATGAAACACATCTTTGATGAGAACATTTTTCATTTATAAACTGTCTTTTCTTGAAAAATGTCTTTTGGGTTAGCTTGAAAAACAATCCTCAGTTAACAGTGTGGGTTTTTACCATTTTATGTTTACCTTAAACAAAAGGTCCATTTCAACAAAATGCACCTATACGGGAGTACTCCAAGAGTTATCCCAGATCTATACCATCGGATCTCAGATACCAATTAGACATTCCCCCATTGCTGCAGTTTCTCACAATAGACAAATATAATTAATACTTGAAGTCCTCTTAGAGTGAGCAATTAAACAGAAATTAGATTGTATTTCAAAAAAGATCCTTGATATTGTGTATGGACTGATTTGGATGTTTGTAATATGTTATTTCATTTAGTTTTCATAGAAATAGTTTAGAGTTAAAACAATAAAATGTACTCTTTAGAGTATTATCACCGTTATCGGAAAGAGGTTTAAATGTAGTATGTTGATGTGTGTTGAAGTTTTAGATGCTTAAGTTATTTTAGAAAAGCTTTTACCTTATGAAACCAATCTTTGATGAGAAAAAATTTCACTTATAAACTCTGACTTTTCTTGAAAAGTGTGTTTTGGGCTAAATTGAAAACCAAGCACAAATTTCGAAGCTCTAGCTTACGGCAGAAAGCCAGTCTGAATCCCTGTAGCTCAAACAAAAGTAGATGGAGCATTAGTGCAAGATTCCATATGGCAGTAACCAAGAGAGATAATGAGGTGACCTTATGATTGTCCGAGGCACTCTTATGTAGATCCTCAGGCTCAATGCATCCTTGATCTTGTACCTCCAAACACATAGGGATCTAACCTTCAATGCTGAAGGAAAACATCACCATTCAATTAAACTCTTAAATAATCGAATCATATGTTACCATGATTCCATGTAATAGGAAACTTATCTTTAGCGATAACTTATTGAGTTCCTAGTTAATGTGGAGCACATTTGTGTATGACTCGTAAAACTATTATTCAAAGTACTGTAAAAAATAAATGAAGTTGACTTTTTAGGTAGGCAACCCTCAAAACAATCTAGGGCAATGACTAAGGGCACTTGGTATGTGTAATGTCCCCTTTCCTACACCAAAGGCCTGAGGGCCAATTCAAGTCCCAGCCTTGGTCATACCCAAGGGGCTATGGATTTTCTAGACCTATTGGGGTATGAATATCGAATGATCCATATTTATAATTATTCAATTAATTGCACATGTGAATATGGGAAGTGCTTTCGGAGGGGCTAGACGTTGGGTGTTTTGTGTTAGGGAGGGGCCACATAACTCCTGTATGTTCTAATTTTGCGTTTAGGGGTCACCTTTTTGAACCATGGCAACTTAAAAAGTAGACAAAGTTTAACTTTAAGGTTACTTTATGTATACCTTGGCCGTGACAATCCCTAGCAGGTACAAAATGCAACTCAAGGCCTTTTAGGGTTCCTTGGTGCCTGGGAAAAGGTTATAATCAAGCAGTTGAGGGGGAGAAAGGAAATGGATCATTTATGCATACTCGTATATTTATTTTTCATTTGCAACTATTATTTGCAACTCTTTAGCTTGTGGAGTGAAGATCCCACGGGAACCCTAGCTTCGGTGGTGAGAGATCCATCCCTAGCTAGCAGGGCATTCTACTGGTAGCTGAAAGATCTACCCTGGAGCTTGTCATTTAAGGAGTTGATTCACAGAGATATTTTTAGGGTTTTCAGAGATAGGGTTTTGAGGGTTTTTTAGAGTTTTGTGGAGATAATCAGTGGGTTTTCGGATCAGACTTACAGCAGCAATAAAGGTAGGGTTTGGCATCATTTTCAGAGGATTTCACAAGGGGTTTTGGCCATCTACCAAAAAGGGTGACTTGTTTGGGAGATTGCAGCCCTATTTTGGAGGGTTTCCAGTTGGCCATTTTCAGATCTTAAGGTTGGAATATCATCTTCTATATTTGTATATGTTATTTCAAAAGTTTTGTAATTTTTGCACTTGTATTCGGGAAGATATGAATTTTAGAAGTTTTCCAGCTGTTTAAGACACGCTGTAATTTTCTGGCAGCGTTCTATTATCCGAAAAAATCCAAAAATAATTTCTTAGTATTAGTTTTATTGTTATCAAGCTCTCTATAAATTTTCAAGTGATTCAGGCAAGTATTTTGTGAGTTATAGATTTATTTCTATTCGCTGCCCTAGTTTTATTTTCTGCAAAAGTCAGAATTATGGTTGGCTGCAAATTGTAAGTATTTTGTGCTTTTCTAAGGGGTATCCCACAAGGGATATTTCAGTATGACCAAAGGTTCTATCAAAAACATTGCATAAGGGATTGCGTAAAGGCTATTGGGGATATACACTGAGCCAATAAACTCATATTTTGTGGACCCTTTCTCTCTCCTAGGTGATCACTGAGATGTAAGGCCTGTAGACCACATTCCAAGATATGTATATATGTACTCCTATGACGAGTGTAAGTCTCTAAATGAGCATTAGCATGGAATGAATGCATGTAGCTGTTTTTAAGATCCTTAATATCAATACTTGGGTCAACCTGACAAATGTCAAGGGAATGCAATAGAGCTAGCTACTTTGACACGTATTCAAAACATTGTCAGATAGCTCAAGAAATATAACATTAAATTATGCCTCGAGACTGTAATTGGAGGTCACCTAGAGCAGATATAGGACAGGACTACATGGAGTCAGTGTCATGTATGGGTGGATTATGGGGTTCACATGGTAAGGGTATTCAAAGCCTTTAGTAAAGTTAGCATTATGTTCTCATACCCTATAATGTTTATAGTGCAATATAGAAGACTTAGGTAGTGTACACCGAACTAGTTGCTTGCTAAGTCATAAGGTTCGATTCAATTCATGTTCGACGAAGATAAATTTGGTTCAAGTTTGCCAATAGATTAAGTTTGGAAAAAAAATGCCTATAAGTTCGAACAAAAGAAGGCTTTATCATTTTAATTTTCTAAAAATACATAAATATGTTTAGAGGAACAAAGTAGCAAAAAATATCTGCTCTCTACTTGCACTTGATATATGAATACACACACATTTATAAAATAGCAGTGTTACGCGTGGATGCGCCCCCCCCCCCACCAAAATAGCATGTCTGGGATATCTCAGCGAAACTGCAACGTTTCCCACTAGAAAGAAAGTATAGGGGACGTACCGACATCCCTAAATATTAGGAGGCATTGATCAAAACGTTATCAGTTAACCATAACCCAACAGTTTTTTATTACAAAGACATGAAGAATCAAGAGTGATATATCAATACAGAAATTGTTTAGCAAAAATGCACATGGACTGTTATAGACTGTTATTCATAAATTTTAAAAAGTTTATCTGTACATTTTTAATATTTGTAATTTTAGATATTATCTTAATAACCGTCCCCCTGTCGTCCTAAAATTTTGGAAATTTTTCACCATCCTAGAAACTCCATCCCACCATCCTGGAGTCTTAGGTAACTATGTAAACTAGTGCAAAAGTGTGTTAAAACATCCCATGTAAAAATATTGGATAAAATTTGAATTCATGTTTGACAAGGATAAAGTTCGGCTAAGTTTGAACATTTTCCATAAAAGTCGGTGTATCTTGTGACATAGGTTGCTTGTATGGGAAAGTAACATGGTTCTAGGGTTAATCATAAATGTGTCAACTTCTATAGAAGCTCAACACTACACCTAATCATTTGTTGCACTTAATAAATAGAAAACATAAATAAGCTTATCACTTGAAGAAAAATATGTTTAGTGATTAAAAAGACATGTTATAATGACCATTCTTTTGAAAAACTCTTATATGTCTGAAACATGAGTATGTTTAAATGTCACTTATTGACTAAATACATGAGACAAATGCTTAATTATTCGAAATGTCTAAGAATAGACTCGTGCCTTGAGAAACCAAGAATTATTGTAAATTGACATTGATTGTCCTTAAAAGTGACGTAGTTCTCAAAACGTGATTTGATGTATAAATATTGATGAAGTGAGGTAATACTTATATACCTTGAAGTAATGCATCATTATGATTGAAACAAAATGATAATCTTTGAGAAACATGATAGTGTGTATGATGTTCGGTATATTTTGTATGAGAAAAAAATTTGGTTAGCTTCCACGATTTGTAGGTGTTTATATTTGTGGTCTAAGTATGGTTTCGGATGCATATGATTCCTTTGCTTCAAAAAGATTTGTTGCATTCTGCGGTCATCGTTGAGGTGGGACAGGTAGGATCAGGCGTCATTCCCCATGGTTAGGTAATTGGCTCCTTGAAGTCTCTAGATTCATTAAGGGATCACTTTGCCCATTCCATCCTCAACGCAACTTATTCAGATTGTCTATTGAGGTTGAAGACTAATCACTTATATTTCTCTCATTATTATATATTGTAACTCTTGTAGAAGAATATTGTAAAATCTAACTCGAGAACGGCCTACGAGTCGTAAAATATATATTTGATATGATTCATGTTATGTAGACAGCTATTTGAAAATAACGATATATGAGAATCTTTGATGATTAGAGATATCTTTTGTATATTCTTGTGTAACAATGATTTTATCTAAACTTAATTCCATGTGACAAGTATGATAGTAAATGTATAGGAATTTTGGTAATTAACAAAAAGTATTGGGCCCACTACAATTTTGTAATCATATGCTCGCCAGTACACCTGAGGTTTGATGCTTGCGTGTGTATCATGTATGTACATGCGGTAATTGCTTTTATTAATATTGTGTGCTTTTTATTTAAATAGTAATTAAATTAATTATGTATTCATAAGTCATTATTTATATGGCCATTGTTATTTTTAAAATGCATAAGATAATAAATAATAAATAAATTTTAAAAATCAAAGAAATAAAACAGAAAATAGAAAAGAAAAGAAACAAAGAAAGTCGAACCGAATGAGCCAATAAAAATATATGTAATGCAAATCTTCATTGCTTTGATTAGGGACTGGTTGGCTTTATTGGCCTCATAACTGTTTTTAGTATTAAACAAATCTTCCACCTTTTACAAGCAATCCTTCCTCTCTAGTTCTACACTGGCACTTTCAGATCATAGATGCCTTTCATCATTGCCCAGAATCCTGCATTCAATTCAAGTCTGCCCTTGCCATCTGCACTTTTTTTTTAACATCCAAATTGGCCAACTTCATTATCAATTGAAACAGTCTTTTCCTTGTAAAAATAACTTTCAATTCACCTTTTTGTTTCCATGTGTTTGTCCTTTCTTTCTTGATGGTCAAGGCTACCATTTATTACTTTGAACACACTATTGAATTATAATTCAAATGGAGTATATTCACTGGAGCCATAAAATTAGAGCAATCTTTGAAATAAAAAGCATATCCTGGTTCAAAACTAGCATTATTCAGATTGGAACTTCATAATTCAAATAGCAGACCATAAGCAACAAGCAATGTATCTGCAATACCTCCACATGTCCAGCATGAAAAAGATCAAAAGCACCATCCATATAAATAATGCGTGCATCTTGTCCAGGACCCTGCATAATCAAGCACAACAGTATATTTCATATATACCCACAGACCATAAAAGGATAATGGTATGCCATGGCAGCTGAATCTAGTTGCTATCTTTGTGCTTCTACAATCCATCTAAGTGAATTTCTTATCATGACAATGGTTACAAATGAAAATAGCACAATCATCTGTAATCATGCAAAAGAATCAATGTACCATAGGTTCATTATCTCAAATAAATAAACAATGCATCAAGTAATTAACCAGAAACTATAAATGACTTCTCAGGAATTAACAACCTCTGCAGGGAATTGGCATATCAGACAGAGCCAAGAAAGACAAGATACAAGATATACTGACTGACTGAATCCTTTTGTCATGAATGTTTCAGCTTCACAGCAGAATGTAGTATGCACAAACAAATTATTGACGACAAAGAGAGCCAAAGGTCACTCTTGAATGATAACTGATAATAAGTGAGAACATTATTTTCCGTACTACAACAAATTACACGGACAGACTAGATGCCAATGATGCAAGCTATTATTAAAAATGCACAATCCAATACCTTCCCATTAGAAAACTGCACAATTCGTCGAGATGTAGGGAGAAAATGAGAAATTCGCGTTCCACTTGAAGAAACACCACTCTCAGCCTTGTGGCTGTGCCCGTGACTGAACTGTCGCTGTAAAGAAGCATGATTATGACTGTCACTGCTGGGACGGTCTCTTACACAAAGCAGCATTCGACCTACACACAACAATAACATTAAGAATTGAGCATTGTCATAAATGTGACTATAAATATATTATCTACGAAATGAATCTATCAGAAATACTCAATAAGAAAAATAACAAAATAGTCTTCAGATTCTATAATTACCAACAATTAATCATCCCATGAGTGTAAATTGTAATCCTAATTTCCAATCTGAAATTCAAAATGGAATGTATGTACGTTGAACATATCACTTTGAGACATAACTGCAAGTAATTAAAACTTTAATTCATCTCCCGAGTTTTACATGGAACATCTGATGGAAACAAAGTCAGATTCCAAATGCAAAATTCCTTGGAATAAGGTTAGCAGGGGCTCAGAATAGTAGGCCTAAATGTAAACTGTTCATGATCATGGCACTATATAAGGGTACAGTACCTCAGCTACCCAATATTAAATTATTTTTTAATTCTATGTATAGAAAGAAAGTAGAACCACTCTTTCAGAATAATCCCAGTTCCAAATTGCCATTCACCATAAAGTCCTAGGACACAGGTTTCTCCAAGGTTTGAAGATGGGAGGCAGGGAAACAGGAAAAAGAGGAGATGAGATTCAGGGGTGCCTGGAGAGCAGCTTTGTAGGGGAGGTCAGCAACACACAAAACACAAAATAAAATTATCTGAAAAAATTTATCATCTACTAATGTTATAGAAATGTGAAATATGTATACAATGTAATCAAACAAATCATAGAACATAAAGGCACCCAACTCTATATTCTTAAGATAGATAATAATAGACAAGTGATCATCTCTCAGATTCTTAACCTTGCTTCTTCCTTTAACACTGCTCAGAATGCTGCAGCCTTCATTTTATTGATGCACTCGAGCAATAATAAATGTTTGGAGAGTGTTGGTAATATTAGTCTATCCACTTAGAAGTTGAAACAAAACCTCTCGTTTTGTCTGAACCTTCTCATGTGTGTGAGGAGGCAGGCATCCGAGCATTGAGGGAAACACATTGCTATAGATCAGGGGGTCCCCTCCCTGTGTCAGCATCCCCATCAACTAACAAATGAGGGAATATATTTCCCACCTTTAGGGATGCGTCCTTACTGAACATATCCAAGATCATTGTTGTCATTTTTCTTAGTCGCTACAGTCGCCATTAACCCTAAGCTAAAAACCATGAATCAATCCTAAATTCAGATCCATAAACCCTATCTCTAAAACCCTAACCCTCATTGTGTAGCCCTAAATTCAGCTCGTTCAGAAATTCTTAACAAAACCCGTCTCCAAGGCAGTCCCAATCAGTTTGCTTCAACAAAATGTCAGTGAAGAAGACTAATGACACGCTGAAGAAGACTAATGACACTTCTTTCCCTGAAGAAGTGTGTTCGCGGATCTAATCAACAATAGTGAAAGAGTTACATTTGGCTATTTTTTTCCGTTAACGTGAGCATTGCAATATTGCCAAGATCATGTCAATGACAGATTAGCGACAAAACTTCAACAACTACTTAATCAATGTCATTGTCAGAACACTTTGGTTCCACTCCATCAACAATGGTGCTATATACTCTAGAAGCGGATTGAATCTAGACTTTAATCACACCAACTATGGCTCTAGGGTTATTCATATAAAGGTAAACCTTGGTCCTTCAGCAATTCAACGAAAATGATGATCAGACCTGTGTTAGTCAGATGGAATAGTATCAATCTGAAACAGATACCTTTGGATCAATATGTAGGCTTGGCATCATTCTATTTGAAGTCAAAGGGGGCAATTTTATTATTTGCCAACATTTATTGGAGATCCCGTGGCTCAGTATGATAAAATTTGGAAAAAGGACTACTTCAACCAATTCACCAAGCTCTAACAAAACCACTTTGTGATAGATAGTGTTACACAGGAACATGTCCCCTATATTTTCATGACATTCCAAACGTTTTGGGGACATAAAGGGAGCGTCCCCTATTAGAGAAGTGAAATCTTCTCATCCAAGATAACTTCCACATATCGTAACCACAGTACAACTAGGCCATAATAGTCACAATGCTGAACTCGGGAATATGTGTATATTTCTCTCTCAATGTCATATTTTACAATAGGAAATCCCAAGTATAAATAACTGGGTAAGTTTGTTTCACAACAACCAATTAGTTGTTGTGAACAAACTATTAGTTAGGGTGAATGCGTAAATATGCACTCACACAAATTGCTCATGCACATAGTGAGTTGTCACCCAAACCCACTTAACAACCTCCCTAATTTAAGCACAATCTGAAGCTAGTTAGTTAAAGATAGCTTCAAGGCTAGTGTGAACACAACAACACTCTCCCTTAAGCACAGAATTACGGAAAGTGAAAGCACAAAGACAAATCCTCAAATGTGGGTTCCGACAACGAGGCTTGATTAGGTACCCATGTAAAAATACAATGTGATACTAAGTGTCCCTACGGACACCAATCCATATTATTAGACGACATGGATATCGAGTCGTTGTAACCGCCTAAGTCAAAATAGGAATTGTTGCTCTATATGAGGCTCGCTTAAAAAAACACTGATCTCAAAAAAACTGGGAAAAATGAGTCACCACAAAGATTCTCAAAAAACCAGTAAATCAGCATAGGTGTATGGAGGTGTTGAGATATGTTGCAAGAGATCCTAAGAAATAGTAGGACACGATGTTGAAGATGTTTGGATGGAAAGAATCCCAACACAAAAGCACTAGGTGCACTGAAAGTCAATAAAGATGCACCAGATGAGATGAGTGCCATTGCTAAAGGTGTGCGAGAAGTGCAAGTAAAAGTTTGTGAAGAACTCAAAAGAGTTGCATGAGTGGTCTAAATCCACTACTCATCACTGAAGAGCTAACAGATGTTAGGGATACCAACCAGTAGCACTATTAAGAGAAGTGATAAAAGTAGAAAAGTTCACCAAATTGAAAGCAATCACCTGTTAAAGTATATGTTGTTAGGTTCCAAGGGTTAGGCTCCAAGGGGTTAGCAAGGAATACAACACCTAAAGTAGTATGTGCACACACACACACCATAATGTTGAATGGGTGGAGTGATTGAAAAGATATGTGAGTGGTCAAATCCCACTCCTTGAACACCAAAGAAGACAAGTTGACCATGTATGCACCAAGATAGGTCTGTATAAGGAGACTTTCAATGTCGAAAGATTGTCAAAAATACATAAGTAAAATCTCTCCAGGAAGGATGGCCCCAATGGTGATGGGAGAGTCAAGCAACCAAAATAAAGAAAAAGGGTGCACAAAATAGAGCACGCACATAAGAAGGTAGACAAGGCTGAAGCAAAAAATCCTCCATAGCACTTAATAATTCAACACAAGAACATAATACACCCCTAAAAACACCAAACTACGAAGACAAATAGATGTTGGGGACCCCAAAGCTCTATCAATTTGTCCAAGAAGGCCAATGATGTGAGAGTTGCCCCTAATACAAGGGAGCATTGTCAAATAGAGTTGCACTAATACAAAGGTGCGTCAATAGGTAGTAGGAGCAGTGTGCAGATTAAGGAGTTCAATAGCAAAGGTACTATGTTGGTAGAGCCACGCAAGGAACACTTACAATGTTGCACAACTTATCTAAGATCTATCCCAAATGAATATGGATGGTAGAAGAAGATCCTTGCATATGATCTGGTGCCACATGCACAAACGGTGCATGCAAGGAATCATCTGAATTTGTAAGAATGTCACAAAGAACATGCCCGAGTAGAATAGTCGCATGACTCTCATGCCTCAGTGAAGGAAAACAAAACTCGTGTGTTGCTCAATATCCTCACAAAGAGTAGAGTGAACAAAAACTGGAGTCCAGCCGACATGAAATGATCCCAAAGAAGATAAAAGAACTACTTGATAACCAATGTCGTGGCAAGCACTCCATTTAATAGGTTGGATAGAAGAAACAATGGCTTGCGAATGTTTACCGATACCTCCTCCAAGGTGGCCCATGGAATAGAGTATATGGGAACCAAAGCCAGTTGTATGCTTTTCAAAAGAACCAAGTAGGAAGGCAATGGATATGAAGTGGGATGTGTAAAAGGTGCAACAATAGGAGCCTCAGATACAATAGGTAGCTCAAATACTAATGAATCAGGGTTAGTAGTCGCAGGAGCAATGAATATAGGTGGATTAGGCTTAGGAGAATGTAGGTCCAATTGGTCAAGAAGATGTTGCAAATGTACAAATTTTGTTCTGCGAATAGAGTATGAGGGAATTCTTGACATAAATGAGGGAGCATAGAAAAGAATTTTGCTTTTTGAGTTTCATGTTCTCGTCTATGTATTTAATCAAAGCCATTACAGAAGGAGAAAAAAACAAAGACCTTGGAACACACTCAAGAAACCCTTCAAAAGCAAAAATAAAGATTATTTGTGGGGAGGTCTAATTGCCTCTTAGACAAGACCTCGCCCTCCGATTTTTGACAAAATGAGATAAGTGAAAAAGTGCCACCAAGTAGAAATAGGCCTCCAACAAGGTACACACACTATGCCGGAGAAATGCCCTCTCATGAACTTAAAAAGAGGTCGGGGGGAAGGGGTTTAGGGCTGGCCTTTGAAACATAGTTACCTAAGTCTCTGGGACAGGGGGATGGGGGTACAGAGGGGTGGGGTTTCTAGGACGCCAAAAAAATTCCCAAATTTTGGGGACGGCAGGGGGATGCATTTTAAAATAATACATTAAAATTAATATTTCAATATTTTAACTTTTTTCGATGCCATTTAGGGATTTAAATTGTATTTAATGTTAATTAGGTACTTTCAAGATTATAATTTGATGTTCTTGGTAAAAATAACATGTTTTTAAAAGTAAAAAACATCAGAAAACTTTTGAAAGATATAAAAAAAATGGGGACGTCCCCTCCAAGTCCCCAAGTCCCCGAAACGTTCAGGACGTCCGGGACGTCACCAAAATCTAGGGGACGCATCCCCGCGTAACACTGCAAACTTGAAATGGCCAAAAAAATACCCCTTACAAGTAAAAAGAATATGCTCCCTCTTTTAAAAAATAAAGCACCCCTATTGTAAAATTATTATCATAATTGATTATTGATTAAAATAATAATCAAAAGAAATTTAAATAGAAAAAAGACTTGAACTCTTGACCTCTTCTAAGTGAGGGATTTTAGCAAAATGCCCTTAGCCAGCTACCCGTTTAATGGCTTCAAAAATATTATTGACCGAAATTCCATTTGAATATAGAATACTTATAAAACTTCAAATAAAAATTGGACCTTGTACTAGCCAAGGGATGACATGAAGGGGCCAACTTTAGCGCAGCCATGGAAGAGTCTTCATAGGAACCTATAAGAGGAATCCGTTTCAAGAACCATGTTTGGGTGTGTGGAGGTCAGCGGTTGGGGCCCAAATAGCAAAAAAAAAACATGTGTTGGTCAGCCTTGAGCTGCGACTGTCGAGTACTAGAGAGTCTTCCTTAGCAGGTCTGTGATGATTGCCAGCTGTTCAGAGGTCACCAATGAGAGACAGCTTGCATGTGAGTGACCAGTTGCGGAGGTGACAGGGACGGAAGGTTGAGTGACACACACACTATGGGAGATCCAGCTGTAGGCTTGTTATTATTGAATAATAATAGACATTTCCAATGCCTCAAATTATAATCATCCAATGCCAATGTTGTGGTAATGCCATGACAAGCCAGTGCTGTAGTCAATGGACGGGGACGAAATTGTGAGGTGGCAGCTGCTGCTCCAGAGGCAGAAAATAGGAGCAGCGGTGCAGCACAGCAGAATACTGTCGACAATCCTAAGCAACAAAGATCATATGCCCCTGCTGCGCATGCACAGATTTATTGATTTTTAACTAAAAGCTTCACTTGCAGCAACAAGCCAGTAGTCTGGTTCATGAACAGAAAAAGAACAAGGCAGCCATTTACAAGAAAAAATGTAGACAACTAGCTTGAAAATGACACGCGTCTCACAACCTTTTGTACATCGTGGCACCAATTGTGGCACCGGTCTGTCTGCACTTGGCACAGTTGCGTGCAGTACCCGGCAGCAGGGTGACTGCCAGTAAAGAGTCCAAAACGAAAACAGGAGGCCAGTGGGTTCTATAGCGGCGCCATTCTGAGGTGTTTGAGATAGTAACCTGACAGTGTCAGTAACAACGTAAACTGTGTTATGATGTCTGTCTGTGATACATTTCGATCAAGGGCTATTGAACAGCTTAACACCCATGCTCATAGGTTCCAGATTCCAATATTTGAGCCATAGATTTACATACTTTCCGGACTAGTAAAAGAAATTGATTTTCACAAGTATTGAAAGGAACCCTTTTACCAAACTCGTTGTATGATGAACTGGCTAAATGTTGGGCCAAAACTAATAAAACATCGCTGAAATTTCACTGAGTAATGGCTGTTAGAAGCTGCTCTAATACCATACTGGAGAAGTGAAATCTTCCCATTCAGGATCACTTCCGCATACCATAACCACAGTGACACTGGGCCATAGCAGTCACAAGACTGAACTCAGGAATCTGCGCATATTTTTCTCTCAATATCAGATTTTACAATAGGAAGTCCTGGTATAAATAACCGGGTAAGTTTGTTTCACAGCCACCAACTAGTTGTTGTGAACAAACTATTAGTTAAGATGGGTGACTAAATATGCACTCACATAAATTGTTTGTGCATATAATGAGTTGTCGCCTAAAATTGACTAGTAGTAAATTCTTTCAAGGTTGTGGGTTGGCCTCGTGTCACAGATAGCACTAGCGAATCTAACAATAATCAGCCTGCATATCTCACACAAGAACTTGAAAATCTAGGGGCCCAAGCATTTGAGATATTTATGCATGGCAAGAGGTTCAAGGGATGGCAAGAGGTCCAAGGGCCATAAATGTGTTTACAAATGCTTTTTAGCATCAAAAACGCAATAAAGGAGATAAAGAAAATATTGAAGATCAAGCATATGAAGAAGTTAATCCCGCCATCTCCCCCCATGCTTTTCATTGAGCAACACGCCACAAACACTCAAGATTATAGGATACATTAAAACCAAAAGGTGGTCATGTTGATTCACTTCCAAGTTGTCTACTCAACTAAATGATGGTCCATACATAACATCCATGTTTTGAGAAATGATTACTAATTGAGGAATTATCAAAGGTGGAGTTAAGTCCAACAGTGCTAAACTTTACGAGGGATCACCACCTCTCTTCACCCATGTTTGGTATTCCCATAGAAGTCACCAACATTTTTTAGGTGTGCAATGGCTCGAGACATTAGATACTTCTGCCATAAATTTTGGGGTGTTGTCTATTAGCTTTACAATGGAGGGAAATGAATAGGAACTTGTGCTCTTAACAGTCCTCCCACTCAAGTGGGGAGCTCCTATCAGATGGAGAAGCATCTTATGGGGTATCAAAGAGAGTTAAATCTTTTCCGCAAGACCCCCAGTGTGTTCCAGAAGACCTGCAAAGCACACTACAATAACATAAAGTTTTGCAAGTAGTATTAAATGAAATGGATACAGTAAATGATACAAATACAGGGTCAAATAAGAATGCAACAAATTTTCAAGACCCCCCAATACAGATACGGCTGGATATGCCATTTATAATAACAAATGTGTGTGTGTGTGTCACACATCAAATGGCATAATAAAACACAACGTAAAACATATATTTTTATATTGTTGTTTTTATATTTTATTTTATTACCCTTCTGTGTTATTTTTTCAAATTATATTTTTAAAAGAAAATATAAGTTTCACTTTTTCTGTAATTTTTTTAATTTTTCGAAAATCTTGAACTTGATACAATTCCAAACAGCCCAATATTATTTCCAAGATTCCAAATATATCAAATATTGTCTAAATATGAACTCATTTAGATGCATCCACATTTAGTATTAAGGCCCTGTTGGCGGAATATTTTGTACTTGACAAAATAAGAATTCCACAACAATTCAGGGGACGTAAAGTCCCTCCTCTATTATCTAGGGGAGGTTCCCTAATTGAAATCCAGAATGGAAAACACAAACATATTTACAGTATCCTGGTGTTGGGGTTTTAATCCCATTTGTTGGAATTTCCAAAAAGGGGAAAGGTGGAAGAGAACAAATATAAAGAGGGAGAAATTCAGGAGAAAAGAAAAGTAGACTGCACTTTCAAGAAAGCAGATTCGGATCTTAAACTACTCATATGTGTTAATTATAAAGGAAAAACTGCAACATCTCACAACGCAATAAAAGAGATAAAGTGCAACACAAAAATAAAAGAGTTGCATGAGTTGAAAACTAGTAAGTCTGGGACGAAGCAGAGACTTTTAGCTTCAAAGCATGCATCTTGAACCTTGTAAATGCCCCCACCACCTCTCTTTCTTTAGGAATCATGGTATTGGAGAGATTGTTGAGCCAAGTACCCATAGTTTAGCATGTCAGCACTAGTACCTCTGAATTGAGCCAAACCTTTGAAGGCTTCTATTATCACATTGTGTATCTCAGAAATTTCATCCATCTTCTCCTGACTAAAGTTATCAGTACTGAATAATTCTTTTTTGATGAGTTTACTGAATTGTTTTTTGATAGCAAACTTTGTGTTCAGTTTTGAAGAATTATCTTTACAGAGGTCACAACGGAGAGTCTTCATATCTGCAAAAATTCAGCTTTCAAAGCTTCGCCTTTTTGTATATAAGATTGAAGGTCCATTGCACATTCTTCAAGCACTTTGATCCGCCGCTAATTATTGTTTGAAGCATTGAAAATCTTCTCGGAAAGAATTTTCTCATCAATTAAAGACATGATTCTCAAGTCTTGTATCAAACCACCCCACTCTTAAGGCAACCTACCAGTGCCTTCTCCACCGTAAGAAGCAATCCTTCATCTCCCACCGCAGATATATTCTTTCCACCTCCCTTAGGACTAATCCTCGGTCCTTCTGCTGTACTATCTTTCCTCGTCAGTCCCCCTTCTTTGCGGTGCTCAATCCTATCTCCGTTTTTTCCCACACCTCTATTCTTTACAATATTTCGGGGCAGCAATCTATCCAGATTGGCATTCTGCCACCTGGTAATCCCTTCACTTACAGTAATATCAAAGAGGCAATAAGGTTCTTGAACAGTAGCAGGACCGCAGATGTGGAAGGTTTCTAGGCCGAGTTCTTCAAACAAGGTTTTGAGGCCTTTGGTAACTATTTGACTGATCTTTTCAATCATGTGGTTTGCATGGGTTTCCCTCATACTTGGTGTCATCATATCATTCACCTGATCCATAAAGTTGGGTCCATTTCTGATCCGAACAATTACAGGACTATCATGGTGGGCCACTCTTTCTCCAAACACTATGCTACAGTTCTCCACAAGTTGTTGTCCGATGTTTTGGAGCAGCGGCAGCTCAGAGCCAGAGGTCAGGCTGGTTTTTGCCCTAGTTACCAAACCATCGAAATGTTATTGTTGTTTTGTAGACTTTCAAAAAAATTGACTCCGTACCTTGCATGGCCCTCTTTCAGAGACTCGGAGACATCGGTATTTCTAAGATTCTTAGTATTGCCATCACGCATCTCTATGAGTCCGTCCTTGGTCGTCTTCGTACTGCACACGGAATGTCTGATTTCATCAGAAGCACCATTGGGATCAAACAGGGCTGCCCCCTGTCTCCTACTCTCTTTGGCATTTACATTGATGAACTGGAATCTTTTCCTCAGGATCACATTCAAGAAGGGGATGGGTGAATTCTTCACCACATCTTGATTTCTATTCTCCTATTTGCCGATGATATTGTTTTACTCGCCTCTTCTCCTGAAGGGCTTTAGAGACAGCTTGATGCACTTGCTTTATTTTGTGATCTTTAACATTTGACTATCAATCTGGGTTGAAGACATCACACCTCCATTTCTTTTTCAGGGAGCAGGAGGTTAAAATCACTAATACGTACACCTATCTGGGAGTCCAATTCTCAGGGCCTAGATTCAGTATGAGGCATTCTTTTTAGCCGAGGCTGAGTAAAGGTTATGGGACTCTAGCCATTCTCGAGAGACAATGCTTTCAGCACCACTTTCAGGACATCTCCTCCAAGATGTTGCTTATAAACTCCCTCATCCGGCCCACTATTCTATATGGGTCAATTTTCTGGGAACCCTCCCTCTTAGATACAGATTGGGCTTCTACCAAGAGGATTCAGACTCTCCTCCTTCACCGCTTCATGAGATGTAAGCAGACGGTTCCCTTGCATATTATTTTGGTAGAGTTCGGGGCCCGACCTTTCCGTCTAGAGACCATATTTGACATATCGACCTTTCTTCACCGAATCAGGAGGTTTGGTGATTTCTCCGATGAGCATGACGGGTACCCATATCTCGCTTATTGTTCCTCTATGAGTATTGCCCAGGCTATGGGCCGTTGCTGGTTTTCCAGGACTTCTGCTTTATTGGATTCGGTTGGTATCCAGATTGATCGTCTCCCCCCTTTTCAGTATTCCCTGAATGCTCCCAGTCATCTATTGCCCACCAAGCAAGTGCTGAACAGGGCCATCTGTGTGGATATATACAGATGCTTTATTCAGACTACTTGGGTGAATCCTCATGGGGGTTTGCGCCCTAAGATGTCCTTTTATGCAGATCATTTTCTTGAGATCAGAGATGGACTCATCATCTGCCCTCAGTACACCTTTCGTCACTGGATGCATGCTCTCTGCATACCTTTAGGTCAGTTTCGGGTTGGCTCCCACAGACTTCGATGCAAGACTGATCACCACATTGACAGGGATGACAAACTTTGTAGGCTCTGTAGTCTTCAGGAGGTGGAGACCGAGACTCATTTCATCTTCCCCTGCCCCGTATACTATGAGATCAGAGGACGTTTTCATTATCTCTTCCAAGGGGTTCAAACCCTCTCAGTTTTCTTCAGATATATTGATCAGCGGTGTCTTGCCCTCTACATCCGTGAATCTCTGCTGCTCCGGGACTAGATTCTTCATCCCCATCCAAGTGTCATTCCCACGAAACATATTATAGCTTTCTTTCCAGTTGTACCCGCAGTTGGAGGAGCTAAATGGCAGTGCCATTCTGATCCAGTTACAATGCATAGATCAGTTCATCCCCCGATGGACCTTCACATCTCCCCCGAACACCACCAGTAGGCTCAGTCGCACACTCATACTAGAGGGCAGCCCAACTCCACCCGTCTCCCTGGCCGTCGTTTTCCTCTCAAATCTCAATAGTGGAGGGGGCCCTCGGCCCCCTCTTCGGATTGCCATTTCATCAGGAGTTTCTTTTCGTCGGCCTCGAATGTTAGGAGGGATGCGGTTACCATTTCTTAGTCTATTGGTCCTTGTTTGCCCTCTCCTTCATTCCCTTCTCTGCTTCTTCCTTCTTTCTCCCCCGTTTGTTTCATTGCTCCCACCTGTGGGGGTTTGGCTTCAGGGTTCTTGTTTGTTTTGGTTCTTTTCCTTTCTTTTGTTTTTGGGAACTCATTTTGAGTTTTCCCCGCTCGCACTTTGTATATTGTTCGGGTTGCAGTCCCATTGACCTACTTTTGTGGTCATTCATTAGACATTAAGATATCTTATCTTATCTACATTCTCGATTTCAGTATTCAATTGAATTTTCACTTCCACCAAATTTTCATAAATTTTGTGGCTTTCATCTATAAATTTCAAACCATTCACCAACAACTTTTCAACCCACACCTCCATGATTTTGCCCCTATGACTATGTTTATGGATTTCAGCAATGGCTTTAGTATCAATTTCTTCTACTGAGGTAGTTAATGGAAGAGATGATATTGGAGTAGGGTCTGATGATAGGAAGACCTTAATATATGTTGCGAGAGTATGCACATGTTCTTCCAGTTGTTCTTATATTTGCTTGCCTTTCTCTACCCTCTCAATCACACTTGAAACAGTCTCCTTTATATTGTGTACATCTCCTTTTGGAGTAGCCTCTCCCAACGAAATCCTTATAAGCTCATAATCTACCAAAGTGATTTCACTTTCACTCTTGTCAATAGTAAGCTTTGCAATCTCTACAAATTATTGGCCAAAAGAATATAATACAAGGCAAGAAATAGTTTTAGCCTTTTTTAGAGCTAGGGTGCCTTGGAGAAGACATGCTACAACATCATACTCAGGAACAATCACTTTCGGATGAGTTTTCCTTTTCGTCTCAACAAGAGGTTGTACCCATGAAAATGAAGTGGTGTCACTAACAGCAACTTCAGTTGAACTTGTTACTGGCACATTTAAAGTGAGAGGAGGAGAATGAACGGGAGTTTGTACAGGTATAATTTCAACAGAAGAAGATTTTTCACTTGATACTTGGTACCACCTCTTTGTTCTCGTGATCATTGGTGTTGTGAGATCATCAATATTATCTTTCTCTTTCTGAGACCAATCTATGATAGGAAGAGGGGTATATTGAATAGATTTTTCAAATTCAAGCTCACACAAGTCAAACCCATCATCAATCATGACTCTTCGGAATTTGATCCAATTTGAAGGTTTGGATCTGATGTGAGGTCATCCTTGCATATGATCTTCCTCCTAACTTCAAACTCATCATTACAATCCTCCCTATAATCTTCGATAGTGGGTACATGTGAGTATGTTGCAGGGATTGTCGAAGATTACTTGTTGATGAAATTTTTCCCTGTCAAAGGAGGTTCCTTTAAAGTAAGGATACATATTGAAAGGAGCAATTGTTCTTTCAACGTTGTGTGCATTGATCCTAGATCTGCACACATAACTACCTCGGGTAATGGGGAACTTGATTCCTTGCACCTTCCTATCCCAATAAACTCTATGAATAATATCTAGTTGTTTGCATAGTTCAATAAGAATGAGTTTATCCATTACAGATAGATAGGAAGTTTGTATGGAATACCTTTCAAACCTTGAAATTCTGATGTAAGAAAACCTTTTGAAACTGAATGAAAAAGTTGTCATATGTCATCACCAGTTGTTTGGCCTCCTGAGAGATTTTGTTTGTTGTGCATCATTCCAAAAACCTAAAAATGAACATGGTGAATGCATCATCCACCCTTCTAAAGTGGCTCTTGCTATTCTCATATGTCAGTTGGGTATAGCAGTCATTTATAGGCCTGGATAGATTTTGTCTGCCCTGCCCAGAAAGGCCAATCCAGATCCAGTATCCTGCAATTGTGTACATTAGGTAAGAAGTCGTATAGAAGGACTTGGTATTGCTCAACTGAGTGAGTTGGTTTGTCAAATTTTCACAAATAATCTCTCCCCAATTTATGGCTTGTTTTCCTTCGCAAATGAGACTAATAAAGATACAAATCAAATTATGGAATTCCCTAGTGGAGGGAAGTCCCGTAACTCTGGCCAACAAGGTTATCATGTTTGATAATTCCTCGACAAAATCATTTCTGTAGAGTGTTTTGGCTAGCTTGGAGGGGCCTTTCTTCTTCTTATTCAACCATGATTTGGAAATCATTGACTGATATTTGTTTGGTGTGATATCATCCTTCTTTTGTGCCATTTCAAGAGTTACAATTTTGGCATATGCTACAGGCACAATCCCAAGAGCTAAGCTGATGTGATGAGCATCCAATTGAGCAATCACTTGCCCTTGTGGGTCTTTTAGTTCCTTGGTATCAACATCAAAAACACCTAGCAAAAGCCAACATGGTGTCTGCACATTGTACCGAATTAAAAAAGCCACCTGCATGTCGCTAAACCATTGCTGAAAATTCTTTCTGCCAATGCAGTTCTCTTATCATCCTTCATTCGTGTCCAAAACTTCGAGTAAGTCCATGTGTTTAACGTCACTTTCCCCAATTTTGGGGATGGTGTTTTCCAGAGAGGAAATAGGTTCATACTTGGTGTATTGAAACTCCATTTTGATGATTTAAGGTCTTGATTAACCAACTTGGAGGAGAAATTGGCAAAATGGGGGTGAATTTGCAAACACAGGGCCAAATGGAAGCACGTAGCAAGACGATAATTTTTTTCAATACAGCGACAAACAGAGATGGAATTACTTACAGAGTGTGTGAATATGAAGCTCTTGGAGAGGCATTCCTGTTGGTGCATTCAAATTTGAATTCCAGTGGTTGAAAAGTGTTTTAGAGGCAGAAAAACAGCTAGGGAAAACATGTATGTAGGTGGGCAGAGCTCAAATTTTGCTTGGGCGGTGTTCAAATGGTTTAGAAATGGCTTAACCTTTGCTTTTATAGTGCTCCAAAGACTATTAGTGAATGCATCAACCCACAAAACTCGTTTAAAACAAGGCTTAATTTGTGTTTGAACGGATTATCAGCTCCAAGACGGAACTACAGAAGGGTACAACTAGGGCAAGCATGTATGTAGGTGGGCAAAGCACAAATTTTGCTTGGGCAGTGTTCAAATGGTTTAGAAACAGCTTAACTTTTGCTTTTATAGTGCCCTAAAGACTATCAACAAATGCCTAAACCTGCAGAACTCGTTTAAAACAAGGCTTGATTCGTGTTTGATTGGCTTATCAGCTCTGAGACGGAACTATGGAAGGGTTCCATGAGTTCTATTTGGAGGGACGATGGCCTTGCATTTTCTCTTCAATTTCAAGCTAGCAGCTACGAACATGACAGATCCTACTCATGCATACAATGAGAATAAGTACAATGTTGCAGATACCTAACACCTCAGGTGAAAGTATGAAGCCAGCCAATTCTTCTGATAAAATGTTCATTACCGAAGAATAATCTGCACAGCTCAAAGGATTGATAGAATGATTACAAATAAACAAATTTTGAATAAGAATGTATGTGCTTTACCGACGTTAGAGTTTCTATCATGTTTCTTAATCACCCAAAAAGTTTTACGCTGAGTAGTTGCACCATAAGAGAGATTTAGGGAAAAAAATGGACTTTTAACAGCTTGATCCACTGGTTCTGAACAGATTTCATCTAAATCTGCCATTCATCAAGTTGGCAACTAGTCACTACGTTTCCACTCCAACAGTAGATGTTTGAGAAACAGATAGCCTTAGAAGCATAATTCAGGGCATAATATTATATGCTGAGAATTGAGATAGAATACTACTAATATTGGGTATTATAAACAAAATTTCAATCCTTTGGAATGTAAAAGAAAACTGCAAAGCTGTCAAGAATGATTACAAAGGCGACTGCCATTACCAACTATATCAGTGCTTGATACACCTTCCGTTCGCTTTATCTGCTTGTATCGTCCAACCTTCTTGGCAACAGCATAAGCATCACTGCCATCTGGAAGTAAACACGGATCATCTCCATGTATGATATAATCAATATTATACTCATTGAACAATTTGTTCATAAAATCTTCATTGATTGCGTATGGAGCATCTGCAATAACCTCATCCACCCACTTAACAGCACTTACCATCACCATCCTGCAGCGTGAAAACAATTAAATTCAGAAATTCAGAAAACTCAATAATAGCATTAAGAGTCAAGACAAGTATCTAACTATGGAACAAATTCATTTGGAATGGTGAAGGCCCATAAATTGTCTAATTTGTAGCAAATAAGACATCTATTTTGTTGCAAATGACACCTCTAATTTGTTGCAAATAGTACTTAAATTTAATAAGTCAAATGGGCCTACTGGTGACAAGTACATCATAAGCCAACGACAAGAGCAAAGGAATATTATATCTGTCCTTCAAAGAATTATCAGTTTGGAGTAAATAGAAGGGTCGAAGAAAGTAAGGATGGAGTCAAGACACAAAAATGCCTACTAATATGATCATATCAATTGAAACAAAATCATATAAGTTTTATCCAAGCAGTGAGCACAAGTCAAGAGGGATTCTAGATCTGATTCATTCAGATGCCTCTGGACCTATGTCATCATTGACAAGTAATTTATACCATGCTACTTTCATTGATGATTCTTCTAGAAAGACTTGGATTTATTTTATGAAGACCAAGGATGAGGTTTTCAGCAGGTTTAAGGAGTTCAAAGCCTTTAATGAGAACCAAACATGCTGGAAGATCGAGGTACTGTTATCAGACAATGGAGGTCAGTATGCCTCCAATGACATTGATTCCTTATGTAAAAAAGTAGGGATCAAGAGGAACTTTACAATACCATATAACCCACAAAAGAGTGGGGTTGCGGAGAGAAAGAACAGATCCATAGTAGAGATTGTTAAGTCTATAGTTCATGAATTGTATTTGTGTATCTTTCTTTAGGCAGAAGCTTGTAATCCTGTAGTCTACATATAGAACAGGTGTCCTCACAGACTCTTTAAGGACAAGACTCCAGAGGAAGCCTTTACGAGGGAGAAACCAGATGTTTCTCACTCCAAAGCATTCAGGAGTCCAGTTTTCATTCATGCTCTGAAGGGGAAGAGAACGAAACTTGAAGCCTTTGGTTTTAAGGGCATTCTAGTTGGCTACAATGAGACGTCTAAGGCTTACAAGATCCATGTTCCATCTAAGAGGAAGATAGTAGTGAGTCGGGATGTGAAGGCGGATGATGATGGATGGTCTTTCAGATCCCACAAGTTTCCAACCGAAATTGAGGAGACAACACTTCCTAGCCCAAGTGTTGATCCACAAGTTTCAGGAAGTACAGATTCAGATCAGGCACGTTCCAGTACAGAAATAGAGACAACTTTACTATCAAGGACAGCCAAGAAGCCTAAATGGCTTCAACAAATATTGCAAGAGGCAGAAAAGCAAGTTTGTGCTCCAAAGACTTTTTTTAGAGTAGGTCATCCTCCTAAGAAATTTTCTAGTTACGTTGCACTGATGTCTTCAATCATTTATGCAAAGCCTTTCAATTATGAGGAGGGAGCCGGTATGGCAGGATGCCATAGTGCAGGACTATAGCTCTATCATGAAGAATGATGTCTGGGAGATAGTGCCGAGACCAGTGGGGAAATTAGTAATGGACTCCAGGTAGCTGTACAAGGTGAAGCATGCAGCTGATGGCAGAATAGAGACATTTTCTCCAGTTGCCAGGTATACTTATATCATGGCCATTATGTCTTTAGCAGCTAATTTTGGTTGGCAGTTACATCAAATAGATATTAAGACAACATTTTTAAATGGCTTGATTGAGGAAGAAGTGTACATTAATCAGCCAAGAGGATTTGAGGTGCATGGGCGAGAGACCCATGTGTGCAAGTTGAAGAAAGCTCTTTATGGGTTGAAACAAGCACCCCGTGCTTGGTACTATAGGATTGATGAGTACCTGTTAGGTTTGAACTTTGCCAAAACTGCTGCAGATCCGAATTGGTATTATTTATTTGATGAATCTGATTTGTTGGTTTTGGTACTGGGTGTAGATGACCTGATACTTACAGGGAGTTTAAAGAAGTTCATTGTAGGGTGCAAGGAAGGGTTGGCCCAGAGAATTTGCCATGAAGGACATCAGACTAATGAGCTATTTTTTGGGTCTAGAGGTGTGGTAGAGGACAAGTGAGGTTTTCCTTGGCAGGGAAAATACACAGCTGATACTCTGAAGAGGTTCCAAATGATGGATGCAAACCCATCACCACTCCTATGATACCGAATTTGAAGTTGCTGACTTGGATTCAGATTTGGTAGATCTTTCAGTGCACAGACATTTGATTAGGTCCTTGATGTATCTAATTAATGCCAGACCAAATATATGTTTTCCAATGAACACTTTGAGCCAGATCATGGTTAAGCCAAGGCAGATTCATTGGGTTGTTGCAAAGCATGCGCTCTGATACTTGAAGGGCACAGTATATTTTAGTCAGAGATATGTCGGGGATGATGAGTTGATGCTACATGGATTTGTTGATTCTAACTGAGCAAGAGATGCAGGTCACAAAAAGAGTACTCTAGGTTGTTGCTTCAGTTTGGGTTCAAAAGTCATATCCTATTTTAGTAGGAAGCAAACTTCAGTGACATTGAGTTCAGCAGAGGTAGACTAAATGGCAGCCAGCACCGCTAGTATTGAAGCCATCTGGCTACACAAGTTGATTACAAAGCTAACAAGTGAGAAAATGGAGCCTACAGACATTTACTGTGACAATCAAAGTTGTATCAAACTCTTTGAAAGTCTTGAATTTCATTACCACCCCAAGCACGTTGACATCAAACATCACTTTCTCTAAGACACAGTTCAGAAGGGAGCAGTTGCATTAGACTATGTTTTGACGTATCAGCAAATTGCAATTATTCTGACAAAGCCTCTAGCTAAAATGTTCCGTAGAGACTGGGATTGGAGGAACACACCTTCCTCAGTAAGGAAGTGTTAAATTACATTACTTTAGAATGTGTCCTCCAACAAGGCACATGTCTCGAACTTGGGAACACTTGAGCGAAGCGTAGACTCGTAGAGAACAACAGTCATATCCTTGGTATCCTATTCTTTGTTGTCAAGATTTAGCTAGGTAGCCGAAACGGCACCCCAAGCCTGTGGGCGCAGGAGCGGCGCGGGAGCGGCGCGGGAAGCGGGTTAGGGAGTGGTGAGGGGACTGCAGAAACGGTCGGGTACGGCATAGGCCGTACCCGGGCGTTTCCGCAGTCCCCTCGCTGCTCCCGTGCCACTCCCAAGCCTAAACACGTTTTTTTTAATTTTTATTTTTTTTTCATAAATTTTATACATAAATTTCAAGGGAATAATTTTTTTATACATAATTTGTTTTTTATTTTTTATATAAATTTATATATTTGTTATATATAAATGTATTCTAGCTTGTTTGTTGTGGTTATTCACTTATTTAGCTTATAACTTGTCTTTCATATGCATAATATGTGGTTAATGAATTAAATTCCTATTTAAAAGGCTGAAATTTATATATTTTTTAATTTTTATATAATTTTTGTACTGCCGTATCCTACACCATATCCGGGGTCAAAAAAAAATTTGCCGTTTCCACGTATCGGATACTCCACTCCCGCTCTCGTATCCAAAACGTTTCGGCAACTTAGGCTTATAACTTGTCTTTCATATGCATAATATGTGGTTAATGAATTAAATTCCTATTTAGAAGGCTGAAATTTATATATTTTTTAATTTTTATTTAGTTTTTGTACTGCCGTATCCTACGTTGTATCCGGGGTCAAAAAAAAATGCCGTTTCCACGTATCAGATACTCCACTCCTTCTCCCGCTCCCGTATCCAAAACATTTCAGCAACTTAGAGATTTAGCAATTGCCTTTAGGTACTTTGTTTTCCAGTTTTAGAAAAGTTCTTTATTTAGCAGTTTTCTTATGTAAAGTTTGACTGTCCATATAAGGGTGCGGATCCCTACGATAAAATTAGGTCAAGGGTTGATTTAATTTTGGGATGATTCCAAGGTATTTTTAGGGTCTCTTTTCAGCTATAAAAGAAGCCCTAGGGTAGGTGTTTTATTCATTTAATTTTTTTAGTGTGTTCCACAACATCGTAGCTTATGTTTTTTGATTAATAAAACAGTGATGTGATTTGGAGCAGATCTGAGCATTAACTTAATGTTTCTCTATTGTATGTGATTGTAGATTCTAGGCTTCTAGCATTTAAATTTCAGCAATTTTAATTGGCTTTCAGTTTTGAGCTATCTAGTTATGGGTGCTTTAAGATCAAAGTCTGCTTACCATGGTGTAGAGGAATTTTCAACATTTCCTTTTTGGACTGCAAAGAACTAAAAAAGGTAATGATTCTATTTTTGTCGATCTTGAAAGATTTTCTAAGATGGCACACACTTCATGGCTTGTAAGACGACAAACGATGCCAGACGTATAGCAAATTTATTCTTCAAGAAAGTCATAAGATTGCATGGCTTACCAAAGAGCATAGTGTCAGATAGAGATATAAAGTTTGTTGGGCACTTTTGGAGAGCATTATGAAGGAATTTGGGCACAAGATTGGACTTCAGTTCAGCATAATATCCTCAAACATGGGAAAAACCCAAGTAGTAAACCGGAGTCTTGGTAATTTGCTAAGATGCTTGGTAGGAGAAAAGCCTAAACAATGGGATTTGACATTGGTACAAGCTGAGTTTGCATACAAAAAACTCTGTAAATAGAAGTACACTGATGAGCTCATTTCATATAGTGTATGGTTGCAGCCTTAGAGGCAAGAGTAAGCTGACAAGCACAGGTGAGACAAGTAGAAGTACTGAAGCGGAAGATTTTGTAGCGTGTATTCATGAAGTGCATAGAGACATGAAGAAGAAGCTTGAGGCAAGCACCATGAAGTACAAAAAGCAAGCTGATCAGTCAATGAGCTGGATTTCCAAGATGGTGACTTGGTTTTGCCACATTTGCATAAGGAGGGGCTTCCCAAAGGAACATTTGACAAGCTCAAGTGGAAAAGGATTGGGCCTTACAGAGTTTTGGGAAGATTTTCAGCGAATGCATATGAAATTGAGCTACCAGATCGGGCGGATATATCACCTATCTCCAACGTAGCGGATTTGTACCTTTGTACCTTGCTTTGAGGGGCAAACGAGAGCTGAAGGTGAAAGTTCAGATTTTACAAGTGCTGATTGGAAACAGCAATTGCCTAAGAAGGCTAAAGAAGAACTTGAGAAAGTATTAGATGAGTGGATCAGTAAGAAGACAAGAGAAAAAGAGTACAGCGAGTAATTGATAAAGTGGAAAAACAAAGCAGCTGAAGATGCAACTTGGATGAGTCCATCCGAAGTTGCCAAGTATGAAAAAACAATTCAGGAGCTTGAAGTTGAAATTCACAAAATATATCAAAATAACAGCAAACTGAAATTCTGATTTTTATGATTTTTATGACAGCAATATGCAGAAATAAAGAAAAATTTGTATTTTGCAAACTAATCACTTCCAGCACTACCCAGAAGCTTCAAACAACTCACAAAAATATATAAACCAATAAACAAGAGAAATAATTTTTATCTCTCAGATCTGATTTTGTTTATTTATTTTAGGGCAGAAAATGAGAGAAAAATACAGCTGACCGTAATTTCCAAAATATAACAATGGAAAAATTATGGAAATGAATTCTAGGGCATCTTCATGATGATAACAATCTCCAGCTCCGAAATCTACGGAATCGGACCACAAAAACCCGTCCAAAACTGCTCCTCAAATCTGGAACTAAGTAAAAACCCTAGAAAATAGTTATTCCAAATCTGAATTGAAACCCTTGATGAAGAATGGTTGTCCTCTTTCTCTAAATCTAAAGTTCTTATTACCCTCCATATCTTATCTAGAAATATGAATAAAGTTCCAAAATAGAAATCTAGGGATGGATCTTTCACCACCGAAGAATGTTCTGCTAGCTAGGGATGCATCTCTCACCACCGAAGCTAGGTTTCCTATGGGATCTTACTCCAAAAGAAAATAGTATGCAACCAACAATGGATTCAATATCATAAAGGAGTGAGTGTATGAATGAATCCCTCTTCTCTCCAAGAACCACTGTTTTATATCCATCCAATGCAACAAAGGGCCCAAAGAACCCTGATCAACCCCCTAGGGGAAACCCACATGAACATAAATTAACTTCAATTATGTTTACCCTCCTAGCGCAAAAAGTGACTTAGGTGACCCCGAATGAAGGGATAAAATAATAAAGTGTCATGAGTCCCCCCTCAACGACAAAATATACCAATCCCACCAAGGCCTATTCCCACCAAGTACTAATGTCAATGACAAAATATAACATAAAACACCTTAGGGGAGCACCATACAACCTTATTTCACTTAATTCACCTCAAAGTACGTGTGTAATATCAAAACATAATATATAAGTGAAATGAAGGTGCAAACCATACCCAATAACAATCAACATCACTAGCCCTTAGGCATGACCAAGGCTAAGACAAATGAAAGGCCTCCTAGGTTACCTTCTTGAAAATGGGGACATTAGAATCCTCCCCTCCCGAGAAATGCTTGACCCCAAGCATTATCCTGCAGAAGCTAAATACCACAAAGTAAGTTCATCCACTTTACCCTACAGTGACCCAATGATTAGTGTGATCTGACATAACCAAGACACCCCATGTATTCATCCTACTCTTCATGTTGTGTAGAGAACAATGTTGCCCCTGAAGTAATATGCTGCCCACACCAACTCTCTACCGGTACCCACACTGAAACTACCAATTTATCCAGTATCTACCATTGTGAATCTATCATCATGTGATCTCTCAAAATCATTGCCTCTCTAGTCAACCCACGAGTACAAAAGTCCACTATGAATCCTATGGTATCCCTTGTATCAACCTGTGAAACATCATGTATAAGAACAAAGTGTGCTAACTCTCTCACATAACCCATAGTCATGTGAGAGCAAGGCTCCTCATATTGTGTCTCAATGTGTCTTGTGGGGAAAAAAGCCTCAAGAATCTAGTAAATGGTCAACCAGTAATATCAACTCTGTATAGTCCACCACCTGTGTTGAATGTGAACCTACTAAATAACCAAATAACTGAGTCAAATTCGTCCCTCTACTGACTAGCACATGGGTGATGTGCTCACCAGGCATAGAAGTAGTAAAATACATAGGATTACTATCCCATGTTTTCTTAAAAAATGATGAACCCGTAAGCTCTTATTTGTCATAATGATAAACCGTACATCCTTGTATAATGTTGAGGATATCCTCCCTCAACCCATTCCATTTAAACCTCTCCTATATGAATTTGTAGGTTTCATCGAAGCGCAAGTGTCTAGTCATGGAAGAATAATGCACATGTCGCAATATCTACATATTCAACTATGAATCTAAAACAAGGTACAATCTGCCTTGTTAGAAGATCATCTCATCCTCCAATCTGTAGTTGTCATCATGTATGTGACCATCCAAAATCTCACAAGTGTATCGTTTCTTAGAGTAATCAACAAGAAAATGAGATCTCCAGTCTACTGAAACCTCTAATAACCAATGTAATGATAGACTTGGGTGATCTAAACATGTAACCCTAATCTTTGTAATTGTCTTGTGTGCAACACTACTAGTCACACCCACATCCATGACTCCACTCACCCTATCATATGGATTCAAATTATCCATCATACCTAACTCACTCCCCGAATCAACATCATCTGGATCACTCTCCACATAAGTCATCATGGTGTGCTCTTAGTTTGTAACAAACAATCCATCGAAATAGGAGTAATCAAATATCCCACTTATCTCACCCGACAAAGTGGATTAAGAAAGCCTTCTCCACAGGATACTCCCAAATCTCACAGGGAAAGGAAGAGAACTAATCCTCATATCCTATCTAATGACCATGAACTCTTAACTCCATGGTCCCATCCATTGAAATCCACATCAACCAATAATAGTGAAACACCCTGAAGTGTTTTTGAAGAATACCATGCCAATGGTGATGACATAAAGATGAATCCCAATAAATGGAAAAAAAACTCCAATATGAGGAACTCAATCTCCTAATGCAATTCCAAATCTAGTAACTCCTTAGGCTCTCTCCAAAACACAATGGACCAACCAACAAGGCCCTTACCAGCAATGTGGAATCTCCTACAATCTAGCTAATGTTGTCACCAACCTCATATGTGTCCCGGTATACTTGAAATGTGTTCAAAAAATCAACCAGGAATATCCAACCCCATATTGAGTCTCACAGCCAACAAGTATGACTCTCCTAGTCATATAAGTCATCATAAAAGGATGAAGACATCGAAAATTAGCCAAACTAGGATCCAAATCAACACAATGTACCTTGCCTCTCTTTAGGCACCTGTGATTAAAGGCTCTTAAACCATCACCCTCAGTTCCCAAGAACCAACTAGAAAACACCTCCTCTCTAATCATAAGAGGGTATATTCACCTCAGTTAAACATTGATGGAAGAAGGCCCAACCAACTCATGGAAATAGTGTACCGGATAAGTGCAGCAAGTTGGGGGACAATTAAGTAGACATCAAATCTTGAATTTTACATCAAAAACAACAAAACATAAAATTTAGTCTTCCGCAGACTTGAACCATGCCGGAAAGTAAAAAATATGTCATAAAAATGGTACCATCACATAGGGGAGACTGTTAATTTTGTATAAATATTTATTTTAAAGTGAATAGAATAGGATAAACATCATTTTATAATTTTTTACTAATAGTAGGTCTTTAAGACACTTTTTCCTATGAATGTTTATGTCTACGTTTAAGACTGTAAATTTTGTTTCACTTATTAGAAGGTTATAAAACTTATACCATTCCAACCGTAGTGAAATTCTATACATGTTCAAAAAAATAATTATTTGATTTCAATATTTTTGAGGAAGTTATGGTGGGCAAATGGAAAGTTCTCTGTTTTCTTTATGTTTTCAGCCCACTTTCATGGAAAAAATCATAAAAAATAAAATTTTGCTCAAAAAAATACAAAATAAAATCTATCCCAAGATAAATGCGGTATCTAACTTCTCACCAAATGAAAAATATATATATCAATTTTTGGTCATCCAAATAACGGGCAAACAGACTACAATCTTATAGAACATTTTTAAAAAAATACCAAGTCATTGAATTTTGAGTGTTTAATATAGCTAAAATGGCCCATTTTTTAAAAAAATTAGTAGTTTAGAAACTAGATTCCTGATGCTACAATTCATATTAATATATATTTTTCTAATTTTGGGTGTATGCATTGCTAATAATCCCTACAAGCTGATATTATGTTGTTATTTGCAATATGACATCCAATTATGACCCATTTTTTGTCCCCTAACTTTCTGCACTTACCCTACCATGTTTGATGATGTATGCTCTAATATTGACACAATAGGTGCCAACACAATGTCCTGTAGAAAACATGGTACACTCCTCAATGTCATAATACCATCCTTTGCACTATGGCCCTTCTAAATCACATGGTCTATGATCACATCTATAGTCATCTCCTCACTATCTGGCTCCACAATGTGACTCGCCATATCATAACACTCAGTAACTATGCTCTCCTCATGTAAGGTCTCAACCATGTCACCTATATGATCCTATGGCTCGTCCTGCGTGCATAACTTCAAAATATCTGTGCACAACACATGGGTCACTATCCCTGATTCATCCTCATCTTATGTACATGTAACAATCTCACGAATGTGACTCAACACCTCCCTAGAATGTGTCATGCTGGCCACTAAATGGAAAATATGTAGCATCACTCTGACAAGGTCCCAACACTCATAGTCTCACATCATCCAATAGAGTCTAACTCTGGCCAGTACCTCTAATATTTAGACACTCAACCCAAATGACTAAACATGTGTCTTCATAATCCCACCAAAAGGATCAACCAACAACTGAAGTAGCCATCTTATCAAGTCCTCATCATCTGGTATATCTGGTACCGTAACCCAGAATATTTCTATGATGCAAGTTGTCACCCTCAAGCTAACTCTCCTACTTTGATGTATCAAAATATTCGCGAAGAATATCATATCTCTGAGTTTTTCCAATGTAAACAACATGTTATGTGATGGTGACAAATTTACCTGAACCAACTAATCAATCTAGAACGTGGGTCAGTGCCCTCCCTGAATCGGCGGGACGTAAAAGATCATGTATCTCTACACTTGTCCCTTGATCAAATATTGTACCAATTGTTATTCCATCTTAGAACAATTAATTTTTAACCCAAACAGACTAAAGGAAACAACCGCTCTGATATAGCTAAAATATCCCTTTTAGGATATCACTTAAAACTTACAAATTTATAAAAATCTACAGACTGTAATTCTGATTTTTCAGGACAGCAAGGTAAATAAATAAAGAAAAATTTATATCTTCAAACATACTCACTTCCAACAATACCCAGAAGCTTCAAAGGAAGTGGAAAAATATGGAGAACAATGCACAATAGATAAATAATTTTTATTGCAAAGATCTGATTTTATTTAATTTATTTTAGGGTAGAAAATGAGAGAAAAATACAGCTGACCGTAATTTCTTGAATAACAATGAAAAAATGATGTAAATGAATTCTAGGGCGTCTTCATGATGATAAAAAATCTCCAACTCCAAAATCTCAAAAATTAGACCATAGAAACCCCTCCAAAACTGCTCCTCAAATCTAGAACTGAGTAGATAAAACCCTAGAAAATAGTTGTTTCATGTTTGGACTGAAATCCTTGATGAAGAATGGTTATACTCTTTCTTTGAATCTGAATTTCTGATTACTCTTCAGATATGATCCAAAAATCTGAATAAATATCCAAAATAACAAGCTAGGGATGGATCTCTCACCACCAAAGCTGGGGTTCCTATGGGATCTTACTCCATAAGTAAAAAGTATAAAACCAACAATGGCTTTAATATCATAAAAGAGTGAGTGTATAAATGAATCCCTCTTCTCCCCAATCACCACCTTTTTATAACCTCCCAATGCAACAAAGGGCCCAAAGAACCCTAATCGACCCCATAGGGGGAAACCCACATGAACATAACGTAACTTAAGTTACTTTTTCCCTCCTAGTGCCAAAAGTGACTTAGGTGACGTCTAATGAAGGAATAGAATAATAAAGTTCCATAAGTCCCCCATCAATGAAAAAATATAACAATTATTCCCACCAAGGCACAATACTAATGTTAATGACAAAATATAACATAAAGCACCTTAGGGGAGCATCACGCAACCTTATTTCAATTAAGTCACCTAAAATTACATGTCCAACATCAAAACATAATATATAATTGCAACGAAGGTGTAAACCATACCCAATAACCATCAGCATGTGTGTTGTGTTTATGTGGCTTGATGGTCCGTACAGCAAGGTTACAGGCATGGAAGATATGTGTATAACATTCCAGAAACATCACCAAATGCTTAGAAGGATGCCAAAGCTAAGTGGAGGGTATAAGAAGACGGTTTCATGCATTTCTCAAAGGTTAAGTTACCTCTTTAAGGACGACAACGAAACCGCCGTTTTTCATTTCATAACCGTGACAACGGATATGAAACTGCCATGTTATGCAACTGCCCCAGCAGTTGCATTACCGCCGGTTTTCTACAACTAGCAATTTCCCCCACAACATGTGCAAAATAAAATTTAACACCCAAAATTCCTAATTTTTCCACATCGGCCGATTTCTTCGGGATCTTTGGGATTTCAAGCGGCGGCTTGATGGGTGTCAGATGGGAGATTCGACAGTGAGAGGGAGATGAAGAATTGGAGTTGGTTGTGGGAAGGGGAGAACCTACGGGAAAACTGGTCAATTTTCAAGAAATCCATGAAGCGAGAGCTAGATGAGGGGAAATACAGCAGATTAACTCAAAAAGAGATGACAACAGAGCCAAGGGCTTGCAAGTATGATGTCATGAATTGCAATCAATTATTGGACTGCAAATGAGAATTCTCATAGTCTGTGGGGGTAAGGAGTGGGCATGTTTGCTTTTGCAACTTTGCAATCTTGTTGTAAGTTGTTGTTTATGAATAAAGAGAGTGTGTATGTGCCCCGAACTATGTTTTTGTCTGTGTTTGTCCTTGAGTTTATGTTTGTGAGTATAAGTTGGGGAGTTTGGCAGCCATTACTTGGCCGACACTCATTCATGTTTGCATTAGAGTTCATGGGTGAGAATGTATTTGTATTTCTCAAGAAGCCTTTGGGTGGAGATCCTAAAAAACCTTTGGTAGGGGATCCTAAGCACCTTTGCTAGAGGAGCAACGAACCATTTAAGAATATATATTTAAATCAGATTAGAGCAGCTCTTCCAAAAAGTTTGACGCTAAAAGCATGGGGACTAAAGTAGGTCCAGCCCATAGGCTATGAAATGCATACTCTTTCATGCCTTGGGGTCCATTAGTACAGCCATCTGGCTAGGTGAATGTCCTCTAGACGTAAACTAAGATCCTTTCTCAACTTGGAAAATCCAAAAGAAAGTAGATGGTGACTTCCAAAACCTTGAAAGAACCAACAACAATATATAAGAATAAATGGTTGAATTGGGGACAATATGATCAAATGGGACTACCATTGAAAAAAAGCAGTCAATTATCCCTTCCTATTATAACTACCCAAGAATTTAACCCAGAGGATTCAGGGGTAGTTCTCCTGTCTAACCAATATGAGCTCTAACTCCATGGTCCCATCCATCGAACTCCACATCATTCAACAATAGTGAAACACCCCCAAAGTGTTCCAAAAGAATACTAGGCCAATGGTGATGACATAAAGATGAATCCCAATCAAATGGAAAACAAACTCCAATACGGGGAACTCAATCTCCCAATACAATGCCAAAGCCACCAACTCCTTAGGCTCTCTCCAAACAACAACGGAACAACCAATAAGGCCCTTACAAGCAATGTGGATTCTACTGCAATCTAGATAATGTTGCCACCAGCCTCATACATGTCCAGTATACCTAAAATGTGCTCAAAAACGCAACCAGGAATAGCCAACCCTAGAATGAGTCTCACAGCCAACAAGTATGACTCTCCTATGTAATGTCCCTCTTTCTAGGATAACTTTATCAAAGACCGTTGGCCCATTTTGTCTACCCGACGGCCAAAAGGGTGACTTAAGTTTTATTAATTTTATTATATTGTGCAAAAATAATAATAAAGGACATTATAAAAGCACATATAATAAATTAATAGGCTTAACATGAAATTAGAACCTAGAAAAGTGCATTAAAAATAAAGCACTTATTAAATTTGTATTTTCTAAGGGAAAAATGCGACTTGCTCAAGGAGGATAAAAAAATAGAAAAGAGTGTCAAAATGGTCTTATGTGCTCCTTTAAAAAAATGCGACTAGGCCTAAGAGGGAAAATTGCATAGAGAAAAGCACAGCAAGCTGATTGGTGGCTTTAGAGGTTTCCATTGGGTCACTTCTCTTTAAAAGGGGAACAAGTCAACTTGCAAAGGCATTCCAGATTGATTTGATATTTTCTCTTCTTGCATTTGAAACCTTGAGCTTTTTGCAAATTAATCCAAGGACGAAACCCCTTCGGATTGACTCTAGAGGACGAGAACCCTCTTGGAGCTTTGGAGGAATTTCCACACAGGATTTTCCAGTGGGACTACACAGATTTTTGTTAGTTTCCAACAATGTATTTAAGAATAAAAATTGCAGCATGGTTATCTTATTTTTTTCTAGTGGAGCGACCCATCTTTTGGCTGGATCTCAGTGTTTTGGAAACTTTTGGATCTGCATTGATCTATCATCCATTGTATTGCATTTTGGGCATCCAAATAAATAATTTCTGAATTTTTGGAGAGCTTTAAAGGTATTTCCCAGTCCCATTTTGTAGGCAGATTTCTGAGTATCATTTCTGCCCTATTCCCTTTAAAATCTGGACGCTATTGCTTGTATTAGCTGCTAATAATCTGGGAAATTAATTGTGAGTGGAGTAATAAATTTGTATGTGTTTTGATGGTGTTAATGGATGTCATTCTTAATTTTAAATTTTCAGGGCTATCAAAACTATGAAAAATCTGTCTGCATCCACTCTGCTTTCTAGTCTTCGTCTAGCCAATGGAGAGATGATTATTGATATTGACGGTACTGTAACTACTCAGCCTGTTCTCCAGCATGTAGGCGTCTCTGCATGGCCTGGTGGGTCTTATATTTTGTGTAAATCATTATCATATTATCTTTGTTCATACTGCATGTAGGTTTATGAGATTGATTGCATTGTATGTGTTGCAGGACGGTTGACTTTGACTGACCATGCCCTTTATTTTGAAGCTTTGGGCATTGTATCATATGATAAGGCAAAAAAGTATGATCTATCGACTGATTTGAAACAGATCATTAAACCTGACTTGACCGGACCTTGGGGTGCACGGCTGTTTGACAAGGCTGTTATGTATAAATCAATTTCTGTGTAAGTCACTGTTGCTGAAAACATCTTATATCTCAATTTGTTTTGCTGATAGGCTGCAATGCTTTAAAATGTTCCATTACCTGCCAGATTTTTTGGATGCTTGCAAACAGCAGCTTGTCTGTATAATTAAAACTTTCAAAGTTCATTAACAGACCCGAACCAGTCGTCATGGAGTTTCCAGAACTTACAGGGCATTCACGTCGTGACTACTGGCTAGCTATTATTCAAGAAATTCTGTGTGTGCATCAGTTCATTCGAAAGTTTCATCTCGGAGGTGTGGGACGGGCAGAAGCCCTATCAAAGTCTGTTTTAGGCATTTTACGCCTTCGTGCAATCCGTGAAGCATTTCATGTTCTGCCACCTCATCCTGAAAAACTTCTTACATTTAATCTAGCAGAGAAACTCCCTGGAGGGGATCTTATTTTAGAAGCATTATCAGACCTTTTGCCGTCGGTGGATGTTCAGAGTCCAAAAAATAATGAAGCACATGTTAGTGAAAAGACAGATAAAAGAGGCCTCTATTCAACCTCAGCTTTGTCCACTATGTCAAATATAGGGTTCACCTTTATGAAGGGCTCTGGTGCAATTGATGAAATGAGTCTTCCTGTTGGTGAAGTTCTTGTTGGCGAGTTGACAACTTTAGAGAAGGCAGTGATGCAATCAAGGAACAGCTTTGAAAAGGTTGAACTAGCACAGGCCACAATAGAAGGAGTGAAGGTAGAGGGCATTGACACAAATGCGGCTGTAATGAAGGTTTGTTGTTGTTTTTGTATTGAAGCCTTTTACATCATCCTTGTGACTGTGGCTATACCTATGTCCATTTGTATTAGACATGCATGGTTTTCATTTTGATTATAACTTATGCATTCTTGGAGAGGCTCTCATACTCTTTTACCTTAAGCTTTTCATATCTCTACAACCTTTCCATGCTTAGAGATTAACTATCTGTTCTATTTGATAAATATTTATTTATTGTTTTGATTATGTTGTTTATATATTCATAAGTTACAAAGTGTTGAGACTCAATATAAAGTTGTAGAGTGATGAAATATCCCTTTTGGGATATCACTTGAAATTCACAAAATATATAAAAAATAACAGCGAACTGGAATTCTGTTTTTTCTGATTTTTAGGACAGCAATATGCAGAAACAGAGAAAAATTTGTATTTTCCAGAATAATAATTTCTAACACTACCCAGAAGCTTCAAATAACTTAGAAAAATACGTAGAACAGTAAACAAGATAGAAATAATTTTTATCTCTCAGATCTGATTTTATTTATTTATTTTAACTGTTGAAACTGCCTAAAAATTCTAAAAATTCACAAGGAGCTGAAATGATATTTATAAATTTTGAAATTCGGACAACAATATATTTAAATTATAATGAATCAGATCTAACTTGGAAAACTGAAAAACTCCAACCAGAAACCCTAGAAAACACTGCTGCAAAACCCTAAGTAGATTTGAAAATAAATAAAGCCCAAACTGAATGAACTCCTGGAAATTCACCAAGCTTGCCTCAAACCCTGGAAATAATATAATCTGTAGATGGTTGAAGTATGGACCAAATAATCTCTCTTTGACACTGAGCAAACCCTTGAAATTCTTTGATAACTCTGATCTGAAAATCTGATTTGAATGAAGCTCCAAATTAACAAACTAGGGAGGATCTCTCACCATTGAAAAGTGCTTTGCTAGCTAGGAGTGGATCTCTCATCACCGAAGCTAGGGTCCCTGTGGGATCTTACTCCACAAGAAAAATGCATACAACCAACAATAGCTTCAATATCATAAAAGAGTGAGTGTATGAGTGAATGCCCCTTTCTCCTCCAAGCGCTTCCTTTTATAACTTTTCATTGCAACAAAGGGCCCAAAAGAGTCTTAATTGACCACCTTGGGGAAAAATCCACATAATAATAAAATAACTTAAGTTACTTTATCACCACTATGCCTAAAAAGTACACTTAAGTTACCTCTAACGAAGAAATAAAATAATAAAGTACCATTAAGGAGCATCACACAACCTTATTTCACTTAAGTCACCTCAAAGTCCTGTCCAACGTCGAAACATAACCTGCAAGTGAAATGAAGGTGCAAACCATACCCAATAACCATCAACGTCACTAGCTCCTTGGGCATAACCAAGGCTAAGATAGATGAAAGGCGGCCACTTGCTCGAAAATGGGGACATTACAAGATCAACCAAAACCATGTGTTTGGGTTTTCTTGTGCATGTGTGTTGTGTTTATGTGGCTTGATGGTCCGTACAGCAAGGTTACAGGCATGGAAGATATGTGTATAACATTCCAGAAACATCACCAAATGCTTAGAAGGATGCCAAAGCTAAGTGGAGGGTATAAGAAGACGGTTTCATGCATTTCTCAAAGGTTAAGTTACCTCTTTAAGGACGACAACGAAACCGCCGTTTTTCATTTCATAACCGTGACAACGGATATGAAACTGCCATGTTATGCAACTGCCCCAGCAGTTGCATTACCGCCGGTTTTCTACAACTAGCAATTTCCCCCACAACATGTGCAAAATAAAATTTAACACCCAAAATTCCTAATTTTTCCACATCGGCCGATTTCTTCGGGATCTTTGGGATTTCAAGCGGCGGCTTGATGGGTGTCAGATGGGAGATTCGAAGTGAGAGGGAGATGAAGAATTGGAGTTGGTTGTGGGAAGGGGAGAAACTACGGGAAAACTGGTCAATTTTCAAAGAAATCCATGAAGCGAGAGCAGATGAGGGGAAATACAGCAAGATTAACTCAAAAAGAGATGACAACAGAGCCAAGGGCTTGCAAGTATGATGTTCATGAATTGCAATCAATTATTGGACTGAAAATGAGAATTCTTCATAGTCTGTGGGGGTAAGGAGTGTGCATGTTTGCTTTTGCAACTTTGCAATCTTGTTGTAAGTTGTTGTTTATGAATAAAGAGAGTGTGTATGTGCCCGAACTATGTTTGTGTCTGTGTTTGTCCTTGAGTTTATGTTGTGAGTCATAAGTTGGGGAGTTTGGCAGCCATTTACTTGGCGCACTCATTCATGTTTGCATTAGAGTTCATGGGTGAGAATGTATTTGTATTTCTCAAGAAGCCTTTGGTGGAGGATCCTAAGAAACCTTTGGTAGGGGATCCTAAGCAACCTTTGCTAGAGGAGCAACGAACCATGTAAGAATATATATTTAAATCAGATTAGAGCAGCTCTTCCAAAAAGTTTGACTCTAAAAGCATGGGGACTAAAGTAGGTCCAGCCCATAGGCTATGAATGCATACTCTTTCATTGCCTTGGGTGCCATTAGTACAGCCATCTGGCTAGTGAATGTCCTCTAGCGGTAAAACCTAAGATCCTTTCTCAACTTGAAAATCCAAAGAAAGTAGATGGTGACTTCCAAAACCTTGAGAAGAAACACAGTATAAGATAAAATGGTTGAATTTGGGGAGACAAGTAGGATCAATGGTACTAACATTGAAAAAAAGCATGTCATTATCCCTTCCATATTATATACTACCCAAGAAGTTAACCCAGAGGATTCGGGGTATTTCTATGATTATTCCTTCCTACTAGGTCTCAAGAAAATGGTTACAAATGAATTAGTCCCATCCAACAGCTCTAATTGTTGAACATCCCATTTTCCCTTCCTATTCCTCCTCTATATGTTGTCTAAATATAACAACAATAATAATGGTATAAATGAATTATAATAATAGATAGAGGAAGCAACAATTAGATGGAATAAATCTTTATATAAAAACAACTGATATCTCACCATGGAAAGTCAATCAACAAAGGAGTATAAAATCTCAAACTCACTTGGAAGAAATAAGTTTGCATGCATTGTCACTAGAACAAGTATATCATCCTACCATTCCATGCACTACCCAAGAGGTTAATGCAAAGGAGTCGAGGGATTTCCACAGTTATTCCTGCCCACTAGGTCTCAAAAAGATAACACCAAGGTATAGGGGGACCATATGACCTAGGATTCATTAGAAAAAAAGAATCTAGCATGTGTTCTCCATGGAGAAAATCATACTGTAGTAGCTTTTCATACTATATAGTATATACTACTCAACAAGTTAAATTAGAGTCGGGGATTTCTATAATTATTCCTACCTACTCAGCCTCAAGAAAAGGGGGCTACCTCCTCCAACAAATGAATAGATGGTCAATGCGATAACAACAACGAAGGTAAAAAAACAAGAACAAGTTGGTTGATTTATCAATGAGATTTCCTTGTTTGGTTAGGTGAAGGGGGCACAAAAAACCTTATTTCGATTGCCTTGTTTGGTGAGGTGAATGGGCCATAGAAAACTTTATTTCCTGGTCAAACCTAATCATTCTCCCTCGATCAAATTTTAGAATTTGATCTCTCTCCCTAGACCTAAAGGCCAAAACTAAGCTATCTCCCACAATCCAAGCTTGAGCTTGGTTAATGTGAAAATTCAGTATTAACATAGTGTTGGAGTCTCATGTATCTCAATGGATGTACAATTAGTTGTATTTGTTGGGTGATAAGGGGTTTTCATGTGCATGTATGTGGTCAAATAAATAGTCATGTAAAGTCATGACAAGAATGTTATGAGTCTATATCGTGCTTAAAATGGTTGAGTCTAGAGCATGCCTAGAATGGGCCTCATTATTGTCAATGCCTAAATTGTCTTAAATTTTAATGGCTATAATTATTTCTACTTACTCAATGTCAAGAAAACGAGGCTAGCTCCTCCAACAAATTAATAGATGGTCAAAGCAGTAATTGACTTCAAGAGTTTGATCTCTCTCCCATAACCTAAACACCAAATCTAAAAGCAAGCTCTCACGATCCAAGTTTGAGCCTAGATAATGTGAAAATTGAGTATTAACATAGTCTTGGAGTCCCGCGTATCTCAATGGACAACCTCTTAGTTGTATCTCAATGGACATAATCTAGTAGCAGCACATAGGATAAAACATCCCACAACATGTCCTCTAAGTGCACCAAATGCAAACAAGAGATCATCCTTAGTACGCCCAAGTCTGGGATAAGCTGTACTGAGGTAAATCAGCCTAGTAGCCTTACAATTATCTTGCAATGCCTTGTACTTGAAACAACAACGAGCCAAGAAATAAGGGCCAAGAATCTCTACCTAGAAATATAGAAGAAGGTGAATAGGGAGCCTCTTGAATCTTTGTACGAACATTAATACCTCCCTAAATCTCATAGTAGACAAGAAATATGAAAATAATGTGCTTCTCATTGTCCATCACCTTTAAAGAACAAAGTTGGCGTGGTCATCTGACCCCACTTGCAATGGGTAATAACAAACACTCAATTGGCCAAGAGGACTCACGTATGAAAAATTGTGCCCAAATTTGGGATAGCTTTTTCCTCTTCAGTCTCTTGTCATATTCCTAGTTTGATTCAGCCCAGCCTACTCTTTCCCAATACAAGATTGCTACAGTTATGTCTACCTATTGATCTAAGCACAGCCCCACCAGTTTGCACTCTCACCTTGACTGCCTTGACAATCGCACAACATCGTGCAACTCCACACTTCAAGCACTTGCACTGAGTATTAACGTGGTCTTGGAGTCTCACATATCTCAATGGAAATCCTCTTAGTTGTATTTCATATACAATAGTGAACATATTATTAGTTGTATTGTCTAGCTGATAAGGGGGTTTCATGTGCATGTGCATGGTCAAATAAATAATCATATTATGTGCCTAAAATGGGCCCCACTATCAATGCCTCATGATGCCCTAATTTATATTATGATGAGACCTCTTGTGTATTATAGTTTATATTAATTATTAGGAATATATGTACTCCCATAAGAGAACAATTGTGCCTCATTATTAACATGTTAAGACATACTACAGTGTCATATCAAGAAAACCTCCAAGAGTAGCCATTACATTAATGATGAATTTCCAAACACATGTTGGTAATAATCACAAGGCAAAGGGAGTCAATAAGCACACAACCACCTTGAAGGAGGATTATTACTTTCCACAAACTATTACAAATATAAATACAAATATTTTTCCATACCAATGTTTTAGTTGGCTTAAGTTTCTAGTATTGTATTTTTCTATAGTTTTATATTTCCCATGCCTCTTATACCTAATAAGTATGGCTAGTTTGAGGCTTGAACCAGTTATTGAACGTTTATATTGTCAAACAAGCTTCTCGACTATGTCACATCTAAATTCTAAATGTAAACATAGAATATTCCCTTAGAAATGCCTATAAAATACCAACAACGAGTCCATAATGCAAGTCCTACTTTCCACTTTTGTTGCAAATATAATTAGATAGAATTTCTTAAGCATCATATTCATCTCTTAAATAAACTCACTTGCCATCTCTTCAAGGTAGTAGATTAATATAAACTAAAATATTGGAGGGGAAATTGTGTGATGCAGGAGCATCTAAGGCAAATGGGAAATCCCGCATCACCAAAACAATGTTTTAATTTTTCTCTTATTGAAAAAAAAGGGTCAAACAGTTGCGGGATGGGGGCCACTTTGAGCTCACATTAACCTACAACAAGGGCTTCGGCTCTTTATTAAGCATTTAAAAGCAATCCCTAAGCCCCAATAATTAACCGAGCCAACTTGTTTTTGGTTAATAAAGCTCACATAAGGATTTTAATTAAAAAAACACCTTGTGTTCACTTTAAGTAAAAGGTCACGGGATTTCTTTTATTTTTATTATTACCGCAAAGTCGTCGTTGTGCAAAAGGGTTTTTGGTTAATCAAGCTCACATAAGGATTTTAATAAAAATTTGTGTTCACTTTGAGTAAAAGGTCATGAGATCTCTTTTATTTTTATTATTGTCGCAAGGTCGCTATTGTGTGAAAGGGTTCGGGGCCCAAAAATTAATCTAAGAATGGCAGGGTCACCTTTATACTTAGGCAAAAAGGGGTCCTTTACATTTGGTATTAAACCCGCGGAGTCTCTTATAACTCGTGACCCTAAATGAAGCCATGTGTGACAAGTGACACACTCGGGCAAAGCCCACTCAGTGCATTTGGGTCCCAACTTGTTTCAGAGCCTAAGCAAGCCCAAGTGGCACCGGATCATGGCATGTGGCACAATCACACATAGGGTCCCAATCCAATGAGGGTGCCTTCAAAGTGTAATGGGACAGAGGATGCAATGGAAGCAGAGAACATCAATCGAGCCTAGTTTTCGCAAATGGGAGTCTTGGGGAACAAGTTGAGCTCATTGGAAAGCGCTTGAAGAGAGTTTTACAATGGTGACACCATCAGAGTCATTGGATATGTGTTTGGGTCCCAAGAATCAAAAGAAAGGCGAGGAACCATTTTAAATGATTTGGGTCACGCGGAGCTCAATGAGATTGAGGAGCACAATTGTTTTGCAAGCATTGACACATGCCTGCATAGAAGAGGTCTCTCAAGCTTTCTAAAGTTGTTTGGTGTCCCAAGAAGCCTCTAGAACGCCTTGAGTAGCACGCAAACACAGACTTGTGAAAGGGAAGTTGAACATCCCAAAAGGAGGAAGAGCGAGTTTTGGGAGATAAACTAGAGGCACAAAGTATAGATAGCTCAAGGACACATTCTACTGGTAAAGCATAGAATCTTTGTAACCATTTGTGATCTGCAGATGTCGTACGGCTCGTGTCTCTAATGAAATTAGTGGTTGAGTGTCTCTACTTATTCTTATGTGTTTTTCTTTGTTGGTTTGTTGCATTAACTCTGTGCTTGTTGTTTGGTTGGGCACTTATCAATTTGAGCCCCAACAATGAGTGGCTGCCACCATTTGTGGTATCAAAGCCCTAGGTCAATTATTAGGAAGATTTATGAACTTTTGAGATTGAGTGAACCTTGTGATAGTGCCTATGCAGGAGTGTGATACTATTTTCATTTAGGTAGAGAGATGAGTGAAAATGACACAAAGGAAGAAGAGAGAGTTGAAGCAGCTGCGGATGCTGGAGATGACATGGATGTTGGAAAGAGGAGACTCGTTAGAGCTGTTTCTCATATTGAAAAGGGAACCAAGATTGAAGTGCCGAGTTTCTCAAGAAACTTAGACCTTGAAGAGCTGATTTACTAGGTCACTGCAATGAAAGAATATTTTGAATGTGACCAGATAGAGGATCCCAAGAGAGTGAAAATAGCACAAACCAAGTTGAAAGGGCACACTGCAATTTAGTCAAACGAGCCGCAGGCTGAAAGAAGAAAGAAAGGGAAAGACAATATCACAAAGTGGCAAAGATGGTGATCAAGCTCAAAGGGAAAATTTCCAAGCTGGTCAGTTGGATTTATTAAAGAAAATCCCGAATTTGAGACAGAGGGAGCTGATTGTGAAGAGCTACACTGAGGAGTTCTACAAGATATCCATCAGGTCTGGGCACAATAAGCTTGAGCATGTGAAGGTTGTAAGGTATGTAAATGGTTTGAGACTCAATATTCAAGATGAGTTGAGCATGGTGAGACTGAATATAGTTGAGGAAGCTTATAAGTGTATTCCCTAAAGGCTGAGGAGAAGCTTACAAGGAGACAAACAAGCTTTGCTACAGGCTGAGGTGGGTATTCTAGAGGTAGAGGACAATGGAGCTCAGCAAGAGAACAAGTAAGCCCATCAAGAGGGAAGGATTACAGGGAGGAAGAGTCCCATACTGCACAAAGTCAGAAGAGTCACCGTGAGACACTTGAGAGACCATACTCTTTTAGAGGAAGAGGTTATGGTAGGAGTTTCATAGGAAACTGCTTTAGATGTGGCCAGGCTGGGCACAAAGCATATGAGTGTCCACAAGCTGTTGGTGAAGGATGTGGAAGAGCTGAAGCAAGTGCACATGTGGCCCAAGAAGAAAAAGATTCTGAATCATCTGTGAATCAGACAAAGGAGCCTGAGAAGGAAGAAGCATTGATGATAAAGAGAACGTTGTTGAAACCAATGAAGCAGGAGGAGGATCCCGTTCAGAGGAGAAATTTGTTTTGGACACCTGCTAGACAGGAGGTAAGTGTTGTCAAGTCATAGTTGATATTGGGAGGACTGATAATCTAGTTTCAATTGAAATGGTAGCGAAGCTAGGGTTGAAGGGGGGTAGCTCATCCAAACAGTACAAAGTGTCTTGGCTGCAAGACAGTCATCAAATATTGGTTGATAAGCTTTCAAATAGGCAATTACAAGGGTGAGGTATGGTGTGATATTATGCCCATGGATGTATGTCGTCTTCTTTTGGGGAGACCCTGACAATTTGATAGGAAGGTTGTTCATGATGGCAGAGCTAATACATACTCCCTGGAGAAGAATGGGAGAAAGCAAACTCTACACCCACTAAAGACCAAGGAGGAAGAGGTTGTGAACAGCTCAAGGATGCTGCTGATAACAAGGACACAATTGTTGAAAGAGATTAAGTATGAGCACGTGTTTTGTTGTGATACCCAAGGCATTTCCAATTGGAAAGGCAAGTGACTGCAGCAATATACCATTGGAGGTAAGGGATTTGTTGAGTGAATTTGATGAAATAGTATCTAAACATATGCCTGAAGGGCTGCCACGAGCTAGTGGTATTAGTCATCATATAGATTTAATTCCAGGAGCAAGTTTACCTAATAAGGCTGCATATAGATCAACTCCAGCTAAGAATAAAGAGGTTGATAGGCAAGTATATGAGCTCTTGCATAGAGGACTGACTAGGGAGAGTCTAAGCCCACGTGCATTACCTATTGTATTAGCACCCAAGAAAGATGATGAATGGAGAATCTGCACAGACTCGAGAGCAATTAACAAGATCACAACTACATACACATTCCCATTGCCTAGGATGAACGCTCTTGTGGACTGTTTAGGGAGAGCAAAGTATTTCAGTAGGATTGATCTAAAGAGCGAGTACCATCAAATCAGAAGTAGAGCGAGAGATGAATTCAAGACCATAGTTGCCTAATTCTCGGGGACAAAGAGACAGGGTTTCTGGAACAGCTAAAAAAATCCAAATTTTGGGGACGGCCATCGAAATAATATATAAAATTAATATTTTAACTTTATTCAATGAAATTTAGAGGTTTAAACTGTATTTAATGCATAGTTACCATGTTCGAAAAGTTCGGATAGTTCGAAAGGGGAAAAAAGATTGGAAGTTCGGAATTTTTCAAAAGGTTCAGTTTAGAAAATTTACAAATATAAAATATATATAACTAATAAATACTATACATATATTATGATATTTGAAAAGAAAATCCAATTACAGATAATAATAAATAAATATATTATCTACGGAATTTTTACTTTACTGCTTAGGTATTAGTGTTTTGTTTTTGTTTTGTGTTGAAGTTCTTTTAGTATAAATGCTTTAATTTTTTAATTACAAAAAGAAAAAATAAAGTTTGATCAGTAAGTTCAGTTAGACCAAAAAGTACGGTTCGAACCGAATTTTCACTTAAGTTTGTAAGAACATGGTAACTATGATTTAATGTATTCTAGGTACTTTCAAGATTAGAGTTCAGTGTTTTTTGGTAAAAATAACAGCTTTTTAAAGCAAACACATCATATAAGTTTTGAGAAATTTATTAAAACAAATTGGGGATGTCCCTTCCAAGTCCACAAGCCCCCGAAAAGTTTGGGACATCACCAAAATCTAGGGGATGTGTCCCTACGTAACACTGTGTGAGACAGCATTTAAGCCTAAGGAGGGACTCTATGAGTGGTTAGTGATGTCATTTGGGCTAACTAATGTACCCGGCACATTAATGAGACTTATGAATGAGGTGTTGAAGCCATTTTGAGGTAGATTTGTGAATGTCAATCTTGATGATATTCTGATTTACAATGACAACAGGGAGGAGCACTTAGAGCACCTGAGAAAAGTGTTACAAAGGCTCAACGTCAACGAGGAGAAATTGCTGATTAATCCCAAAAAGTGTAGCTTCATGAACAAAGAACTGGTATATTTGAGTTTCGTGATTTCCAATGGAGGACTGCGAATGGATCCAAAGAAGGTAGAGGCAATTTTGCAGTGGCCAATGCCCAAGAGCAAGTTTGAGGTAAGAATTTTCCATGGTTTAGCAAGTTTTTATAGGAAGTTTATCCACAATTTCAGTGGAATATGTGCACCCGTTATGGAGACCATGAGGGGAAACAAAAAGGAGTTTAAATGGACACAGGCTGCAAATGAGAGTTTGACTTTTAAAGAAAACGGTCACAGAAGAACCCATATTAGTGCTGCCTGACTCTTCTGAAGTGTTTCAAGTGGACTGTGATGCAAGTGGGACAGCAATATGCACAGTACTCAGTTAGGAGGTAAACCCATAGCATATTTTAGTGAAAATCTCAGTGATGCCAAGAGAATGTATTCCGTGTATGATCAAGAATTTTATGCTATTGTGCAAGTGTTGAGAAAGTGGAGACATTGCTTACTACAAAAGGAATTTGTGCTATATACTAACCATCATGCTTCACGTGTTTATTAACAGTCAAGGCAATTGATTAGAGGCATATAAAGTGGGTCAGATATTTGCAGAGTTATACATTTGTGCTCAAACATAGAAGCGGGAATTCAAACAAGAGCTGATGCTTTAAGTAGAAGGGCAGCATAATTAGTTAAAATGAGAGCTTAAGTTGTTGAATTTGAAGAGATGAGGAAGCCATACAAGGATGACCCTGATTTTGGGGATTGGAAAGCTTGTATGGAGCCTATGAGCATGGACAGAACACCATGGTTGGATTACTTTTTGCAAGAGGGACTACTGTTCAAGGGACAACAATTATGCATACCAAAAGGATCCATAAGAGATAATTTATGACGGAAAAGAACAGAGGATTGGCTGGACATTTTAGAGCCAATACGACATTAGCACAGCTGAGTGAAAGATATTACTGGCCCAAAATGGGAAGTGACATCAAAAGATTTGTGCGAGGACACTGAGTTTGTCAATATGCCAAGGGAAGGAGTCAAAACACAACACTGTATCAGCCATTACCTCTACCTGAGAGACCATGGGATGACATCATTATGGATTTAGTGTTTGTATTGCCACGGACACAAAAGGATAATGACTCAATCTTTGTTGTTGTTGATAGATTCTCTAAAATGGTACATTTCATTCCTTGTAAGAAGACAAATGATTCCACTAAAGTGACCAATTTAATATTCCATAAAGATTGTTAGACTGCAAGGATTGCCTAAAAGTATTGTTTCAGATTGTGACACTAAACGTTTGGGTCACTTTTGGAGAACACAATGGAAGAAGCTGAGTAATGACTTAAAATTCAGTTATGCACATCATCCATAAACGGATGGGCAAAGTGACGTTGTTACGTGACTATTTCCCCATAGTGGGTTGATGTTAAATAAGAAGATAAGATAAAATAAAATAAGGTCACATAAAGATGTTTAAAGTCAGGTGAAAAAGGGCACATAAAGTTGTGTGTAATGGATAAAATATATTAAATTCAAATAAAGGATATGATCTTGTAAGAACCCGATAAAATGGGTTTATATCTTTATATTGAAATAATGTAAATTACATGAGATATGAAGAGGTGTGTAGTTAAACCCACCTCTTGGATGCTATAAATAAGAGTAAGAACTCCTGGAAAAGGCATGAATGATATGAATGACTTTGATAAAAAGAAGAAAAGCACGCGAGAAAATCAAGGGTGAAGGATAAGCATATAGGCATGGACATTCTAAGGAAAAATTGAGACAAGGACCATAGAGTGGGTCCAAGATGGGGTAATGAGCACACCTCTTAAACTATCCTGGTCAAGGCTTGTTTATGCTTTGCAAGCATTGGAATTGCAAGTATCACATCTTACATCTCCTTGTTTGAGTGTTGCCCTCTGTTTTGAGTCCTTCTTGAGGAGATTGCCATCTCCAAAGTTGATCTAGATATGTACTTAAACTTTATTTAAAGGTGATTTTGTCTACTTTCAAAACTTATTTTAATTGCTGCACAATTATTTAATTCAAATGTTTGAGTAATATATCCTTAATCAAGACCTATGTTGCCAGGATACGGGTACGGGTTCAATACGCGGATATGTTTGTACATATATATTAAAAAATATAAAAAATATATATATTAAAAAATATATATATATACTCATTATACTCATTTTTTAGTTGATAAGAAATACAAAACTTGAAAAATATAGTACTACCAATGTTCAAAACGTTCAATATACTTAAGATTTTACATTGTCTATGACATATGAATATTATATTCCATTGTGTTTCATTCATGTCCTTTGAGATTAATTTTTGTTTTGCGATGGTGGCCATAAAAGATGTATAGAGGGAGCTCTTGAAAGGACCTATTTAATTAGGCTGACTCTATCATGCCAATGATACCTAAAGAGATCGGTCGAATGGTTGGTTCTTGCATTTATATTATCCAAAATCACCTTCTAATCCTCCTTAAGGATGCAGGAAGGAGTCAATACTGTGCCTTAACAGTTTCTAGGAAAGGAGGCTCTTTGAAACTTTAAGCTATGCAATTTGTGGTTCCAAATTTTTCTATTAGTAATGAAGCTCAGCTGATATTTGATCTCATAAATAAATTGTACGGAGGCTCAGATATATGTCCAAATTTAATTGAATAGCTTCTTTCCTTGGCCAATTGCAATGATCCCAAATAATTACCTCAAACGTTCTTGATATCCTTTGAATATTTTCTCTTCAATAAACTAGAGGGATTTTAAACAATCTCCAGGTTTCCTTGTGGTTGTCATGCCCTCCTAGTCGAGTCCTCAATAAAACTGAAGTTTGTTTGAGTCAAAATAAAATAAAATAAAATAAATTTAGAGCCCCCCACTGCCCAACAGTACTGATACGTCCCGGGTACGTTTCAAAATGTATCCGTACGACAAATAAGTCAAAACATACCCAGGACATACCTAGGACGTATCAGTACCGTACCCGGGACGTATCCGTACCGGGTACGTATCCAGGGGGTACAGGAGGGTGGGGGGCGAACCCTGGTAACATAGATCAGAACAAAAGATAATCTAGGGTAAAACTAAGGCTTTCCATACAATTTGTTTCTCTTTAATAAATGAAATATTAAACAGTTTTGGGAAATAGGCTTATCAAAGGTTGGTATCAAAGCCAGCCTGTAAAATTTGGTGATATGGTTGATTGATGGAAGAATAGAATTAGAAAAAGAAATCGATTTATGTATAGATCTATGAGGTATAAAGTTTGAAAAGGATGAATTTATTCACAAACCAAATGAGACCCACTTATTTATATCTACCTCCTTCGATGGTTTATAAATAGTGTCAAAGCCTCAATAATTTACCATTTATTTATTACTGGTATATCTAGTCAATCATTATAATTGGAAAAGAATTATATTTGTTCACTCGGAAATTGATCGACTTGAAAATGTTATTTCAGATGTGTGAAGCTTAGCAATCAGCACTAAATATTTGCACAATTTTTGTAACCAAAAAAGGGAGATTGTGTTCTATTTATGCATCTGCCAAAACATTTCATGTGCAAAATAAATTAACAAAATTAACATAAATGTTTAATACTGAAAAATGATTAAAAAAAATGCTCTATTGTCTCACTATCAAAGATAAGAAAAATGCACGTGAAAGAGGTTTTCATCTGTAATAAGAAATCAAAGATAGAAATGGATGTACAATTACTTTTCATATTAAAGATAGTAATACTGAAACAAGTTCAAAGAGAAACTCGGCGGTTCAATATTTCTCCACAATTTCCACAACTGCTGAAGGGAAACAATAAATAAAATCATTGGATAAAAAGATACGAGAGGATTGACCTCCTTTTCAAAAAAAGAAGTTGGTGAAGTTACATCTTTTAAATTCTTAAGCTTACCTGTATCCTTCATTTCTGCTCCTTAGAGACATGCTGCTCTGTGCAAGACTATCTTATTATCAGTCATGTAAGAGTAGAAAAACAAGGCCACACCTTAGGAAATAGGATCCAAAAGATTGGTCAATATTGCAGGGAAAAATCACAGAATACAAGTATAATGTAATCTTAGCTTTGCAAGAGCTATATGATGGTTATTTGAATGTCTATAGAAGGAAATTCAACTACCTACAAGATTCAACTACCTATATCAATCCAAATTTGATGTGGTATTTTTGTCAAAACTATATTGTGCATGAAATTGTCAAAAACAAATTACACATTGGTGAGAGTTTGATATCGAAAAGGCCTTCCAAAGGTTAAAGCCTTTTCTTAGTTACATTAAGAAGGATAACTATGATTCTATTTGGATTTGGAAAAGTTAAGCATATTCTTGCCAACTATTTTAATGTAGAAAATACTATATGTTAGAAATAATATCCTTATACTAAATCTAAGACTCACCACTTCAATATTAGTGGTGGTAATTTATTGTAAATAATACACACACATGGAAAGTTGAACAGTCATCTAGAAGATGAACTGAAGAGTCTCCCTTTTTGGCTATTTATGCTTGTATGCATATGTACATCATCAACAAGAGCTTTATTGAATACATGAGAGCTTCATTGAATATTTTCTTCTTGTCTAATTTCCCATCCATTTCATTATGTCAATCTTTCTCTTGCAATTTAATTTCTGGCCTGACATTGGTATCAAAGCAGGTTAATGTTTTACTTCTTCCTCACTATATTCATGTTAACTTCCTACATACGCTAGTGGAGTTGTCATTCATTTCTAAGTCTGAGAGAAAGGAAAATGGCATCGAGAGCACCTATACAATTTCTATCTCTTTTTCATCAATCGGAGCAGAAACTTCAAAAGTGATATGTTGTTGACTCCATTCAGACCTGTCTTTGGATTATCTGGACTGCTGTTTGGCCTTATAAATCCATATTTACCTTGCCGCACTTCATTCTACTCTTTTAAATGGAGCATAGTGCATGTCATCAACTATATTTATAGCATTTTTGCCATGAAGTGATACAAAGATGTTGAGGCGTTTAGCAGAGTTTTTCCAGACCTGCACATTCAACTACATGATGGTGCTAAACGAGCTTATTTTGCCATGGTTTGCTAAAAAAAAAAATGGCCAAGCTCCAGAAGATCCTGCACAATCAAGCATAGCTGCTTTGGATCCAGAAGTCTATCTAAAGAGCCTTGACAAAGGAAAGCTTCAACTTCTATGTGTAGATTTGCAGTGATACTGATAAATTGACCCTAGGCAGCATTCAGCCAACTGCGTGGCTGTGGAGATTCTTTGCTTAAGGCGAGTTTGATTTGGCAAACTTCTGTATTGGAGCAAAGCATTTCAAGCTTGTGGGCAGCTGGGATATATAATGTATGGTGCCATATCATCAAATGTGGCACTGGAATTGTGAAGGAACTTGATGCGTTGATGTGATTATACTCCTTGAAGGCTTTTGCCATATTGGAACGGGTATTGACTGCATGGTGTATGCAAAGCATAAGAACTGCTGCAAGGCATTTAGTTTGCGCAAGTGTGGCTCACTAATTTAGGCTGCACGTTGGCTTTTTACTGAACCAATGACCTTGCGTGTTGTGTCAAATATCCCAACGGGCGCTTCACCTACAGCTGAGCATACAGTGGTATTCAAACCAGCAAGGACTTAGTGAGCATCTGTCACATGCTGCCCTGACATGCGCAGCCCCACCTGCAGACCTCTTCCACCATCCATGTCAAAAGATAAGTCTTTGAAAGTTGCTTAAGAGTTTTTTTTAGAAGCTTTCAATAGTCAAGGTTTAATATTTTCGAAGAAATTAGTGGAATAAAGTGTCATAGGGCAGTTGGGCATTCTCATTTTGTGAGCCGTTTCATTTCCATGAGGTATGAAGTTCAAAAGTTGCTCCCTTTCATTTTGTTCAAATTTGCAATTTTGAATTAATTGGCAAAACCAGGAAAATTAGTACCTCTGCCTACATTTTTCATTATATTCAGGTCATAAAGTCAAATTTGTCTTTGAAGCTTACTTTTTTTGGAAACTAGGCATGTCCACAATTAAAACGAGCACAAATACTTAGGGGTCCAACTTGTCGACCTCGTATATTTTAATTCTTGTAAATTAGGACAGCTTTTTAAAATTGCATTGGAGAGGGGTCTATCTTGCCTAAACCAATCAAAATTGCAAATAGCATAACTTTTGCATACAACCACACATTGTTTTCTTGAAGACCATCCTATGTAAAATTTTGTGACACTTGATGATCTAGGTTGATGAATATATATACACATTATTTTTAACTCTAACTAATCATTTTCCCTTTGAAAGAATCACTGGTGCATTAACCTTGCAATTTTTGTATATTTGTATAATATTAGCAAGATCATATTATGGAGTAACCATAGCCTAAGAAGGGTATATATAGGAAGTATTAGTTAGTACTTGATCACTATATTATATATCCTACTCTTATAATAAGGTTTTGGATGTTGCCACCTCAAAGTGGCCAAGTCATATATTTCACATCTCTCCTATGGCAAATATTAAGTATTTGTTCTATTATGTTATTATAATTGTCAATTACTTCTATTATTCTATATTTTTGTTTGGATGTATGATTTACTATTGAATCTGTCTAAGTAATTTTATTACAAGTGGTATAAAAGATCCAATTTTTTCAATGTGTTTTGCGGTGAATTTTTTCAATCTAGCATATGAGGGTCGTATGAGTTGACAAAATAGCTTGGAATTTGTAGAAAATTTGTTTTTCATCATGAAAGTATTGCTTGAGGTTTTTTTTCTAAAATTGAAGTGAAAAAAATATTTATTTCTTTTACCCTTAAATTGGCTTATGACCACTTGTTTTTCATGTAAAAGGGATTATGAAATCATTTACGCAAATGAATTTTGATTTTGTAGCTTTCTAAAATGTGTTTTTGACAAATAATGGTGTAAAAATTTGTCCAATTAAGAAATGTTTTGTATTTTCTAAGCACTTCCAGTGTTACCTGACTCAGAACTTGTTATTCTGCATATATAATGAGCACATTATATTGAGTTGGCACACCATCTTTGTAACTTCATGTCCGCACAAATCAGGAAGCAGATTTGATTTCGAAATGTTGAAGACAATTCAAACCAATGTTTATGCAATTTTGTAATCAATGCACTCTATTGCAACTAGATATAGTTCATTAGTAGAAGCAGATTGATTTTCACAAGTCTCATCCCGAAGTCAACAATCTCATGGTCAAACAGGTTGTAGAACTATCACACTAAGCCTTCTACCAATGCTATGTAACCGCGAGATCTGACCAAGGTTATTGAGTCCAATCTTTTTGTCTCAGGGGTGCCTGCGGGCGCTACAGACCTGCTTTAGGCGCTTGTGACTGCTCAAAACCTCAGAGAACCAACTTTGAAGGGGCGCGAGGTATTCGTTGTCCTTCGCTGCATGTCACTAGTATGTTGCACAATAATCGTCTATGTCGTTGATACCCTACAATAAAGAAATGACATGCAAAACCCTCAAAAGCGCATCAAATCCCAAAAAGAAACTAATGCAAATGAAGGTTCGGATTGTCCTCAACTATCAAACGAGTGATCTTACGATTGAGCGTTGCACTACATTTCATACACAATGTAATTTTGTGTGTGTGTGTGAAGCGATTGTGCACTAGGTGGCTCTTGTGCGTGTCGCACTTGATAGCGAGTAAGTGGCTAGATGTAAAAGATGTATATAGATGTGTGCATGAAAGAATGAACTTCCCCTCCCATGAAGTGTGTACAAAATAATGCAGTCCCTTGCCCTTGTGTGGATGCTTGAATGCTCTTGATAATGCCTTTGGATGTAACCTTAGGTGGTGATAGCTAATGCTTAGTACTTGGTCCTTTATTATGATCACATAACTTTATATTTATATGATTCCCTTGCTTGAATTCTGTAATTAACCCCCAAAAGACCGACTACCAAAAAGATAAGATGCCCAAACGGCTATAAAGGACCCAAAAGATGTGAGCAAAGTACAAAGAGGTCAGGTCCAGAGTGAAAAAAGCCAAAGTGTGAAAAGACCGACTGGGCTAGAAGGAGTATAAGATCAACAAAGGCAACAGAAAGCAAGCAAAGATGGCCAAAGACATGGGTTTATTAGTACTTTTCTTACTTAGGAATCATATGAATAGTAGTATGTGATCGGGACTAAATAGATACCCGAGATGCATGATTTAGTGTCTACACATAGTGGTCTAGGGCTACAATTGTTGTCAATTTTCATATATTAGAATATTCTAAACCTATCAAATTTGTGTCTAGAGGTATTCTGAACAAAAGTCAAGTTGAGTCTTCACCTATTGGTCAGTCTAATGAAATTTCCAAGTTGTCAAGTCAACCAAAGCCAACTTGCACTAAAACCCATCAAGTCCAAAAATGTTGTCATTATGAATGTTGTGGTCATACCTCTAATGATTATTTTGACTTGCATCATTGTCTATCATGCGATCAACATACACATTCTACTAAACAATGTTATCTCAAAGGTTCGCCTACCAAATATACGAGGCATGCGCATTTTGGATGGATAGATCACTCGATATGACAATCAAAGGCTCGTCTATTGTCAAAGTCTTATAGGCGAGTACAATACACTACATCAGATGATGAGGTCATCTTTGCAAATATTGTTGACCCTAGTTATACAAGTGTAGATTCTATTGAGTCACAACCTACTAAGAGATTTATAGAGTTGCACCCGATTCCCACAGAGGATACTTATGCACTCAGTACCTATGATTTCCCATTTTGATTGGGATATTGATGATAAGCACGCTGAGACCACCAGATATGTAGCTCAATACAGATTATTTAAGGCTATGGATATTGCCTCTTGTTGATTATACTTTTGCATTTGAGTTGTAAGTTGAAAACCCAAAAATTTGGCTTACAAACTCTTCCCATTAGTTGAAAACCAGAAAGGGCAGCTTAATAGAGACTTGTGATGAAAACCTGAGAGGGTGTCATTGAGTTGTGCATTTTTATTACAGGATAATGTGTTGTTCCCATTCCAGGGGGGCTATATAACAGCTCTCCACTCTCATCTTATAGGGGGAACATCAGAATTAAGATTTTGAGTTCTTCGAGCATGGTACTTGGAGATTTCTCACATTGTCCATTGAGGATTTGACATTGCAACATATTGCACATTATCGCATATAGATGCATATTGTGCACAGTTCAAATTCTTCAAGATGATACTCCATACATTGCAACATATTGCAAATTATAACATATAATAGCATATCGTGCATTGTGCACTATAGTAAATTGATGAACAATACCAGCTTGTGCATCTGAGTGATACATCAAAGATCACATTTCATTCATATGACTATGCATGGAGCTAGTTCATCAAATTTTGATGTTGTTTGTCTACCACGAGAGCAGTTTTTTATGTGTCAACATATGTCTTCATTTGAGAGCATTGTGGACAGGCAAGTAGTTCACATTTTCAGCTTGACAAACAAGTATGACTTTCAGTGCATGCTTCAGCACATTTTTGGGGTACTCATGGGTGTAATCAACCTGTGTTATCCAATTTTCAGGCAATACAGTGTAGCTGCAACACACTCCGACTACTCATGAGCGTAATCAGCCTAGGTTCTCCAGTTTTCACTCTCTTTGGACATGGGTTATTTTGCACACCATCTGCATCATGAAAATTGCAAAGGACAAACAACACCTTAGACTTAGTCTTACACAGGAGTGTTAGAAATAATATCCTAATACTAAGTCTAATATTCACCACTTTAATATTAGTGGTTGTAATTTATTGTAAATAATGCACACACAAGGGAAGTTGAATGGTCATCTAGAAGATGAACCGAAGAGTCTCCCTTTGTGGCTATTTATGCTTGTATGCATATGTGCATCATCAACAAGAGCTTTATTGAATACATGAGAGCTTCAGTGAATATTTTCTTCTTGTCTAATTTCCCATCCATTTCATTGTCAATCTTTCTCTTGCAATTTAATTCCTAGCCTCACACTACACTCCTACAAATTCATCCATGGATGAATCTACAGTTAAAGATTAGTGGCATGTTACATTTTCTCCCATGGCCAAACCAGACCCTATGATCGATAAAGGGAAACACTAGTTTTGTAGAAGGGAAAAAAATAAAATAATAACCAACTAATGGCAATGAATTCTGGTCTGAAAAGAAATGATTTTCCTGCGATTCACCCGCAGCATGCATTGAGGGCTCGGTGTATGCTACTCCATATGAGGTTGATCGGTGGCGCTCACCTTGTGTTAGAGATTCGCTCTTCGAAGCTCCAGGTCACTGGGTATTCACTGATCCCTCCAGATTACCAAAATAAAGAAGATATGATTTTCCAACTCTCAAATTTATGTTCCTAATGGTGGAGAATACAAATAAAGCTTAAATTATAATAATAATAATAATAATAATAATCTAAAAAAACCTGGAAATTGAGACAAGGGTGATTTTGAAAGCTAACGTTTAATCTCTTCAAATTCAGAAACATGGTCAATTCAATGAAATACAAAATCAATCGGTCCTGCAAACCTGTTACGCCTGTTCTTTATAGGAAATTCCATCTACATACATCACTCAAGAGAGTACAGTTTCTGAGATGTCATAAGAACAAGTCAAAAAAAAAATTAGTACAGCTGTCTCCAGTTTGCCACAGATGTTTCATTATGGCAGTAGGGGCACTTAAATGTCCGTGTACTTCCTTTAAAGAGTTTTGCGACGGACTGCTTGGAAAGGACATGACCACATTGCATCAGCATTGAAGAATTATCATCTATACTTTTATCCCAAGACACTGGACAAGCAAATATGGAATGAAATTTAAACTCCCTATCTAACTCAATTTCCACTGGTAACTTTTTCATAGCCTACCAATCCTGCCTTTTGACAGTCACGACGGTAGCCTATTCCAATAATGGGAGCGCTTGACAACCTGCTGAGATACGTACACAAAGCAGGCTCATAAGATTAACCCAAAAGGACTGCAACATTCTTGAGTAATTCTAATACAACGGGCATCCAAGAGATCAATTCAGAATAAGGAGAGACCGAACTCAAGCCAGTCTGCCTACAAGAGGCAAGCCATAAGCTTTTGTGTTTCTGCCATATGTTGAGATGCAAATGGTGTGAAATAATTAGTTTCTACATTTAGACCTAGCAACCTCACCTGCCAATTTGATTAAATAACAGTTATTTGTAAATGGCTCTGTATCAGCCATTTTTAGATGTAGTCAGAGAAATAGTTCATTGAATGAAAGTGTATTGCTGCACTAATCCGCGTAGGCAATCTCCTCATATTCATATCACTTTTTTGTGTGGGTGATTTGCAATCTGAATGTGGCTACATCCTTCTTGAGCTGCATCCCCCAGACTACATCCATGGTAGACTATACCCATCAATTAAAATGGAATCAATTGTAAGGGGTATACTGTTAGAAGTGTGGCGCACTGCATTGGCAATGTAACCTCTGGTGTAGCATTTCCAGGTAATGTTTTATTCAACGTGAGAATAACAAATCGGGAAATTCACAATGTTAGCTATGAATTATTTCCTGAACTGACAGTATGGATTTTGGAGAAGCAAGGATAGAATTGTAGCAGATAGGAGGTGTTTGTAACTAACAGTTGGCATTGAAAGGATAGCCAGTAATAGCTGCAATTTGACACATCAACGTTAAGGTGATGAGCATTAAAGAAAACTCACCTAATTGACTGGAGAAAGTAACTAACAATAGCAGTTTTGTAAATGAGCTATAATAGAAAGTCGAAATGATTATAATGGTTTAGAAGCTAGTGAATTTGACTGTATAAGGCCAATCCCCGTATGGGTGTTGAGCTATGTAGTAAGATGAAATTTTAATCTTAAGACCGGTATGTGTGCAAGGAGACCTTTCATTGCGCTTTAGATAGTTTGTAATTTTTTAATGTAGCCTTCATGAATGTATGTTGAAAAAGCATGTTAATAAATGGATCTTTAAACCAATCCATGAGGTCAGGATGTGCCATGTGGCATGATCCTAACCAACAAAGGAGTCCATATAAGCACTGGTCTGTGGTGATGATCAAGGACTTCCGAGAACATAGTTACCTTAAAATTAGATGAAATCCCAACGCCATATAGACATTAGGTGAGTTTTTTTTAATTGGGAAGTCTTTGGAGCCTTGATAGGAATATAACCAAACTAATTATCTAGTTGTATTAATAGTTAGTTTTTTGGGCACCTCCATAAAAAAATTAGTCGAAAATGATTGTAAATAATAAATGGATCTTTAAACCAATCCATGAGGTCAGGATGTGCCATGTGGCATGATCCTAACCAACAAAGGAGTCCATATAAGCACTGGTCTGTGGTGATGATCAAGGACTTCCGAGAACATAGTTACCTTAAAATTAGATGAAATCCCAACGCCATATAGACATTAGGTGAGTTTTTTTTAATTGGGAAGTCTTTGGAGCCTTGATAGGAATATAACCAAACTAATTATCTAGTTGTATTAATAGTTAGTTTTTTGGGCACCTCCATAAAAAAATTAGTCGAAAATGATTGTAAATTACAGTTATAGTTTACTCTAACAACATAGAAAATATTTTGACCATAAAAAAGATACTAAATCAATATTGAAGGTGGAATGGATTTTTAGGTCTTGCTTCTTTTAAGGAAGTACTAAGAATTATTTTAAATTGGTAAATAAAAATCCTAATAAGGTTGTGTTGATGTTTTAGTTTTTGGAAAATGTAACATTTTTTCATTATGTCTATTAGGTGTTCGAAGATGGTATGCGAGTGGTGGTAGATTGTAATGTCTAGGAGTTGTCAATTAATGGTCAATTTTAAAATTGACATCCATTTGACTATCATAAGGCAGTTTCTCTTCTTGATTGAAAATGGTGATTGAATAATCGAACATTTTTTCATTATGTCGATAGGTGTTCAAAGATGGTATACGAGTGGTGGTAGATTGTAATGTCTAGGAGTTGTCAATTAATGGTCGATTTTAAAATTGACATCCATTTGACTATCAAAAGGCAGTTTCTCTTCTTGCTTGAAAATGGTGATTGAATAGTCGTGATATCTTTAACATATGGTGGAGTTGAGAGAATGATGACATTAATATTTCAAAAAGTGTGACATAAAACTTAATTATAATATTTATACCCACATCCGTGTTTGAGTTCGGAATGTGTTTAAGAAAAGGGCTTAGATGAATAAATTTTCCTCATAAAAACTTTATTAACAATTATTTTTATATGGGAATATACCCTTAAGTTGTAAGGTATTTAGGGTGGAAGGCTAAGATAATTATTACATGTTATCTCTCATTATTTAGTCTCTTCAAAAGAAGGATGAAATAGTTCTCCTGGTATTGCCCATACAATCACCATTATGTATGGTTAACCACCATGTAAGTAATTGTTTTTTCAAAGCTTAAAAAAGGTTTAACACATCACAATAAATTATAATTCTAAGTGATGTATAAGAGTGGTTTATCGAAGGAGTACATATGAAGAATATTGCCAATTAAAGGAAAATGCATTTAAGGTTATAGTTAATTGTTAACAACCCATGAAAATTACACTTAAGGACCACCCCACATGCTACCATTGTATAACACTTATTGGTGTACAGATATCTTTCTTGAATAATAAGGTTCACGTCAAGAGTGTGATGTTCTAGTTAGGGAAATTTCCTTTAATATACTTTCTTTACGGTTGACATATATTTCAAATCATAATTAGTTTGTTTAATTTTAGGGAAAATTGTAAGGAGCAATTGTCCTTAAAAATTATGTGAATGAAGAAGTTGAATATATGATATCAGGGCATGATATAGGACTCAATATTATTTTAACTGGGATTTTACTAACCATTTCTAACTATTAATAGTAAGGAGATAGTATTTTTTTCTATAGTGATGTTAAAATTATATCCTATAATGTTGTCACATTATGGCTTTGGTGCACCATTTCCATGCTGGCATAGTCATTCAATGTAAAGGTTCAATGGACTTATTGGATATGGTAAGGCAGATGGCGATCCTCTATTACCCCCATAGGGATACAAAAAATCCAAATGTTGTTGGGTCTCAATAACTGGTCTATCTCAAAGAGAGTGGCTAGCTGAAAGATGCTCTTGGTTAGTTGCCACTAATCTGCACCTCTTTGATGTAAGTAAACAAATGATAGAATTTGACCTAATTGTGTATTGATGGGTGCATACAGGCTATTGTGTGAATATCGCTTGACTTCTTCGCCAATAAATTCGTCATAATCCGTATCAACTACACCACCTCCTTAACATTGATTGTGTGAACAAATTTCACTGGCAGGTTCTCTTAACATGATATATTTGAGCGTCATAACCTTCCACATGTGATGCACAGTCTTCAGGGTGCTGAATGCACCTTGGAATTTGATAGAGCTACAGGATATACTATGCAGATGATGGACCTGCATATCTTTTGGCACACATCCCCTTAAATATATGCACTGGGTGCAAATGGGATATGATAATATAATGTACTCTTTGGATAAAACAGATTACCAGGCAATGTGGCAAAAGAATTGTCACAAAGTTAGTGCTATGTACCTTGGGCTCACATAGGAATTAATTATATTGGGTAATGGGTCGGCCTACATTGGGGTTAGGTGTTACCCATCCTATTATAAGGGAATGTGAGTATCATTATGAGGGGGAAATGTAGGTATGAGTTGAGTCTTCTACTTGGTAGAGGTATATTGGAGGTGTCCCCCTCGAAGTGGATTCCCATCTTGGGAGATTGTGGAGTTACTCCTTCCTTAAGGAGCATTGTATGGTGTTGCCCTACCTTAAGGGTATTATTCTGAATATATTGCATATTAGGGCATCTTGGCCCCCCATATCTCTTGTGTTTTATTATCTTCTGCAATTTATTGATTTCTTATATGCAAGGTTCTTATCATGTGGTATCAGAGCAGTGATCCGGACAATTTGTGGGATGAAACCCTAATGTTGGTGATTCGTCTATATCTTGAGATCAACTTGGAATTTTTCAGATATTTTTGTGGGGAGTGGATACATAATTCAAGTGATTTTCCCTCCGAATTTCAGATTTTTTGGAGTTGTTTTGCAAAAGTTGTGTCCGTTTTAGGGTTGAAACCCTAATTCTAAGGTTTCGTCTATATCTTCTAAATAATGACGAATTAGGAAATAATTTTTTTTGGGTTGTTGGTAGTATATTAAACGGTGATGCCACTGAAATTTCAGAATTGGTGGGTCTATTTTGACAGAGTCATTTCAGTTTTATTGTTTTTCACTATTTTTCTCCATAGCCCGCAATTTGAGGAATTTTCCTGAATTTCTTACATTTTTGGAAATCTCTCAAAATTTTAGCAGGGGTTACTTCTTTGTGGTTTCAGATTTGAGGCTGAATAATTGACAAAATCGTCAAGTAAAATATTGGTCAAAGGAGTAAGTTTGTGAAACCTTAATTTTTATGCATCATGGATATACCAAGTTTCTATGGTAATGGGGAAATTGATGCAAAAAAATGGTGGATACAATTTAAACAAATGTATTTTGAAGAATGTTTAGTATAGGTTAGTTTTTATCTTCATCTTGATGGGAAAGCGCAACATTGGTATTCTTATTTGGATATAGATCTATTGGATTGGGATTGGGAGGAAATGGAGGATATTTTCTTAGCTAGATGGAAAACAAAAAAAAAACACAATTTTGTTAAAAAAGAAGAAGCAGCAGCAGCATCAGAAGAAGAAGAAGAAGAAAATGTTGATGGTGCAAAAGAAGAAAATGTTGTTGATGAAGCTGCTACACAAGATAGTGCATCTCCAAGGAAGGAAGCTTCAATATTTCAGTTTGAAGGGTGCATTCAAAGAAAAAAGGTAATTGTTTCCATAAACCCTTGCAGCAAATATAACTTCATCAATATGGATGTAGCTCAAAATCTACATGTGCAAACAAAGCATATCAAGGAATCTCAAATGGATGGTAAGCATATTCAAGTTTTTGAAGATTTAAATCTTTCTATGGATAAATATGTTTTACATTCAGATTTTTATGCTTTAGATATGGATGGTATGGATATTGTTCTCAGATATCCTTGGTTAGAGACATTGGGAACAATTAATATTAATGTGCAAAAGAAATTAATGAAATTATGGTACAGAGAAAGAAAATTACATTGCAAGATATCAACACTTAGCAAGAAAAAAAGTAATGTAAAATTGGATCATGAAGATGAATTTGAAGATGGTGAAGAAGGGAATAAGGATGAATCAGAAGGAGAGGATGAAGAACATGATGAAAAAGTAAAAAATAGTTTCTCTACTCAAAAAAAGAAGAAATAGCAAACAAGTTGGAAGAGGAAAAGAAGGTGAAGGAAAAGATTGATAAGGTTGAGCATACTAAGGTTGCACCATATAAACACCCACATCATCATGAGAGGAAAAAATCATGGAGACATGCTAGGACACACAAGGGCAGCAATCTATATGGATATACAGGGAATTGGAGGAGTAATAATTTTGGCTATACATGGAATCAATGGAACAATAATTATATGTCATGGAATCACATGAATAATAATTATGGATATGCATGGATGCCAAGGAGGAACACATATGGACCAGGATGGAATCAGATGAGCACAATGGAATATGGAATCATGTTTGGAGTAACATCACCCACTAGGATTTCATATGGGCGGTTAGATGATCGAGCATGGCGACAAGTGTGCAATAATTTAAAGCACACTCATTATATGGCTTCTTCTTATGTTTCGGGGACAAAACATGTCAAAGGAGGCAATGCTATGTACCTTGGGATATGATAATATAATATATATGGGTTGATGGAGATGCCGACATGTGGCACACATCCCCTTAGTTATATGTATGGGTTCACATGGGATATGATAATATAATGTATATGGGTTGATGGAGATGCCGACATGTGGCACACATCCCCTTAGTTAGTTATATGGGCTCACATAGGAATTAATTATATTGGGTAATGGGTCGGCCTACATTGAGATTAGGTGTTACCCATCCTATTTAAAGGATGTGAGTATCATTATGAGGGGGTAATGTATGTATGAGTTGATTCTTCTACTTGGTAGAGGTATATTGGAGGTGTCCCCCTCAAAGTGGATTCCCATCTTGGGAGATTGTGGAGTTACTCCTTCCTTAAGGAGCATTGTATGGTGTCACCCTACCTTAAGGGTATTATTCTGCATATTTGGGCATCTTGGCCCACCCATATATCTTGTGTTGTGTTATCTTCTGTAATTTATTGATTTATTATATGCAAGGTTCTTATCATAGGGTTTTATAGGGGAGAGATAACCCACTTGCAATCGCATGTCAAGTGTGCAATGTTAACGCCGAAAGAGAAATAATGGTATGCAGAAAAGGAAATAGTAACAGACAACAAAGCACTGTGTATCGATCAAATTTAATGACAAGAAATAAAGGCAAACAATGTGGACGGAATGAATTGTCCTAAACAATGTCAACGATAGAGCCAGTAGCACCATTTAGAAGACATTTTTCAACCTACAAATTTGCGCAAAACATGACTTTTTGGTAGACACAAAGAAAAACTTTGTGTTGCAAGTGAACCATAAGCAACCTATGTTGAGTCAGTATGCCTGGTGGAACTGGCAACGAGAGAGTAAAGGGCTTTGAACAATTGAAGGTTGTGGTTCTCCAGTTCATCATCAATTGCTATCAGTACTCACAGTTGTTAGGAAAAAACACGATTTCTTTATTTTCTGGTTTATTTTTCTTCTTTACATCACTCTGACGCTTTTACTCCTTTTGCTCGCCCTCTTTTTTGCATCGCACGCTACAGTTCAAGCCTTCATGGATGGCAAACTTGTTTTCTATGGTCACCATGGATCCCAAAATATGAGCACATTATGAAAACCATGTTTGGTTATGACCCAAAAGGAGTTTATTACAAATCCATCTTTGACGTTTTTCAAGGCGACGACATCCTAAACACAAATGGGCCAGGGGAAACGCACCGTAAAGAGCATGAGCTCCATTCTACACTCCCTTGCCTTCAAAACTCGTATCATTCTCGCCCTCCGCCGATCCATTAATAGAACACTGCTTCCGCTGCTTACTAACGCCTCTCGATCAGCCTCGTTGCTCCACCTCGAATATCTTCTTCTTCATTTATCTTTCTACAATTGTGCGTGCTCAGGTTTGAGTCAGATTTAAGATGTTCGAAAATCGGATGACTGGAGCTCACCATTAAACAGGCCTTGGATGTGATAGTGCTAAGGTAATTTTCTTTGTTGTTCACTCTTCATTCTCTTTCCTTAGATTAATCTTTTTTCGCAAGTTCATCGCCCCTTCCGTCATCTGGAAAAGCATGAGATTTTTGGGCATGGGGTCCGAGGGGAAGCTCAAAGCGTCCATGAAAACCATCAATGCATTTACAAAGCAATCAGGTGATGTAATCATTGCCAATGATAAGTTGCAAAAAATTAAATCATAACCTAGCAGAGGCATCATTGTCGCTGGTTGCCCTTGAAAAGAACTCGCCTTTCAACTAGCTTTATGCGCAAGATCCTGAGTTTGTTCTCAGAGTGCAATTGCCAAGACCTGTTCAAATGAATACACCCACTCCGAGGACTGTGTTTGTGGACTTCACACCACCACAATAGTTGTTGTCGTTGTCGCCACAGTTAGTTGAGCATCAGAAAGACATAGAGCCCATGGTGGCCTCCACTTCTGCTCCAAAACCCCTGACCGATGAATTCAGGAAAAATATTCTCAAGCAGGCACATGCAAAAATTTGATTTATTTCTTATTTCGAGAAAGATTTAACTGTCGCAGGCCACCATGTGAAGGGCATATGCAACTCTGTGCTTCGTCGACCAATTCATCTCTTGCACCCATGTCTCGTTAGTTGTCAGATGGGGTGGACCGTTCCGCATGTGCAAACGCCTTTCGACATAATGGAATTTTAGGATTTCCAAGTTACAGATTTTTTAGGTTTATCGTCATGTTGTGTGTCATTATCATTATTTTCTTAATAGAACAATTTTAATGTAGGAAAATCGGGGTATGTAGAGTTAGTACAAATTTTATATGTGTTTTTAAGGGCATTCGATATAGATATTCCTTAGTTTGATAACATTGTGGTTGAAAATATATTATATGAATCAAATAGCTTCAAAACTATCGTCGATCGTTCTTGTATATGTGATACAACTTGGTCGGCGGGCATTCGATATAAATATTCCTTAATTCGATAACATTGCGGTTGAAAATATGCTATATGAATCGAATAGCTTCAAAAGTATCCTATTTGTTGTTTATTTCTCCATGTATTTAAGAGCAACATAAAAGTTGAATGGGAAAAATAGACCCATGTCAAACAAACCCACCACCCTGATTAGGCGCTCTTCAAAACCCACAATAGAACGCGGAGAGAGAGCGACACATCATGAAGGGCATTTCAGACCTGTCATTTTCCTTGCATAATAATACAAGCACTTTATTGCATATCCAAGTAACCGCTTAAACAGAGGCGTTGACCACGCTAAAACTCACGTTAACTATGCCGAAACCAAAACCTGACATTCCTTCCATTTCGCCGCCAAGTGTAAGGCTCATAATCAGCCGTACGTCGTCAACCAATTCATCTCGTTCGTCTGTGTCTCTGTCACTGTCAGATTGGAGGGGGCTTTCCGCCAAAGAACACGCCTTTCGGCGTAATTACAACGTGGTGTTTGGATAATTATAAACTTTCTCGTGTGATAGTAGCTCAAAATATGATAATTTTAGGTTAATTTTGTAATTCTGAATTCAGGGATGTTTCCCCTAATGAGCTAAATGGACTACAACAAAACTTGTTCTATATTCTCAATCAATCCATGAATAAAACAAAGTTATGATTACTAGTTTCATTGTGTAAGGATCATGTATTGTTTTTCAAGAAAACAATAGATATCATGTCGTTATGCATTGACTTTATTTAGAAATTTACTTGCAGTCAAGATATCACCAACTGATATGACAATACCTTTTGGTTTAGCCAATGAGCGAACTAATTTAATGACTTTGATGCTTGATGTTTTTCAACCATGTCTAGATTTGTTTAAAATAAAATTCGAGGAAAGTATTGATGAATGAACTAAGACACTAAAAACAAAAATTGAGTTAAAATAATGAATTGAAATTAAGATGAACTTTTTGTGATAATGTTACATGAAAATATATATATATGTAATCAAAATCAATATTTGTCAGACTAAGCAATGTTGTTTGTGAATTGTGTCACAGATAAAACCCGTGCTCTAGAGGTGAGAAGCTGATTTATAGGGGGAGAAAGTTATGTGGCTATTTCCCCGTAGTGGGTTGATGTTAAATAAGAGGATAAAATAAAATATAATCACATAAAGATGTTAAAAGTCTGTCATGTCCCTTTTTTGACTGCTGATTTTCTAAGGCCTCATCCCATTCTTCTCCCTGTGGATCTAAGGAGGAAAACAAGGGGAAGATCTGAATTATATTTTTATTGTTGTTTAGGTAGTTGTTTTATTTATTATCATGTATCATGTTGGGAAGCCTAGCGCTCCAATAGAAGGACTTCAGTAGTGAGGAAATAAAGGTATTATGAGCATGTAGGCTCCAAATACCAATTGAATATTTAAAAGCACTTACCTTAAGGGGTCGGCTATCATTTTTACATTGTAAAACACTCCTTGTGGTTATATAAGGAGGTCACTTGGTCATTATTGAATTATGTTTTGGTCAATTTTCATATCTTAGTTAAAGTTTGCTTGTGAAGCACCTTATCTACCTTTCTCAAGGACAAAACCCCTTGATTGAGGACCTTTCTCAAGGACAGAAACCCTTGATTGAGGACTTGTGGAGGATGAAAACCCTTCCATAAGAATTTATGTATGCAAGCTGGTTTGGAAAGCAATAAATTAGAATGTCCTTGCATGATTTATCTCTTTGGATCAATAATCTATTTATTTGGAGTGAAGCGACCCACTTGGGAGTGTTACTTGGTATGTGTGATGATAATTTGGAAAATCTGAATTCATTATCTTGTTCTCCATATTTTTAAAAGCCAAGATCTTGAGTTTCGTGAATTTTGGAGGTGTTTTACTATTTTTCCAAGCTTGTTGAAATTCGCTGGTTGAGGATTCAAAAAATAATTATTTAATTTATTTTCAGGCTCAATTCTGATTTCTAACAGCTGATTGTGTTTCATGAGGGTTTTCTAATAATTTTGAAATAAGATTTGAAGGGTGTTGGCAAGCCTTGACTCACCTTTGAGGGGTTTTACTTCTCCAAGGAAGTCGCTGCCCTAGGAAGGGCTAATTTTCAGATTGCAGGGTTGATATCAGCCATCTACAACAGGTCCCTAATCTGATTCTTAAATCTACATTTCAGTTTTTTGTTATTTCCTGAGTCCCCCTAAAAAGGGACATTACAAAGTCAAGTGAAAAACGACACATAAAGTTGTGTGTAATGGGTAAAATATATAAAATTCAAATAGAGGAGAGGATTGTGTACAAACCAGATAAAATGGGTTTGTATTTCTATATTGTAATAATGTAAATTACATCAGATATGAAGAGGTGTGTAGTTAAAACCACCTCTTGAATGCTATACATAAGAGTAAGAACTCTTGAAAAAGGCGTGAATGATATGAATGGTTTTAATATAAAGAAGATAAACACGTGAGAAAATCAAGGGTGAAGGGAAACCATAGACGCATGGACATCTTGAAGAAACACTAAGGTGGGGTCCACAGATTGGGTCCAAGAGGGGGTACAGAGTACACCCCTCAAACTGTCCTAGCCAAGACTTGTTTATACTTCATACGCATTGGAATTGCAAGTGTTGCATCTTTTTCCTCCTTGTTTGGGTGTTGCCCTCTGCTTTGAGTCCCCCTTGAGAAGATTGCTATCTCCAAAGTTGATCCAGATATGTACTTAAACTTTATTTTATTTGCAAAAAGTGATTTTGTATACTTTTATGACTTACTTTTATCGTTGCAAAATTATTTAATTAAAACGTTTGAGTGATATACCTCTAATCAAGGCATAAGATAATATAGGGTAAAACTAGGGTTTTATAGACACTTTATTTCTCTTTAATAAATGGGTAATTAAACAGTTTTGGGAAATACACTCATCACAGAAGTTGTTAATATAAGTCTTCGGAATTCGCTGAGATGTCTAGTTGGATAGAAGCCTAAACAATGGGATTTGGCGCTGCCACAGGCTGAATTTGCATACAATGACTCGATTAATAGGAGCATGGGTAAAATACAATTTCAAATTGTGTATGGGCATAGTCCAAGAGGAGTTTCAGAATTAAGAGAGCCTGCTGATACAAGAAGACACCTAAAGGGTGTCGAAGGTGAAGATATGCTGAATACATGACTGATTTGCACAAACAAGTACAAGAAAAACTTGAGCACAGCCAACAAATTTATAGAGAACACGCAAAGCTCAAAAGAAAGGAAAAGAATTTTGAAGTGGGAGACATGGTTATGGCTCATTTGAGAAAGGGGAGATTTCCACGCAGCACTTATAACAAGCTGAAATGGAAAAAGAGAGGGCCATGTAAAATTATTAGAAAATTCTCTGTAAATGCATATGAATTTGAGCTGCCAGAATACTTAGACATTTCCCCTATTTTTATTGTCTCTGATTTATATGAATATCATGATGGAGAGGTGTCACAAAAGGCAGAAGAGGGTGAAATACAGCAGCATATGTGGAAAGAACAATTACAAGCAAAGGATAAACAGAAAATTGAAGATACTTTGGGCACCAAAGTGATCAAACAAACACGGGGCAAAAACTACAAGCAATATTTGATAAAATGGAAGAACAGACCAGTGGAGGATGCATCATGATTGATCCCAGATGATCCTAGGCAGATAGGTTTCAACTTTGATAAACTTGTGAGCAGGATCTCGCTTTTAAAATTACCTCAAGTGTCTAATGTAGGAGCATCTGGGGTAAATGGGCAATCCCACATCACCAAAAACAGTGTCTTGAATAGAAAGGGTCACAACAGTTGCAGGTCGCATGGCGGCCACTTTGAGCTCACTTTAACCTACAGCAGGGTCACAGGCTCTTTATTAAGTGTTTAAAAAAGAGCCTTAAGTCCCAATCTTTAACTAGGCCCAATTTATTTTGGTTCAACGAGTTCACATAATGATTTAAATAAAAACCCTTGTGTTTGCTTTAAGTAAAAGGTCATGGGGTCCCTTTTATTTTTATCATTGCCACAGGGTCACTTTTGTGCTGAAGGTTCCAAGGCCCAAAAATTAACTTAAGTATGCTAAGGTCACCTATATAGTTGGCAAAAAGTGGGCCCTTAACATTTTGTATTAAGCCCATGGAGTGCCTTATAATTTGTGACCTCGAGCGAAGCCAAAGTGTGACAAGCATCACACTCAGGCAGAGCCCACTTGGTGTATTCAGGTGCCAACCTATTTCCTGAGCCTAAGCAAGCCCAAGTGGCCTGGGATCATGGCACATGGCGCAATCACACAGAGGGTCCCAAGTCAACAGTGGTGCCTTCAAATTTTAATGGGACAGAGGATGCAGTGAAGACAGAGAACGTTGATCAAGCCCATCTTTCACAAATGGGGGTTCAAGGGCATGAGTTTAAACTCATTGGAAAGCTCTTGAAGAGAGATTTCCAATGGTGACACTATTAGAGCCACTGGATACGTGTGTAGGTCCCAGTAATCAAAAGAAAGGCTGCGAAGCTGTTTTGAGTGATTTGGGAGCCAATTTTGGTTTGGGACACCCGGACCTCAAGGAGAGTGAGAAGCACAGGTGTTCAATATGCATTGAGCCACGCCTACATGGAAGAGGTCTCTAGAGCTTTCTAGAGTTGTTTGGGATCCTAGGAAGCCTCTATAATGCCTTGAATAGCATGAAAAAGCAGACTCGTGAAAGGGGAGCCAAAAACACCAGAAAGGAAGGACAGCGAGTTTTGGGAGATAAACTTGAGGCACAAGAGTATAGAGAGCTCAAAAACGCATTGTAGTGGCAATGTAGAGAAAAGAGTAGAATTTTTATAGCCATTTGTGATCTGTAGATGCCAAATGGCTTGTGTTTCTGCTGAAATTATCAGGTAAGTGTCTCTGCTTAGTCTTATGTGTGCTCTCCTTGTTAGTTTGTTGTATTAACTCTTGTATTCGCTGTTTGGTTGGGCACTTATCAATTTGAGCCCCAACACTGAGTGGCTGCCACCACTGTGGTCTCAGGTAAATGACAAAATTTCCATGCAGCCATGATTTTGAGATTGACCCTGAAACTCGTGACCTGACCTTGAGTCCTCTGTAGCTCAAATCGTATAACTTGCCTCTTCATTTTTGGAGGCCCGAAACTCTGCTAGTCACAGGTCACACATGGGAAATTTTGTATTTGTGGCAGAAAATCTCGTTATAGTAATACTTCAACTTGCAATTGGTTGTTTAAAAAAATGTATGACCCACAGACTACACCAAAGGAGATCTGATACCAACAATCAATCCATATAAAAGTAATGTTTATGTGCTGTTCCTGTCACACGTATGGGCACATTGCTACCTCAGACCAGTTGAAATATAGCAGTTCTCTTGCAACCTAGCCAACTAGAAATGAAAATACGTCACTAGACAAAAAAAGGAAAAAATCCAGGGCACAAATTGTTAAGATGGCAAAAGAACAACAATCAAATAATTCTGTGGCACATGATTGTCCCCAAACAACTATACCCACTTACCAGAAGTGGGACACAGGAAAATGGAAACGTAATGAAAAACAGGTTTGGGAGGTTTCCGACAAGAAACAGTTATATATGTGGATTCATGATATAATCTGGAAACAGGGGACAGTATCTGAAAATGGCCTGAAACAAACAGTCAAGATGCAATTATAAGGTGTAGCATTTGCTCTTATTTTCATGGATTGCCATTTTTTAATGTAAAATTAGACCAGTAATCGAGGAAAAGAAGACTTCAGGAACGGTTAGTCGAAGCATGATTTTTTTGTATTCACGATACATCTTCTGCAAAACTTTAATATTAGGTCCGTTCTCTTCAAAAGAAACTGAACTTTTTAAACCTGAAGAGTTGCTTCCTCAAAATCTCTTCATTATTACCTTTAGATATGAAGTGCTCAGTTATGCAAATTGAAAAAAAAAAGACAGATTTTACCTACCGTTCGTCCAAAGACATGACAGGAGGACCTTTGTTTGCTATGATTTCCTGATCGCTAACAACGCCGACAACCAATTCATCACCGAGAGCGCGAGCCTGCCTGAGCGCATTGCAATGGCCGTAATGCATCATATCGAAGCACCCGTCCATATAAACTCTGACGCGTTTCTTCTTTCCCTTCTTGCGCATCGCGAATGGAATAAATGTTTCGGGGGCTAAATACAGCCCCAGCAGCGCTGCAGATACCAGAAGCCCGCCAGCCAACCGAGGGACCGTCAATGCTATTAAACTACTCTTACTGCTACTTCCGTCCGTAGATCCCATGGCTGAAACGCTCCTGCTGAGATCTAAAGAACGGGATTGGCGTCGAAATGAAGCTTATCAGGCGAGGATGCTGAGGGGATTCGAACGTGAGACATGTAGAGGATAAATTTGTTTTTAGAAGGCGGTTGTTAAGGATAGTAGGACGTTAATTTGTGCGAGTTCGGGGTTATGCGTTCGCCGTTTTGAAGTCGGAGCTCGTTGAACTGAAAGTCTCGTAAGTTTCTCGAGCCATTAATGTCAACTTTTTAGTTTGTTAGTTGTGCAATTCTTTTACGTGTCCTATAAGCCTCGTGGACTTTTAAAATATCTTCTTGTAGGGGCTTTATTTGGCTTTCCCAACCTTAGGTAAAAATCTCCTTTAGGAGAAATATCTCTACTCAATTTATGTGTAAATTATAAATTGTATTTCATTAACTTATTTTTCTTTATTTAAATCTAGAGGCATCAAAATATCTAATGGCTCAGAGCTTTGAAGAGCGGAGTTCTAATACAAGGTGATGAAGAGCCTATCTCAATTGATAATGTCTTAATTTTTGGTTATTTTCTGTCATTTTTATTTTTTTTCCTTTTTTCCTGCTAATCATGTTTTCTTGATGTTTTGGATTTAATCACATCCTTATCATTATAACAATATCAGTCTAAGGCATTTGTGCATTATTGGTCATTTCTACTATTCTTAAGGTCCCCTGTAGTTTTTTAGCAGTTTTATTTGTTCTTGTGCGTGTTGTATGTCGGTTGCACACCAACTTCCTAATTTGAATTACATATGTTATAAATGCATAGGTGTGTCAATGTATTTAACATGTAGGGAAAAATTAAATGATGAAGAGCATTACCGTGTCAGAGCAATTATTATAAGCATTTCGAGCATACATTCAAACATCTAAAGAAACATAAAGAGAACCTAACATTTATTATGTATTGCATCAAACATTCATAATAACATTGAAAGTGATGAGGGTAGGTATTTGCATTACACTAAACTACATGTTAAACATTGCATTATACTTTGTGTATTGGTTTCAAAGATTCTACATCATATTAAGGCCCTGATAATAATGGAGGGATAACATGAGGTCCTAAGTACATCCCATTTTTTTTCTATGTTCTTGCAACTAGGTGTTGTTGCAATATTAAAGTTTTGAAGAAGGATATCGATTTCTAAAAGATCTACACCTAATTTTGGAAAAGTGAGTGAGGTTTTCGAAGCCATATAACTGACAAATATGGTCCTCAAATCAAATTTCCATAAGAGTGGAACAAGACGTTGAAGATCCACATAATATATCTAGAATACAAAACCACACAAAAGACAACAAGATTATACCAATACATTTCTTACATCCTAAATAAATGAATAAGTGTGTTGGTTGATGTGGTCTTATTTACTTACATGATTAACGGTTAGAAATAGGTAGTATATTTGGATTATTGATACAATGTTAATGTGTGAACTATAATATATTATTATTAACAATTTACAAGAGAGCATATTAGAAATACTTGCTAAGAAGGTGAAAACACAAAAAAGAGGGTACACCTAGCTGATTACAAACTTTGGCAGTGTTGTATGACTGTGCAGGCTGGAAATGATCCCGAAGTGATACATCTTTAAACTTGTGCATGTAAACTATGTAGGAGATGAAACTATTGGGGTTATATAGAAATGTCAAGTGGTCTTGTACTTGATGAACGAATCCATATGGTAAGATAGCGATATGCAAATTTTTGTGCCCTTCTGATTGATTGTGATGTGCTTCACTCTAAAACCCTAGGTATCACACATGTGAAACCCTTTGTATGATGTGAAACAACTTCAAGCCCTAACCACAAGTAAGAGACCCTACATAAAGGTTAGTGGTTAGGTTGAAGTGTAATTAGTATATTTCCTACATCGTTAACACTATGAAGATGCCTCAAATTGCACATAGTTTTACACCTACTTTGTGATATCTACATGGGTGTTAGCTTTGGCAATTTGATCACTTGATAATACAATAATGGCTTAACGTGCTTAGCTTGACTTGGCTTGAATGGTCTCTAGCTTTAGAAGCTTGATTCTATAACCTAGTTGAGTGCGTGTTAAACATGTGTATAGGCTACACCTAGAGTGTATTGTTACTTTTAAGGAATTTAAGAGTGCTTCGAGTTTTTAGGAATTATATTTTCAATGAGTGCTCTTGAAAGTGCCAAGTGAGTAAATGAGTGTATTTTTTATGATCCTCATGTGCGTATTTCACTAACACCTCGAGGTTTTGGTGTAACGGTTCATTTGGTATCAGAGCGACTACCCATGTTCGAATCCCGCTCAGTTGGTTATGTCGTGTAACCGAGGCTCGTGGGGTGCCTAAACATAGGTGAAGTGGGGCTCGTACGTATGGGAGTGCAGGCGCAAACCATCCCAAGTCAAGCTCTACGGAAGCGTGGTGGGATGTTATGATCCTCATGTGCGAATTTCATTAATGCCTCGAGTTTTTGGTGTAACAGTTCGTTACAGTATTAGACTTATTTATATAAGAGTTCATAGTTATAATTTCACGTTAAGTCCAACCCGTGAGGAAAGTACCAATCCATAAAAAGACATCAAAACAAGAAAGTGAGCATTAGGTGGATGGGGATGAAATTGTTCGTTTCAGACTTAATTGTCCAAGTGAACAACCTTGTACGTGTAGGTTCTAAGATTCTATAAAGTTTTGGGAATGATGTCTAGGAGGAATATATTTCTATGGAATTATGCAAGTAGTTATGTGAGAGATCGAGTAATGGGAATAAGGAAGCAAGTCATGTGTTTAGGGATAAGGATGTTCAATTAAGCTTGATATGTGCATACAAGTCATGATTCAGGGATAAAGCCAATATTATCATATTCCCAAATGATGAATTTCCAAATTTAGGTGTCTACATCCCCCCCTCCCTTTAAGTATAAAATAAAATTGCATTCTTAAAGGAAAAAAGACCTTAAGTGTGTAAACAAACTTTGTCTTCACTTGGGGTGTTCAATCCACTTGAGTATTGGCACAATCTCCATAGTGAAACATGTTGCAAAGATCGTAGTCAATGTCTATAGAAATATTAGAAATTTAACTCATATTTGAAAATGCAATCCTAACATTGTAAATTAAAATTGAAAATTGTGAATTTGCAAAGCAAGGAAGAAGTATATTTGTTTGTCTTGTCGAAGGAGAAGCTCCTCAATGTTGTGTTTAGAGAGATAGATTGGAAGTGTTAGGAAAATAATAGTTAGTGCTCACATTAATGAGAAAATATATTTGTACGGAATGTAATAATATTGTAATATGTGAAGTTGTTAATGAACAAATCACATAAATAGGAGTTGGGCGAGAGATTTAAGGAGAGTATGTTATGAGTTGTTAGTGAGTGGTTATAGGAGAGGTTATAACTTTACTTGTTTGTAGGATATGTTTGCTTATATATTTGGGTAAGTAGTCCCAGAAGAAACACAAAAGAATTTAAATGTGTTGAATTTTTGTCATGCATCATGTGGAAGGCTCTTACCAAACATTTGGTATGAGAGCAAATTTATAATCCATCCAAAACAATCATGATCATATTGTTGGGGGGAAAGATATTAATATTGCCCCTGTGAATGGGAAAATTTATTTTTTTTACTAATGACAAAAGGTTTTCTGATTGGGATCCTACCTAGGGAACAAATGTGCAAAGCTCAGATGTTCAAAAAAAGAGAATACAAAAAATAGATCCAATCACAACAAAGATGGAGCAGAATAAGAGGAAACATAGGAGCTACAAAACAACAGCAAGAGTACAACAATACCCCAGCAAGACCATAGCAGTACTACAACAAAATATCAAAAAAACAATACAATATAAAATACTAGAATAGCATAACTTAGGCAGCTTAAAGCATGCTCAACCATTATTTGGTAGTCTTTGATAGGTTTTTTTTAAGGCTGCCCAAATTGCCTGTAATATCCTTGACGGTGACTCCATCCTTGTCTTTTTCTTTTCCTTTGCTAGTTTCCATGATAGAGGTAATACTTGAGAGGATGTCCATGTTGCCCTTGAGGACAAAGAGAATGTCACACTGCATGTTCCTAATTTTTCTTGTTCTTCTTCAATGGCTTTGATTCTCTTCTCCATCTCTTCCATCAGTTGTTCATCTTTGCTCCCACTTTCAATAGATAGCTTACACCCTCTGACTTTGTCCTTCAAAACCTTGCATTCCTTCCTTATCCAAGTGATCATATCAAAATGTAAATCAAGCTCAACTCGGATGCCTTTAGCCTTAGTTTTGTTTATGTCATCTTTGTCTCCTATGGCTAGTAAGTTGAGAGCAGCATCCCCATTCACCAGTAGGAGAAGAAAGCATGGCATGTGAAGATGTGTGGTCAGGATTAGCCTTCTTGCTTCTGAGGACACGACCAGATTGAGGATGCAGAGGGATAGCAATAGAAGGGGGTCTTTTGGACGGAGCAGGGGGATGGAGAGGAGGGGCAGGGGGATGGAGGGGTGGGGCAGGGGGGTGTTGACGATGAGGAGGTTGGAGTTTTTGTAGAGAAGGAAGATAAGGGCATGGTGAGAGGATTTGGTGCGTTTCCCCTAAAGAACCAAGTTCACTGAGTGGTCAAGAGATTGTAGGAGATAAAAAGGGAAGTTGACCAACACATTCCTTCTAAAATGGTTAAGAAAAACTAGATGGAAGAAAGGGGTAACTTTAAATCTTCCATATAAAGTGAGGTATTTCATGATTACAAGACTTGCCTTGTCATATGGTTTTAGCATCAAATCTCTAAGGTACCCACTTTTAGCTTCGACTAGGCTTTCATCACCTTCTAGAAACTTGGCCTCCTCTTTCCTGTCGTAGGTATTCTTGAAGAAACACATGCCCTTAGGGTGGAGGCTAGTGATAACAGAAATGGTTTCCTTTGTAATTTGGAATTCTTTGTTCCTATAGCGGATCTTACACACATTCCAATTCTGGACGAACTGCTGAGAAATATGGTAATTGTGGCCCTTGACCACGTTCATGAAATGGTTGAAACCGACCTTCTTGAGAATGTCCTAGACCTCAGCGTCCTCCTTCCTTTGGTTGCAGTTAATAGGCTTGACTCTACAAATGTCACCACCCATGGCTGGCAAAACCCTAGCAGTCAAGTTCAAGAGATTGAGAGGAAAGGGGTCAATACACCCAATGTTAAAAGTGCCCTTCCAACCCCCAACATTCATAATTTTATGGGAGAATTTTGGTGAGAGTCATGTTTATTTGTTTAAAATAATATGTGACTATTGAGAAGAGAACGTTATAATATATGCATATAGCTTTGTCATACAAATCTAATGATGAAGATGTTTTCTTATGTTTTTTGATATTTTCATTCAATTGTTATGCATCCCAGCACATTGGTCTGACTCAATGCTCCAGCCATACAAGCAATCTCAAAACAGTGCTTTGATGTTTCAAATAGTTATTTAAGAAGTTTTGAATTTATCTGTGCATCAGTTTTGTGAAATAAAATCGCATTCAACATTCTCACTACCCATTTCTACATCACGTCGACTTTCCTTCGACACAGTTGTAATCTGCAGCTCCCAGATAAATTTAGACTTTTGATCGATTAACAAATTTCTTCTTCAAACATAAATGTTCACAGTGATCTCTCTTGGTGAGGTATATTGTATATTTCTTGTTCAAGCTCCTATTTGATCATCCAAGCATCCGTATATCGACTCTTTGGCATTTGGTGAATGGATAATTCTTATATGGTATATCGCCACGGCCTTAACATAAATTCATAGTTGTGTGCATTTATCTGGCTTTCGTTCCACTTCTATTAAGTTTCAGGTGTTTGAAATTAGTCAAGGATTAGTTTTTCATAAATGTCTAGTTGTATTTAGGTTTGTTTTTATGTTTATTCATTCAAATGCATTTGTCCTCAAAGTTCAAGAACATTGACATTTGGACCAAAATTGACGTTTATAGTTTTAATGCCAAGTGTAAGATTTTTCACGAGTTAATTTCAATTTTAGTTATTAGGTATTGTATTTAGTTCGTTAGAAATTATGTATTCTGATAGTCTATAATTAATCATTATTCTATTAAATTAAGTTATGTTTGTGTCAGAAGAGTCATCATGTCATCAAAAAGAGTCCAAATAATCAAAGTCTTGGTGAGATGATGAAAATTTCAATAAAAAATGTCATTTGTGTCATTAAAATCTGAAAAAAAAAAAAAATTAAAAAAGTTGCCTCATAGATGCATTTTTGGTGTTACCGGACATCGTGGTAGCCGTTGAGCCTCAAAATCTAAATTTGTTGAGTTAGTAACTTCAAACTGGAGGTCAGAGGCATCGGAGGTTGGAGGTCGATCAACGACCTTTCATCAGTCACTAACGATGGGGCCGCACTTATGGTATGATGACTTGTTTTTTTAGTTGTGAGGTATGGATTTATGTTTTTTTCACTTTTTAGTGTGGTGTGTGGATGTTGAAAAGCAATTGTATAGGAGAGCAGATGACTGTAGAGATCCTCTAACTTTGAATATCCTTTGACAAGCATACTTTGTTGGAAGATGATCAGTCAGTGAATACATTCATTGGCAATGGTGATCATGTGCAACAAGATCAAGACAACAAGATCTGGGCAGTAGTATACAGTACAATACGATTTTCTTTTCAATGCTCCTAGTTGTGTGAATAAATGGAAATTTCACATTGTGGGGGGAACATGACACCAATGTTCCATTTCTATTATGCGCCAAACCGACTAAAGTGAAGGGCAACTTCCAATGGCAATGGCAGTTTTCTATGTTATTCAAGATAGAGTGGCAATGATCAACAATAGTGTCTACAATTAAGAACATTGTGATTCTTATAGGATGTAATACGAAATGTCTTTCCAGTATGTGTTATATTGTTCAATTTTGTAATAAGTGAGTTGTTATTCCTATACACTTCCCTAATGTACAAGCATAGTGGCAAAAAAAAGCAACAGAGTAAGTCTATTCATGGATCTTGAAAAGGTTAGTGGGAGATCTAGAAAACCACTTGAGGTGTATAGTTGATGGGGCATGTTCACGGCGAGGTTTGTGGTAAGCCTACTTAAAACCATGGATGGAGAGAGCCTTTCTTTTAGATCAAAATCATGAGTCACATAGTAGGACATGTTTCACAGGGGTAATCATATTGTAGATGAGTGTGTGCATGTTTTTCTACCATGTTCGCACTAAGGGGGTGAATGTTAGGAAAATAATATTTAGTGCTCACATTAATGAGCAAATATATTTATATGGAATATAATAATATTGTAGTATATAAAGTTATTAATAAACAACTCACATAAATAGGAGTTGGGTGAGAGATTTGAGGAGAATATGTTACGAGTTGTTAGTGAGTGGCTATAAGAGAGGTTATAGCTTTACTTGTTTGTATGATATGCTTGCCCATATATTTGGGAAAGTAGTCCCAGAAGAAACACACAAGAATTTTTTTGTGTTGAATTTTTGTTGTGCATCCTGTGGAAGGATCTTACCACACAAGAACTGATTTGTTGGAGGATTAGGGTGATTAGTGCCTAATTTATTTATGGAGATGTTAGATCCACAAGGTAATTGGGTGTCGTTTTACCTAATGCCAAAAGAAGGGTGTCATAGGGCTTCTTAGTTGCCTCTATAACCTTTTAAACAAGGAGGGGTGTCACAAGGCTTTATATTTGCCCCAAAACCCTCCCTAAAAGAGTCAAAACATTGCTACAGATGGATGTAGACATGAGTGTGTGAAATGGTACAAATTCAAAAGGGAATGAAGTATACTCATGCCCCCATGGAACTCTTGAATATAAAAGGAGATGGAGGCATGTGTCCCTACAAATTATATAGTGTTGAGGTTCTCAATATGGACAAAGTTAGGAGGGAGTGAATTATACTCCCCCCGCCCACATCATATATCAAAATGTGGTAATCTTTGCCCTAGATTGTGCTAAGTGTCCCTAAACATGCATCATAAACATGTAACTATTTGTGTGTTTCAAAAAATGTTGATTATGTCACTTAAAAAGTTCCTAGGATTAAACCATCCATCCTAGACAATAAGGTCTATTAGTTTTATCCTCAGTTAGATGGTTCTATACATGTGTAAATTTTAAACATGTTATGTATTTGTTCTTGTTCCTTGTGTATATATATTTTGTTTCATTTTATTTTAAGTTTTGCATTCTATCTAATACTTGAATTGCCTATATTTCAATTTGATAACCCCACTGAATGCCCCCTCTTTTGAGGCGAGTGAGATGTGCAAATATACCACTTTTCTCAAAATAAGTGATATATGTTTATGTGAGATATAGCAGATAGTCAATGTTAGATCACATTAAGAGATTATTGTAGGTGGCCACCATAGATATATTTTTCTTGCAAAAAATAGTGCATGGTAGAAACCACGACATAGACATGCGGAAAACAAATCATGGTAGTAAACAAGCATATAAGTAAACGATCACAAAGGAAAATAATCATAAAGGAAAACAAGCATATAAGTAAACCAACATAAGGGAAAACAAGCATACAAGTATAAAAGCATGGTAGCAAACAAGTACAAAAGCAATCTCACATATGTTAGTTGTAGAAAAGGCAAAGAGGCACAAATAAGAAACACGTGAGTGTCATACACACAAACAAGCTTAATAAAAGGCAATAAAGGTTGCAAACATGGAACACTACACTTAGACAAACATAGTTAAGGCCATATTCCACATACATGAAAACCTGCATACAAGCAAACAAGTGAATACAATAGTTAATAGTAACCCAAAGGCACATAGAGCAAGAGATGCTAGAGCTACACCAAAGCACATGTGTTAGTCATATTATTCTAAGTAAAAATCATATAACACAGTTTAGAATTGTGAAATAACATTATCTAATGAAACACTAATACTTAATAGTGTAAGATATGCCCCCAAATGTTGAGTGTCCACTAGGTAAGAGAAGAGATACAACATTATGTATATGCTACATTATGAACAAATACCTTGTGAATGCATATGTATAAAGAGTATATACAATATATTATCTAACAAACCACATGACAAAGAACATGTGCAAAGTAAGGAATTGACAAATCAAATTATATGTAGGCCCTAATTTTGTATTTGATAGTATTTGAATGTTTGTGCACTTTTTTTATTATGTGATAGTTTTTGTCTTATAAAAATATTTGTAATAGAACAAGAGTGTTTGGTTGATGAATTACAACCTAAGTACTGAAGGCGCATAAGGATTGGGCACACAGACATAGGGTGCGGAGGTGCGTGTGGGAGTATAGTGAAACAAGGTGCGCTCGGGAAAGCGTGATTTCAGGACTTAGTCATTTGCATCCTGATGAGGCTAAATATAGATGTTGAGTGTGGGGCACACATCAACATGAAGACTTGGAAGAATCAAGGCTATTTTGGACAAGTGGGAGATCAAGCGACATGCACAATTTTGAGCTTTTAATAGGATTAGATCTACAATTTATATTATTAGATAGTCTATTATTAGCAAGCTTGCATGCTTTTGTATTTATCTTGTAAAGGCGCATGGCTATTCTTAGCATGTAGCCTATTTTGTGGATGCATGAGTAGTGAAGGGCAAGTCCCCACTACCTATAAATATGTATTGATTTGCACGGTTTAGGGATCCACGTTTTGTTAGTGTTATGTTGTTGGTTTATGGGTGTGCATGAGATATAATGACACTCTTATGTATGTATTCAACTTCTGTGTTTTACAGTAATTAATACAATGGATCTTTGTGGTTGGATATTGGTTGTTGACATATCTGTGACTGGTTCTTGTATGGTAAACCTAATCTTGATTCTTGTATAAGTTATTCTTGCATATGGTTATGATCTAGATCTGTTTATGGTTTATTACTGCATTGTTATTATGGATCTGGAATATATCTATGTGTGTGTTTATCATGCTAACTCCTTGACAAAAGCTTCCATAAAAGAGGGACCTGGTACCCTTGCGCGCTTCGGGTGAGCGCTCAGGTTTTCCTGGGTGATGTGCCAACGCACCTTGGGCTGTTTGGTAAAATAAAAGACTACATTTTGGTTCCATTGTCGGGACCTCTTTTCAAGATATTTGCAAGGATGTTGCATGATGAAGATGTATCGGTTGACTTTGGCCAACATTGAGGATTGGTTAGAGAATTTAGAGGAAGAGTTTGCTCACGATTTAACACTGGACTTGAATTTGATGCACGTGCATGGGTTGAACAGAATCTGTATCATGAAATGTATGAGACATTCTTCTGTTGTTTCCCTATAGAGATGTACGAGTGGTTGGTAACAGATACATCAAAGAGAAATTGGAGGTATAGAGCACTTGTTTGGACACGAGAAGAATTCTAGGCTCTGCATGATGCTGATCTGACTTGGACACACATTGTAGATCATTGGTGGAGTGGTGTTTTGAATAGCTACATTTTGGAGTACGCAGTTTCTACTTATTCATGTCCAGAGGTTGTTGAGTTTCAGTTCCTGCACAAACCCAAAGGATCTTATTTGCACATTATCCCTTTAGCGATTAAGATCTTGACCTTGACCCTGGATTTGGAATAGCATCCTATGGATATCTAAACCCCACCACGCGTGGGGGGCAGGAGTAGGTGTGGTGAAATATGGTGGACTTAGCGGTAGAAAGGCAGAGAGAAGAAATACAGTTTAATTTTAATGAGGCATGCGAGAGGGATTTGGAGAAGCAATGTGAAGTTGTGGAATGAATGGTGTTGTGGAGAGAGATGGCTCGTGAAGGATTTGGAGCTCACGTAGAAGACGTGGAGCTAGAGCATCTGGAACTCCCCCATTTGGGTAAGCATGATAGAGAACCCTCTTCGACCTTAGATGAGAGTGTTTCGGTAGAAACTACAAGGACCGTGGGCATGCATTTGATCCCTCCTGATGACCTAGCCCTTACGCTTGGTTTCCTAGTCTCTTGCGACAGTCATTGATAAGAAAGCTAGTGTGGGTGGTAGAGTAGTGACAGATAGATTTCATTTTCCATTAAGTTCAGGAGTTAATTAGATAACACATTCATCTATGGCAGTGCAATTGTCATCTGTGTTATTTGGAGGTCTGGTTGGAGGTATATTTTCGGGTGTGTCTTCAGCACAGAACGTTGGTATAACGTCTGGAAGTAGTACAACTTTGCAGACCATGGGAGTTCAGTTTAGCACAATTGTTGGGACACAAGGCAGTACATCCTCTAGTCCATTGCCTGCTACAGGGGGAGGATCAGGAGGATCAGGTGGCTCGGGATCTAGTGGATCTGGTGGTTCTAGAGGAAGAGAGAACACAAGAGGTAACACAAGTTCTAGATCTGGTGGGCACAGTTTGCACCAACCCCAATAAGTTTATTTTGAGATGTCCCTTTTCCTGCCAGAGTAAAAAAGAATTGAAGATGTAGTTGAGCACGTGCATATGTGTGAGATATTATGGCACACTAAGGGGATTACAACTCCAGAGTGTAAGGCAAGTCATTTTGCTACTACTGTGCAAGGGCATGCGCATAGTTGGTACAGGAAATATGATCCGAACTAGACTTGTGTAGACTATACCGCGTTGCGTGATGCTTTCTTAGCAGAGTTTCATATACCTGAGTTTGAAAGAAGAGCATCAATGCACTGAAGGACATCAAACAGGGCATGGCTGAGAGTGTAAGGGAGTATGATGCGCATTTTAAAAATTTGTTATCTAAGTTGTCTTATGACATTCACTCGAGTAAACATGTTCAATGGTTCGTTGGAGGTTTGATCACACCTTTTAGAAGGGTGATCTCACACAAGACTTATATAGACCCGCATGAGATGTTTGAGGTAGCTCTGCGCGTTGAGGTAGTTGGGAGTGTAAACACTGAGGTTAGCCCATTTTTGGAAGCTCAAATTGCATCTATGGAAAAATAATTGGAAAATTTGTCAGCTAATTCAGCTCATGAGATGCGCAGTGGTATTTGGTGCACAAATTGTGAAGTAGAAGGACATACTAAGGATAGTTTCCCTCGTAAATCGGTGCACACCATGTTGTTAGACTATGAGATCTGTCACTTAGATCATGATTCAAGTAGGTTCCCCTTGTTACAATGTGCGATAAGGAAGAATGTGTCTTGTTATTGTAAGATTTGTAAGTCTACCACTCATGATACAGAGAATTGTAGATTGATTGATCAGATTCATGATGTCATTGAAATTGGTGTATGTCAGGTCAGTGTTGCAAATAATTCTAAGGAACAAGGTGAGCATCATGATCATAGTCACAATGAAGGGTGCTCTGATGGAGGTGGTAAAGGTAGAGGTAGAGGTTACCATGGAGGATTCAGAGGCCAAGGTGCGGCGGTGGAAGAAGTGAGTTCCCCTATGGAACATGTTATACTTGCGGATCCCCTGATCATTATAAGTGTGAGTGCCCTTAGAATATTATTTGCTCCTGGTGTGGAAAGAATCACAATTATGAAGAATGCCCAGATTTGTATGAGCACCTAAGCAAGAAGCAAAAGTAGGATAAAGGGCACGGGAATGGTTAGAGTACAATGTTGTGGAAGATCAGTGGATGTTGAAGTTAGCACCTGACCTAGAGGTAATCCCGGTGAAGTTACTACATGCACTAAGGTTGCGCATGCGTGCATGAGACTCCGTAAGAAAAAACCTATTATTACAAAACATGAGGTATTACATGCAAAGTATCTAGATCCTTCCCATCAAATTTAAGTCTATCAAGAGACTATGGAGGTCATTAGAAACTTGTAGGGTGAGATATAATGCTTGAAGGAGCAGTCGTGAAAGCTATAGCATGAAAAATTAGTTGAGCTTCCTCAGAAAGATGTTGATGACTTGAAGGAGGTTTATAAGATGTTGCGCCAAGAAAATATCATTCATTCATTAGGGGAATGGTCGAGGGGAAATATGTCACGTGCTGGAGTTGAGCGTGAGAGACAAATTTTACATGCTAACTTACCTCCTCACAGTCTTGATTATGACAAAGAGATCACTCTAAATGCAGTTGTTGATGGATGGTTGTTGAGTAACATTTTGATTGATACAGGTGTAGAAGTGAATGTACTCACCTTGGATGTGTGGAATCAGATGGGGAGGCCACCATTACAACCATCTTCAAATGTGTTGTATATGGCAAACAAAACTAAAGCCATGCCCATTGGAGTTCTAAAGGATTCCACTATTACTATACAAGGGGCCAAGTTTAATTGGGATTTTGAAGTCTTGGCAATTGTCGAACCGGACAACTTTTCGGCATTACTTGGGCACCCTTGGTGTTATGTAAATAATGTTGATCTGCACTTTAATAAAGGTTATATCAGTTTTGAGAATAAGGAATAGAGCGTGTGATCATTCCTTTAACGGATGGAAAAGATGCACCTTATGTAGAACCTTTGAGTGAAGAGGATTTGAATAGAATTTATGTGCGCACCATTAGAGATCCTGAAGTACTAGTTATTCAATGGGATGATGCATAATCTATGAGTGATACAACCAGCGTTGCTTGTGACAACTGGGCACATGGGACTTATGAAATGATTGGGCATGAGATGAAGAGTGCAATTACGCACGTAAGTAGGTCATGTTGTGTTAGGCATTTGGGTAGTAACCAAGTACCAAGGTACACTGGCGAGGGAAATCCTGAAGTATTTTTGTGCTATGGAAGCCCAGTGGATAGACCAAGTGGAAAGAAGGAATATATTGGTGTATACCTTGCATGGAATAGTAGTGCGCTGGTGGATGGTACACATAGATGGTCTTTTAGAGTGGTGAGAAGTGAGAATCACCTTCTCTGCTAGATTTCTTTGGAGTAATGTGCCTACTAAGACATGTGAATTCCATGGGAAGGATTCTACTTCGCATCATGTTTAGAAGTGTGAGAGACTCTAGATAGAGGGGCAGGAGGCCTTACCACCTTCATTGTGGGTGCACAAGTTCTACTTCACCTTGTGAGGTTGCACTTGCATGGTATGTCTATGCAGAATTGAATAGAGAAACAGGGAATTAACAAGAATTGACTGCAAGTATGATTTAGACCTTTGACTATTTTTCTACTAAACCTCTAGTGAATGAGGCATTACAGGTTATGAAGCACTTGACTATGGGAGATAATGCAAAGGCTGATGAACTTATTCAGGAGTTATTAGGTGAGTTAGATCTGGAGGTGCGTTTTGAAGAAGAAGAGACAAATGAAGAACAACTTGAGCGCACCTAGAAAAAGAAAAAGGTAAAATGGTCTACATGATTGATGATGAAGAAGTGGAGAATCTGGATGTTGATCATACTATGGGTACGTGTGAGGTCTTAGATAGTGCAGATGAGAAGGTGCACGCATACCATGAGCCTATGAAAATAAAGAAGGTCAACATTGGGATAGATGTTGAACCTAAGGAGGCCATCATTGGTGATTATTGGTCTGACTCAGAGGTTGCAAAGATAATTGAGTTATTGTGTGACTTCTAGGACTTATTTCCTAGAGGCTATCATGAGTTGAAAGGGGTACATCACTCTTTGGGTGAGATGAGGATCAAGTTAAAGGAAGGTGCGCACTCGGTTAGGAAGAGGCCTTACAGGATGAATCCTAATCTGCGCATCAAGGTAAAGGAAGAAATTGATAAGATGTTGAAATTTGGGATCATTGAGCCCATTGAGGAGTCAGAGTGGGTTAGCCCTATGGTGATAAGTATAAAGAAAGATGGAAGGATAAGAATTTGTGTGGATTATAGGGAGTTGAATGTTGCATGTGTAATAGATCCCTTTCCCACACCTTTTACTGAAGAGATCTTGGAAGGCATTGCAGGGCGTGAGATCTACTCCTTCACTGATGGATTTTCTGGATATCATCAAGTGAGGATTACTAAAGAGGATCAAGAGAAGACAACTTTCACCACTGAGTGGGGAAGTTTTGCATACACAGTTATGCCTTTTGGATTGAAGAATGCCCCTGCAGTCTTTTCGTGCATTGTTGTACAAGCATTTCAGGACTTCATTCATAAGTTTTTACAGGTTTACTTAGATGATTGGACAGTTTATGGGCTAGTAAAAGATCATTGTGATAATTTAAGACTTATGTTTGAGAGGTGTCGGTAGTTGAGCATCTCCTTAAACATTAAGAAGTGTGTTTTTGCTACACCCTTTGGGACTTTGTTAGGACATATTATCTGTAAAGAAGGCTTGTTGGTAGACCCTGCTAAGGTTGCTGTTATTTTGGGCTTAGAGGAACCTACTAACCAGAGTGAGGTGTGTACAGATTCTTGGGGCACACAGGTTATTACAGGAAGTTTATCAAGGGTTATGCTAGGATATTCATTCCCTTGGAGGAATTGTTAAAGAGTAAGGGAAAGTTCCATTGGAGTGAAGTGTAAAAACGTGTGTTTGAAACATTAAAGGAAAGGTTTACTACATTGCCTATTATGCACTTTCTTTCATGGACCAAACCTTTTCATGTGCATGTGGATGCCTCTAACATGGCCATTGGTGTAGTATTAGCACAACCTAGAGATGGGATTGTTAATCATCCTATTTATTTTGCAAGCAAAAAATTAACACGAGCTGAACATAATTATACAACTACTGAGCACGAAGCCTTGTCTATGATTTACATGTTGCATAAGTTTAGACAATACTTGTTGGCTACCCCTTTTATATTTTATACAGATCACATGGCACTAAAGTACTTGGTGAACAAGCCCATTTTGTAGGGGCGCATATGTCGTTGGATTCTGTTGTTTCAAGAATTTGACTTTACAGTAGTGGTTAAGCCAGAAAGAGAAATTATGGACCAGATCATTTATCAAGGATTAATTCAGGCGAGGATGCACAGAGCATTGAGGATACAATGTTAGATGCACAATTTTTCAGATTGAACCACATGCCCTCTGACTTAGAAGATATTGTTGTATTTTTGCGTACTAGTGTGGTGCCTGAAGGGATGAAGAGTTTAGAGAAGAAACAACTTGCCATACGCGTCATGCCTTATATGTTGATTAGTGGAGACTTATACAAACTAGGTCGGGATGAAGTTTTACGCCGGTGTGTGCTTGAGCATGAGCACAAAGCTATTATGGAGGAAGCTCATGGTGGTATTGTAGGTGGACATTATGCTAGGGATGCCACCATGTGTAATATTTTTTTGGCTGGTTTGTGGTGGGAAACATTGTATAAGGATTGTAAAGAGTATGTCAGGGCATGTGATCATTGTCAATGCCTTGGAAAGCCTAGGCATAGAGATGAAATGCCTTTGAGGCCTATTGCTAGTGCAGAACCTTTTGAAAAATGGGAAATTGAATTTTTGGGTCCTATTTCCCCACCTACGCGCAGGAATGGATCGCGCTACATTATAACTTGAACAAATTATCTTACAAGGTGGGATAGAAGCGCACCTACAAAGGATTGCACATGGTAACTATAACAACAAGGTTTCTATGGGAGACATTATCAGTAGGTATGGATGCCCATTAAGTTTGACAAGTGATAGGGGTACTCATTTTCTTAATGATACCATCAGGATACTATTGGCAGAATTTATGGTGGCACACCATAAAAAACACCCTATCACCCACAAGCTAATGACACTGTTGAGGCTTTCAACAAGATATTGGGACATACATTGACTAAAATTTGTGATGTTGGAAGGAAGGATTGGGATGATAAAGTCTCTTTTGTACTTTGGGCATAAAGGACAACTTACAAAGATTGAACAAATCCACACCCTTTCAATTGGTGTTTGCGTGAAGGTTATTTTACCAGTGGAATTCATGTTACCTTCTCTGCGTATTGTGCACATAGGAGGTTGGATGATGAGCAAGCACTTGAAGAGAACATTGATAAACTAATGTAGTTGGATGAAAGGTGCACATCATTTCAGATGGAGTCAGAAGATAGAAAAGGCCAGGTAGAAGGCATGACATGATAGGCATATTAAGGATAAAAAGATTGAAGTTGGACAAATGGTTCTTCTTTATGATTCCAAGTTCTTGTGCCACCCTGTAAAACTTAAAGTGCATTGGTTGGGACCGTATGTTGTGACTTATATACTTGATTCAGGATCTTTCCAGTTACAGGCATTGGATGGGACACAATTTCCCAGTTATTTCAATGGGAGTAGGCTGAAGCCCTACTATAAATAAGTCTTCTTGGTGTTTGTAATAAGGTAGTATTTCCATTTAGATTAGATTTCTTTTAATGCATTTCCTTTATATGTGTTTCCTTTCATCGTTGTTATGCTTTTTCAATTTAGTTTAGTGTTTTGTGTAATAAGCGTGCTTGCGCCAGAAGCTGATTAATATCTATTGAATTCATGTGCACAGAGGACCATGCATACTTTTAGTGTGGGGTGGAGTATATATAAGATAAATGTACCAAATTTGAATGCCCTATGGAAAATGGGTATGCATAGAGAAATATTGTGTAGGTGCTTGAAGTAAGGGTGCGAATAAAGAAGACTTGCTCTTAAATAAAGACCATGAGTGGATGAATGTAATGCATATGTAAGGAGGTAGGTACCATGGGAAACTACTTGGTGAAAGGTGCATTGGATAGGTACTTCAACGCATGAAGGCGCGTAAAAGGAGGTTTGTGGCCAAGAAGTAGTGGGCATGCCAGAAGGTTATGACTAGGGTGTGGAAAAAAAAGAAATAAACATATTTAATGTTGAGTACGATGGTAGGTAGAGAGCAATAAATGTGGAAAAGTTTACAAACATTATAAAAGGTGGTGTTGTGAAATCATTTTTACCTTGCGATTGTGAAGAAGAATTGTTCGAGTGAGTTAAAGAGTGAGCTAAGAGTGAGTTGCACAAGAAGTGTGAAGATTTGTGATAAGAAACTGAAGTAGACATATTTGTGCATGGGATTGATTGGCGCTACATTGGAGAGAGTGTTTGAGAAAAAAAAGGTGTGCAAGGAGGAAGTAATTAGGGTTCAAGTTTGAAGCTAGGGCACACAATTTTTAAGCTAGGGCACATGGGTTTTGAGTTGCAGAGCTCAAATTGATTGCAAGAACACACTTTTTATAGTCACTATGGCACCTAAGCGAGCACCTGGAGCGACTACATGGGGTAGAAAGAAAAAGGAAGTAGAAACATAAGTTGAAGACAGCCCTGAGAGTTGATTTTCAGAGATACAGTATCCAGAAGGGGTATTCATGGGTTGTGATTAGGAGTCACACATTCCGCTGATGCAAAGTAAGTGACTACAACCATAAGACTAAGGATAATAAAGATAAATTGGACAAGTTGTTGGTGGTAAAAAACATTCTAAAAATAGAGAATGATGTGGCCATATATGACGACGTAGGAGAAAAACTATTGTCAAATATGGGAGTTTCATAGCTTTATGAACTCCCATACTTTGGAACACTAGAGAAGCTTTACCAGTGGTTGATGAGCCAAGTCCATGAGGAATTATTTTACTTTGTTAGTCAGAGAATGAGGCTTACCGCACCCCTGATTGGGAGACTAATAGGGTTAAGAAGCCTGGGCACCAAAGTCAACAGTGATCTCACTGATAAGGAGGGCATAGAAGTAACTAGAAAAGTGATGTCTTACATGAAGGGAGGGCAAGGAATGGATATTCCTAAGTTACAGAAATACCTTGTTATTCAGGTGGCAACACACCTCCTCACCAAGTTGAACAATCAAGAGCGTTGGTCACAAGTGAACAAAGCATGGTTGCACATTGCAAAGAAGATGACAAAAGGGGTCATCTATAATTTGCTAATTTCATTGTTGGGACATCACAGAGGCGCACCAAAGAGATAAGATAATTTTTGGTGTGATCCTTTTGTCTATTGTGTTTGTAGAAATTGGAGTGCTCAATGGGCCAAAAGATAAAATTTGGCAATACCCTGAGGAAAAGAGATCCCTTGCAGAGATATTTTCAAAGTATACATGTGATGGATCCATGAGTGGACCCTACAAGCAAAGGAAATAACTCTGGTATGATAATTTGCATGTTGCATTTGAAGAAGAATGGAGAATACCTAAAGATCTTCCTTCGGTATTAGACAAGCAGGCTCAGTTTTTTGTTTACCAACATTTTTGCATAGGGCACTTTGGAATGAAGGATGGGAAGTGGAGCCCTTGGTGCAAGCTCCCATATGCTTTCATTTTGCACTTTCAAACATCAATACATATATTTTCAAATGCATGAAGGTTTCTCTTCAATACAGATGAAGTGGATTATGACTATCATATACTTCGGAAGACATATGTCCACCCAAGTAAGTTTGCTTATATTAAGAAGTTGATTTCATATTATATTCATATCAATTCTATGAGCCTAAAAATTGGGAAGGTTGGAGCGGCTAAGGTATATATCTACCTTAAGCCCAAGTTAGAGAATGGGAAATATGTTGAGAATGAATTCAAGCTCCCTGAGTTTTCCAAGGAAAAACATACTATGGGCACACTACAGGATGAAGAGGATACTTTTCCCCATGGTGTTGAAGAAGAATAAGAAGAGGAACTAAGGGAAGATAGTGGCAGTGTGGAACATTGTAGAAGAAGGCAACCTGTTATAGGAGAGAAAAGAGCACGTGAAAAAACCCCTCCATTTCAAACAGAAGGTGAGGAAGTGGGAGGATATAGGCGTTGTGGAGACGTAGGTTCAGGAGAGGGCTAAGGACTAGCAATATATGAGAGTGTCTAAGGAGAACAAGGACTCAGGGTGTACAAGCCATCACATCCACCAAGGAGGTCACCTAGGACCTCTCCTATGAAGGTAGAATCGGTAAAGAAAAGGTATGAGGTACATCCCTACTCAAGGATGATGAGGGTGAGAAAACAGAGGAAAATGTGCCAAAGACTCCGGTTAACACTGAGGATGTAGAGGAACCTCGAGAGGAAGAATTGAAACATGATGCAGGAGGAATGGAAGAACAGGAAGTGGGTGATGACACTGTTGATATAGAGATGGGTGTAGATAAGGGTGAACCATCTAGGGAGCCTACTGATACACAAATAGGTGAAGGAACAGTACTTGATGTGGGTGTGCACATTCATAAAGGTAAGTGCTCATGAAAGGAGAAGGATGAAGGAGTGTATGAAACTCCTACAATTGGCTATGTCAATGACCCAACCAAAATCATACATGCTATGTTCCAAAGTACTTCGGAACCCAAAGACCTTTATGACTGGGAATTAATGGATCTAGAGTTGGTGACCATGCGCACACGTAAGAATCTATCATGGAGTATGTAGACTCATATAGAGGATCCTTATTTTGATGTGTGTGAAGAATCGTGTGTCTCACAGAGAATAAAGAAAGCACCACATTCCTCCATGTAATAATTAAACCAACTTATATGTCAGATGAGAAAGTGAGTAATGCATTGACAAAGGTATCTACATAGGTTGCATGTAGAAACATTGATAAAGAGGAAACTATTCATGCTTTGTTAGAAGATAGGAAAGATAAAGACACAAAGATTAAGCACCTGATAGAGGAAAAAGAGATATTTGAAACAAAGGTGTATGAAGTACTTAGTATGCCAGAACAGATTGGTGATGAAATTTTTAAGGCAAGGTTGCATCTGGAAGAGAAAGTGGCAGAGAGGTTCCCATTTGTCAATGCATTACTTGCGCACTATGGTTCATATGGTGATGGATGAGGGTACAATAAGAATGCCAAAACCAAAGGATGCTTCGGCACAGGAAGAAAAGGAAAAGGCAACAATAGAGTGCAAGATAATTGGGTATGAGTTTATACTATAGACATTGAAAGAAGAAATGACTAAGGTAGAATTTGGTGCTAAACATGTGCGTGGATCCTGAAAATATCATCAAGACGAGGACTCTGGCAGAGGAAGATGAGGTCCTTGAGGTAAAAAGAATGAGACACTTGGGTGTGAGGAGAGGCTAACTTTGGTAGTAGAGAAGTGTGATGCACTTGCAACATCCTGTGATCCTCATAAGGAGAGAATTAAAGAAATAGGGAAAATCGTAGCACAGAAAATGGACATGATGGACGAGATGGTCTTAAGTATGGCAAATGTCCTTAGGATACTACAGAATGATGGCCATAATATGACTATAGATGAAATGGAAGTAGTACTTGCAAACATCCCTGATAAAAATAATAAGGCGCTTAGTGATTGGAAACGAGTTAGAAGCAGAGATCAAAAGTGAGTATCTAGAATTGATTCTTCCTTTAGAAGGGTAGCACGCCAATGTGTTCTTTCATTCTTTGTATATGTATTCTTTCATTCCTTATTCTTTATTCATGGAGAGATAAGTCATGGTTACCCATTACTGGGGATGGAAATGAAGAAAGTGTGGGGTAATGTTGGGCTAATGAATTACAACCTAATTATTGAAGGTGCATAAGGATTGGGCACGTAGACATAGGGCATGGAGGTGTGTGGAAGTATAGTGAAATAGGGGTGTCTGGGAAAGCGTGATATCAAGACTTATTCATTTTTCATGATGAGGCTAAATATAGATGTTGAGTGCAGGGCACACATCAACATGAAGACTTGGAAGTGAAGCAAGGCTATTTTTACAAGTGGAAGATCAAATGACATGCATATTTTTGAGCTATTAATAGGATTAGATCTGTAGTTTATATTATTAGATAGTCTATTATTAGCAAGCTTGCATGCTTTTGTATTTATCTTGTAAGGGTGCATGGCTATTCTTAGCATGTAGCCTATTTTGAGGATGCATGAGTAGTGAAGGGAAAGTCCCCACTACCTATATATATGTATTGATTTGCACGGTTTAGGAAACCATGTTTTGTTAGTGTTATGTTGTTGATTTATGGGTGCACATGACCTATAATGATACTCTTATGTATGTATTCAACTTATGTGTTTTACATTTATTAATACAATGGAACTTTGTGGCTAGATATTGATTGTTGACATATCTGTGACTTGTTTTTGTATGGTAAACCTAATATTGATTCTTGTATAAGTTATTCTTGCATATTGTTATGATCTATATTTTTTTATGGTTTATTACTGCATTGTTATTATGGATTTGGAATATATCTATGTATGTGCTTATCATGCTAACTCCTTGAAAAAGCTTCCATAAAAGAGGGACCTGGTACCCTTGTGCACTTTGGGTGAGCGCTTAGTTTTGGTTGAGTGATTTGCCAACGTGCCTTGGGCTATTTGGTAAAATAAAAGACTACAAAGAGCTACCCTACAATATGATCAAAAGGGTGATGAAATGACTCTATAGGCATGGGAGGCTTGGGCCTTAAAAGTGCATTTAGTATAATAGGAATAAGATGTATGAATGCAAGCTTAGGATTTAGGAATATCACATGTGTGGCATGGTAGTAGAAGAGAAATATTGTAATTGAATGATTCAAGAGAAGACTGACATAGTCTTTATTGAGGTTCACTAGTATCAACCTTGATAGGAGGAGGGAAAAATACACATTTAAACTCACACAAGCATTAAAGTATGATATGTGATTGTGTTGATGATATTATGAAGAACCAGGGATGGTGTTAATAGGATAGTTTTCCCCAGTCAAAGGGGTGTTGGTTATAGATAAATGAGCTAGCATAATGGTAGACACTTAGTCTCTCTAGGCTCTAAGGATGTGATGTTATTATTAGAGGCTCTTTTAATATAGATGTATTGCATATTAGTTTTTCCTTATAGCATATGTGTGTGTGTGTGTTGTTTATTGTTGAATTCTTATATTGTAAAAATAATTGCTAGCTTTAGCAACCCATTTTAGCTTAAGAGGTTTATTTGACATAATAAGAGTGGATCCTCTTTGAGATACATCACTTGTAAGAGATCGAGAAACTAATTACTCCTTAAAACAGGTATTATGGTAGATGGTAAATAAACATTAGATGGTAAATATATTAAGTGTTTATCCAATAAGTTGAGCAAGATATCAGATCATTGGCCAAGATCATTGGATCGATCGAAAGCACCGGTACCGAATGTGAGATAGTAAAATGCGTAAGGTTATTGAAAGTAAATAAAACATAGTAAGAGAATTATTACATAAGCTTGGAATTAATCCATCCAATACACTTCATCATTAACTCTTAAATGAAGATGTACAAATAGGAGGGTGAATGTGTAACTCCTTAATGAATAGTGGTCAAAGATCATCCACGTATAATAGTAACTTCCACTAAAGTGTAATAGCCACCTAGAATATTGGTCAAAGATCCACCACCTATAACAGTGAACAAATAGTAACTCCTACTAAAGTGTAACAACCACCTTTAATAGTGGTCAAATATCTGCCACCTAGAATAGTGATAAAATAGTAACTCCCACTAAAGACACTTAAACAAGCTAACTTGCCAAGTGTAGGAATAATCCATGTGTAGAAATAATCCACAATAAATAAATATGAGGAAAAATAATATCCTACGCTAACACCCCCTTAAGAATATCTTAGGTGGGTAGAAGAAGTGGGTCCCATAAATAAGGCTTGATGAGGTACCCAAGTACAATACAACTCTCGTAAAGTGGAGAAAAGGAGAAAACCCATAGGAAAAAAATCCCCACCTAAAGAGAGAAAAGAAGAAGAGAGGGATAAAAATCTCCACGAGAAACTACAACCGGTAGCCACGTTATATCCTATAAAGGATCTATCTAGAGTGATTATGGATCATAAGCAAATGCAATGAAGAGTGGATAACCCTGAAATAGTGAATGTGTCTACCAAGCACCTGATGGATCTCCGACAAAGGAGTTGTTCCTATACAAGGAATTGTGCTCCTCATGCATAGTAGATGAGCCAACTTCTCCATGCAATGACGGTGCATTAGAAGTAGAGACAAAGAAAGAATGTGGAATGAATTATAACTATGTACTAGATTGCCTGATGTTTGAAGAGTCCTAGATCAATATACATGCTCGTTGTAATGTCTGAAGTGGACATGAAGTAGGTGGATCAAGAAATAACTCCTCAATATTTGGAAGATGATAAAGAGATGATGGAGGTGTTTCCCTGTCACTATTATACTCGTCTATGCTAGAAGAGGAGTCCTCATCATTAGAGATGTGCCCAGTCTTAGAAATGTCATCAAGTCTAGGTGAATATGATGAAGAAGAATTTGAAGGAGAGTAATGAAAAAGTGTGAGAATGTATACAATCGAGTATGATGATAGACTATTCCCATATCCACTATAGTATCATTGTGTAACTCTTTGACATACACTAAATTTAGAGTGAACTCAACTCACACTCCTATACCAATGTGACTAATTTGGTAGACTGAAAGTAGATTAGTTGAAAGTGATGGAATATTATGAACATTATTGAATGTTCCACCACTCACTTCAATAGAACCTCTTTTAAAAACATGTGTAGAAGTGTCATCACCCAATCGAATAGTGGACATGTCACATAGTTTCAAGGAATTGAAGTCAATGGTACAACTACAACTAGAGTCATGAGATGCGATACATCAGATTCAATAACCCATATAGGAGTCTGAGGTACAACTACAACTAGGGCCATGCCTTTTACTCTCTCCTTACCAAATTATTTTGTTTTTATTTATTTCCATTTTCCTTGGAGGATTATAGGGTTGATGAACACAATTTGATAAACTCAAGAAAACTTATATTGTTCCTCTCAATAAGGATAGTTAGGTGGCCAACATGCTTCTTCAAAAAATTCTTTCATCATTCTTTCCCGATCAATACCCACATTTGATCCTCTCTTTCTTAGGATTAACATTGGAAAAGGAGATCTCATCGATTGATTTGGAGGTGGGAGGATTTCAACCCTTACTTTCCTCTCGATACCTTTTATTATGTTTCTTCTCCTTATTGTTTGAAGCCTTACATTTTCCATTCCCAATAAATAGAGTATGTGATTTTGAGGATTATAGTGTGCCCATCTAAATTAACTTATCTTTCTCCCAAGTCAAGTCAACAAAAAAATCATTTAAAGAGGGCTTTTTCCCTGTGGCTCTAAGAGCACTTTTTTGTGGCATGAAAAGTAGCAACAAACAAAAAATAATTTGGATCCAATATGGATACTATAAAAATAACTAGTTGTTAATCTTTATGCTCTATTCCACATTCTTTTAACTACAATCTTAAAGATTTTAATTCGGTGAAGAAATCTTATAGGGTGTCAAAACTGCTAGGATTCAAACTGATGAGCTTGTTCTCTGGTTCATGACCTCTCATCACATCTTTCTTCCCAAATATATTTTCCAAAGAGGTCCATACTTCATTAAGTGAATAAATAGACTCAACATGAAAGATGAGATCAAGATAAATATATAGGCATAACAACCCAAATGCTTCATCACAATGATTGTACCATTTTACTTTTTCTACATTATTTGTTGGCTCAATTTTAGTACCCATAGCTATCTGATTTAGTCTTTTGCTTCTCAAAATGAGTTTTATTTTATACTTCCACTCATGATAATTAAAAGGAGTGAGTGGTAATATTTCATTCACATCCATTTAAATATAGAAAGAAGATTGTTGTAGAAATAGAAAGCGAGTGTTAAAAGAAAGAGATGGCACATAACACCCCCTAAAATTATTTCTGATTAGTGCCCCTAGATTTTAGAACTTTATAATTTTATTGAAAGTAAATATTACAAGGCCTAAAAGTACATTTTACAGTAAAATATGAGTATAAAAATGGCACCAATGTGTAGATCCCAAAAAATACACAATTTCAAGAAAATTATTGCCTTAATACTAGCTACGAATCAAAAGTTATGAGCTCAAAACATTTATGTTATTAAAAAGTAAAATTTTAATGCTAACATTTTAAAGCACCCTTAGGTTGACCACATGACCAAGGGATAAAATGAGGCACCTAAGGAACTTTTATGTAAAATTTATGATGTCATGCATTGTCATGGGTGATACAGGTAAGATACATTGATATAGGAAGGGTACATGTGATGCCCAAATGTCTATATGGTTAATAATTAACCCCAAATGCTACAAATTTGTGACAAGAGGATAAAATAATACAACCAAAAGTTACAAATATATGTTTAGAGGGTAAATATATGCATCCAAAAGGTATAGATACGTGTCTAAAGGATAAAAGTGTGCACCCAAAAGGTACAACTAATGATACAAAATTTGACTACAAATATCTATTTTTCTAGTACCCTTATCAAAAAACAAAGAGAAACCTGGAAAGTTTATCCAAAAACCCAAAAATTGTATAATTTTTATCCGAAAAAACCAATCTATACATAATTGTATTAATTTCTTGAAAAACGTGCTAAAGATCCTTGAAAATGACCATATTTGACTGTCTCGGATCATGGTCGAGTTTACAATCGATTCTAGGGTTTTGACATCTTTTGAACACAGTGGTATAGTTTGTTTTCCCTGAAATTACACTAGTTGATATATTTCATTAAAGCCTACTTATAAAATGACTTATTTCCCCAATATTTTTTAATTCTCCAAATCATTCAAGGATGCAAGAGAAGAGCATACTCAGAGAAAAAGCTAAAAATTTGATATTCAAAAACAAATAACAAATGAATACCAATTTACCTCGGATACCATATCAAAGTATTGACCAATATCACTAGATCAATTGAATGCACCAATTGACCGAACGTGATAAAAGCAAACACATAAGGTTGTTAAAATTAAATAAAATCACAATAAGAGAATTATTACACAAGATCGGAATCAATCCATCCAACACACTTCATCAATAACTCACAAATGAAGATGTGCAAATATCAGATTGAATGTGTAACTCCTCCATGAATAGTGGTCAAAGATCTGTTGCTTAGAATAGTAACTCCCACCAAAGTGTAACAACCACCTAGAATAGTGTTAAAAAAATTCCACCTAGAACAATGATCAAATAGTAACTCTCACTAAAGTGTAATGTATCCACTTAGAATAGTGGTCAAAGATCTGTCACCTAGAATCGTGATCAAATATTAACTCCCACTAAAGACACCTAAGAAAGATAACTCCTCAAGTATAGGAATAATCCACGTGTAGGAATAATCCGTGATAAATAAATATGAGGAAAATAATATCCTACACTACATAATATATCACGTGGTCGATCACGATATTTATCTAAGAAAAGTGGTTTCCATTTATGAGTAACATGATTACATCTAAAACTAAGATGATGGAAAGTATTATTGCAATATATACATAATATATCCTACACTACATAATAAATACGAGGAAAATAATAGCCTACACTACATAATATATCACGTGGTCAATCACGATATTTATCTAAGAAAAGTAGTTTCCATTTACGAGTAACATGATTACATCTAAAACTAAGATGATCGAAAGTATTATTGCAATATAAGACTTTAACTTAGCCATAATCATAAGAGGAATTTGTCACAACACTTGGATCAAATTCTTTGTAGGAACAAGAACATCAACATGTGGGTGTATAAATACTCCTAGAGGATAAAGTTCTTGCTCCAAAGAAATAACATGAAGACAAAGAGCATGAAACGAGTCATGTTTATCATAAAACAGTTTATCTTTAAGAGTGTAGATTGGGCCATGAAAAATATATGTTGAAATTCTAGATCATTGGGTTGAGAAATCAATTGTTTCATACATACTTTGAAGAATAAGATATAATCAATTATAGGCTCAATTTTTTTTCTATGTAGAGAAGGAAATTGCTCACAAGTGACCTCGAGGCCTTTATTATTAATGAAGAGAATGATGAATGCTTTGTCAAGCTCTAAAAATATACTCAAATATCCGTTAGGGAGATGATTCAACCAATGGAAGGAAAGCTAATTGAGGATTTTAGGAAAGGATTTTAATAGTAGCCTATCATTATCATAGGAAGCCATGGAAAGTATATAGCTCTTAAGATGTAAATAAGGATCAATAGTCTCATTAAATAGATGAAATGTATACACGATGAAATCTTCAAGAAATACAGACTGTGGGATCTTGCGCATAATTGTATTTTCATTTATAGCATGTGATTCAATCCAAGGATTATATGCCTTACTTTCTAAGGATAATATATTCACTTTATGTTGTAAAACACCTATGACATGCATCAACTAAATTACCTCTTAAGGCGGTGTAGCATAATCATGGAGACGTTCATTAAGGGATTAAATCTTGCCATCGATAGTGGCTATGGGAACACTATTACACTTAGGGGAAGGATGTGTAGGAGGTAAAGTATCATGCGTATGAGCACTAGTGATAGGTAAAATGTCATGGACCAAAGTCTCAAAACCATAAGTGGGATCTAGAGCTATATCATCAATAATGGTATACAAGTCATTTGTACCATGATTACAAGAAGTAAGTGCATCATTTTTAGTACATCAAGAGCAAAAGAAGAATTTATAAAATGTTCAATAGGAGAAAGATATTCATTGCTATAATTTTCCATATTATCATGTGTAATATGTGGAGAAGAAACACAAACGAATGCATCAATTATATTCCCAATAGGAAGAGAATAAATAACACATTCAAGTTTGGAAATGTTTATTACAAGAGTAGAGGATAGAAGTTAATATTCAATGGTATCATTTACACTTTCCATAGTTGTTTCATTTGTCATTGCAATATGAGGGAGAGAAAGAGAGAATTCATAATTTAGTATTGCATCATGAGAAGATTGAGGAGAAAACATAAGTGTATCATTATCAGTGTCATTGATCATCACATCACATTGATTACATTATTTAGGGAGGGAATATTACGTTCTTACGTATCATGAGAAGAAGTAGAAGAGAAATTACCTGTTTCATTTTCCATGTCACCGTGAGAAGAAGAAAAAGATAATTCACTTGTATCATTTTCTATTTCACGAGAAAAGAGAGGAAAAACATGTTTACTAAAACCATTTTCTATACTAGGAGTAGAAGGACGAACATCCCAAGCAAGTTGATTAGTTTCTAATTTAATAGCAAGTTTAGAACTATCATCATTGAATTCATTCTCGTTGTCACTAACATTGTTAGTAGCGTTATCTTCAAAATTATAAGCACTATGCTTATCATCAAAACATGTTGCATGTGTATCATTAAGAGTAGGTATTATAGCTTTTTTAAGATTTAAATATAAATAAATAAGTGTTGGGTTGATATGTTATTATTTATTTATAGGATCGAGGGTTAATAACAAGTAGTATATTTGGAATACTAATAAAATATCAATTTGTAAATATAGACATATTATTATTAGCAAATTACAAGATGGGATATTAGAAATGATTTTTAATAAGGTGAAAACACAAGAAAAAGAGTGCACTTAGCTGATTACAGCCTCAAGAAGTTTATTTAGCAGTGGTATATCACTCTATAGGTTGGAAATTATCTATAAGTGTTTTGTTTAAGAACTTGAGAGTGTAAACTAAGTATGGATGAAATCACTTAGGATGTATGGAAACATCAAACAATGTAGTACCTAACAAATGGTTTAGATCAATGATGTGCTATCATTACATAACTTTATTTTCCTATGCAATGCTTTGTGATGTACTTCACTCTAAAACCCTATGTGTCACATATATGCAAAACCCTTTGTATGATGTGAAATAATTTAAAACTCTAATAATGAGTACGAGACCTTGTGAAAAGGTTAGTGGTTGGGTTGAAGTGTAATCCATACACCACCTACATTGGAAATAATTTGAAGAGGCTTCAAGCCACATTAATTTATCTACCTAGCATGTGATATCGATATGGATGTAACTATCTTCAATAATTTGATCACTTGATAGTGCAACAATGGTTTGGTATGTCTAGTTTGACTTGGCTTGTGAGGTCTCTAGCTTGGGAAACATGAATCTATAACTTGGTTGAGTGAAATTTATAAATGTGTGGGGGTTACTCTTAGAGTGTGATGATACTTTTTTAGTAATCTAGTAGAGCCTAGAGTGCTTTAAGAATTACTTGAACTTGAGAGATTTAAATGATTATAGGGTGAGTAAATAGGCGAGTTAGACTTGCTCATAAACTATTTCGTAAGTTAATTTTTGCATTAAGGCTAGCTTATAGGATGTGAACTAACCCATAAAAGATAACAAATAAAAAAATTGATAGTTAGGTGGTTGGGGATGAAAAATTTATCCTCGGGCCAAACCATAAGATGGTTTGGTTCTAGACAAATAATCTTGTACAGGAAGTTTTAGGATTGTACAAAGTTTTAGTAAAGGTTTCATTGATGAATATATTTTTGTGGATTGATGTAATTAGTTATGTGAGCAACTGGGTAATGAAAATAAATAAGAAAGTCATGTAAGAGAGATGAGGATAGATTACCTAGGTTTGCAATGTGCACACAAGTCACAATCTAGGGATAAATCTAAAGTTGCCATTAAAAAATGATAAATTACCAAATTTAGGTGTCTATATTTCCCCCTTTTCAGTATGAAATGATAATTACATGCTTAAAGGAAATTATACTTGAGTGTATAAGCATAATTTGTATGACAGGTAAAATAGAGGTTCTTAGTTGGGTTTTCAAATGTAGGGATCCAAACTAAGATTGACTACACTATGCAGATACAAATGTACTCAAGAAGCGTTCAGGTCGTAAATCTAGAGGATGGTAACCCTAACCCCATGATATATATAGGTTTCTAAGGGACGTAACTAATATATCAATATGTATCCTAGTAGGATTCTGAAATAGAGATGGAGATAACCAAGATGTGGAAAAATCATGGGGTATAGTAATAATAAGACAAAGCAATATATGAAAGAAAACATGCATCTACTCTTATCTATAATAATGAATGGACAACATACAACAAACATGTGCAAAATAAGATACTAAAAATGGTTAGAGACAATTACCTATAGCTTGTGTGTGAGCTTTAATGCATAATCCTCCCCAAAGACAACAACAGTGAGATAGAATCGCTATGATTGGAGAAGGGGAAAGATCAATAAGAAGATATACAGTCCTATCTCACTATGGTGACCCACTTGTAAAATATGCAAGCTCAAATACTCTAAATTCATCCAATAGATGTGAAATAGTACAAATGAGAGCAAATAAACAAGTGATATCAAACTAGTTGTTGTAGTGTAAGCGGTAAAAATAATAGGAATGCAATGGGGGTATATATAGCTAACACCATTGCCCATGGGCGATGGCATAAGCTATGGAAAAACCAAAAAATTCACTATCACCCATGGGTGATGGCATCAGTCTTGGGGGATGTCCTAAGGTCAAAGGCTGAAAAACACAAGGAACAAAGGCTAAAAGATAAATGAGGTAAATGACAAAGGTTCAGAGTGACTGAAAGCAAGGGTAATAATGTGCAACATGAGGAAATAAATGAACATAATGAGACAAGTAGACACAATGAGTGCAATGTGTTAACAAGGGGGAGAAATGAGGAAAGTACAGGGTGACTAAGAATAATAACATCTCTCAAATGTTGTGGTCTACCTCACATGACCAAGTCTGATTATACCCTAATCCTGATAGGACCCTTAAGGCACCCACTCAAGAGGAGAATGCATCAACAACCCTTACACAAAATAAATGGTTAAAAAACATAAAAAATTTTGGTATATACATATGCACCATCTGAAGATCATCATGTGTCACAATAGTGAAACACAAGATGCTCTTTAGGGAAAGATCTATACAACATGAAATCAAAAGGAAATATCAAAATAAAAGTGCTCTAAAGAGGTAATGAATGCTAAATTAAATATACCTGCCTCATACTTACATGTCTATGTCACTTGGCTTTCTTGTGGTGGGCACAATAGATACTCAGATCCCTGTATAAGTAAGAATAATAAAAAAATACTAGAAGATAATTTTTAAAATAAGACATAAATCACCTAGTTATGAGGTCATAAGAGGGATAGTCGAGAGGCAAATGACAATGTTAAAGAGCTTAAAAAAGTAGCTGGTAGATGCTATAATGATGATAAAGTGTGATAAAAGGCACTAAACAAGATGTCATGTTGTGAAGATAGTGGGCTTGAAGAGATAGATATAGTACTAAAGTAAGGAAACAATGGTCGTTAAACCCAAGTGGGAAGGATAAATCCAAATTGGATTAAACAAGAGAGAAATAGTAAGTGATGAAGTAGTTAATTTGAATAATGTTGTTAAAGATAAAATTTATTTCATTAAATATTTATGGAGTTGAATTTTATATTTGAAAGCAGGGTAGGAATCACAAAGTGCCCCAAAACATGGTGTTGTGAAAGAAGTGACATCGTGAGATGCCCCAAAAGAAGAGTCAATCATGTGGGTCTTATGGTTAAAGGTATGCATTCTTTCCAAGTTGTGGTGGTAATGAAGAACATATAAATGGCACAATTTAACATGAGATAAGATGTAGTCTTCATTAATGATAGGTGAAGTAGAATGAGTTGTAATGTCATCATAATCATGTCTCTTAGATTCAAAAGTATCGTCGCGGGCCATGACCCCCATTATGCTAAACAAGCGTGGGGGTGATGGTTCGGTGAAGAGATGCACAATATCAAGCTCATCATTTTCAAGGGAGTAACCATGAATGATTAGAGGAGGCAACATTAAAAGGAGGTTCCTTAGATTCTAAAATAATAGGAAATCGATCTTGAGGTAGTAGAATCGAGCAAAGTAAAAGTGTAACTACGTTGAGTAAATGGTTTTTATTGACTGTGTTTTGTAATTCATTAGGTTTTTCATCATCAAATTCAACTAATGTGACGTGAATATTAGGTCTATAGTTTTAAAACTCAGGGTATGTGATGTTAGGAATTGTAGCAATAATAGGAATGTGAAAGGGTTTATCAGCAAATGGGACATGTATGTACCAAGGATTTAGATTAACATCATGTATATATCATTGATTATTATGAATGAATTTAATGCATTGGTATCTAAATGATGCAACTACATGCATGTGATGTGTCCATGGTCGGCCAAACAAGAGATTATAAGAAAAAGGTCAGTCTAGAACCTTGATTTTGGTGAGATAAATTTACATCCTATTGTGATGGGAATCCAAATGCAACTAAAAGACTTTTGAAAAGTTTTATCAAATCCAAAATAAGTGAGTCGAGTGTGATAAAGGTTATCAACTAAAAAGTTGAGTTTTTTATGAGAGAGAAGCAAGTGGCATTAAATCCAGATCCTTCATCCGACATGACTCATCTTACTTACGCAATGTGAGTTATGACACTAATAAGGAGTGGAGTATCATTGACATGTAACAATACTTCGTCTTTGATTGTGTCATCTTTGGGAAATTCTATGGTTATGGAGTTATAATTTTTAGAGGGAATGATAACTTTAATAGTATGGATTTCGAGTTAGGGAAAGGTGGGATAGAGGAAGGTTCCTCCACCTCATTGAAGGAATCCTCCAAATGATAGAGTTATTGTATGAGGAATATTTGATGTTGTGAAAAAGTGTGCATGAGTTGCATCAAAGGGATTTTGCAAGTCATGGAATTGATCTCATCAAAAAAATTCTATTATGACCTAGGATAGGTATCATAATAGTATTTAGGAGGATGAGAAGCAGAGGAAGGAACCATGACCGAACGAGGCTTGTAGGATTGAGAAACCTTATCCAAGGATGGTGGAATGTATTATGTAGAGAGGATTTCTAGTGGGTTTTTGGGATGAGGCTCGATTGATGGAGTAGGCTCATCATTAGGTTGCTCATGAGAGGTATTGATGAGTTTTTTTTCATTAGGGGAAGGATCTTTGAGTTTGTATATGGAGTCCTTATGTGTAGGCTTATGTCAACGATTGACTTTATCTGTATTGACATATTGTGAATTGTGGTAGTTATAATCATAAGACCCCTCAATAGTACCTAAAAAGTGGTTCATATGTTCTCTGTTATGGTTGATCCTAGATTGGTGGCTCTCATGGGATTATAGAAGGGATTGATATATCTCATAACGTTATTGGATAATAATACCAGTATAAAATTGGGGTCCAAGAAAGAAATCAAGGGCATCCTTCTTAAGATCCATACAATATTCGATTAAAGGATTAAAGGAAGTTGATTGATTGGTAGGAGGAAAAATGTGATGCATGGGGAGAGCTTGTAATAGATCACCATCTAATAAAGGTGAGTAGTGAGGATTATGGGAAATGACACTTTGGCTATTGTTTTTTGAAGAGGAATGTGTGATAGATTTACCTTTAGAAAGGGCTTGATATTTAATGGAATTAGACATGGATTTGAGGGTATTCAAGGGCTTAGATGGTTTTTCAAATTTTTGCATAAGGTAATATTGTATCTTTTCTTGTTTGAAACCCTCTTCCAACATGGTGGGAGAGAAATATTAGACCTTAAATTAGAGATTATGAATAAGGGCCTTGATGAATAGTTGAGAACGGTTTTAATTATCAAGATAATGATTACATTGATTAGATAAAAGCTTTCATCACTTGATGAAATCACGAGCTGATTCGTTGGGATATGAATTTTTGAAAGGTATTTTCAGAAAGGTCATGATGTTGGAAATCCTTCACCAACTTAGAATAAATTCTCTAGATTGATAATATAATGTGAAGGGAGTTTCTTATACCATTCTAAAGCATCTCCTACAAAGCTCTTTACGATGATCTTGGTTGTAGAACAAGTATTTTTTTGGATCCACTACTTATAGATGTTTCCAAAATTCTTAAGGTAGGTGGTTGGATATATTGACCCGTCATAAGAAATGGTAGTCAATAGCCTCCTTATATAAATAAAATATATGTAAGGAGTTATGGGTTCATTTTTCAATGTTTAAAGAACATTATTGTATATCAGAAGAGGATGGATAGGATTTCAATTAGCATCTAAAGAGAAATGAGGTATTGCAGGTTAATTAAGACCTGTTAGGATTTGAGCCAGTTAAGAGGATATTTTTAGGAGTTGATTTTTCATTTGAAGCATGTTAAAAGTTTTAGAAGATTGAATCTATGTGGCCATTTGATCCAACTTAATAACCATGATATTAGGATCAGGTGGTGGATTAGGGCCACGAGAGGAAGAATCCTTGGTATTACTCTTTTGTAAAAGAGTTTGTCTTGACAGATTGTGGGTTACTCCATTTGTAGGAGGTTTGTAATGACTAATAGGTTTTTAATGAAGTTTTAGGATTATATATTCCATGGGACCTATACCTTGGGAACTAATAAAAGTTTCTCAGCCAAATGTGAAAACATGCTTCAAATCATCCTAAACCCCTCTCCTGGTCAGTTTATATTTTGTGTCATGATCATTAAAACCTTATAAATCCTCCTAATATTTAAAAAAAAAATGTTCAAGTGTTTTCATAAGGTAAGTTTTTGTGGAAGGGAAGTTTTAGGGAAGTTTTTGAGGTTTATGGATAGTATGTGAAAAGTGGTTTTTTTAGTTGTAAGGAATGAATTGTCAAAACATCAACCTAAACTTCTTTAGATGATTCTAGGAGTTGTGTAAGGAGTTATAATGCAAACAAGTAGGAAAATAATATTTTACACAAGACCTAAGGGTTGCTCGAAACATTTCAATCTTTACAGGCACACCCTGATGTCCTAATAAAGAAAAAGCCATTTTTGGAGTTGTAAGAAGAATTAGGTACTCAAACCTATTCCATTGGTCTTATAAGGTCTCTTAGAGTCATAATAATATAAAATTTCATCTCAAAATACCTCTCCAAGATTTGTGAGTGAAGTTTTCAAGTCCTCTCTAGTGTAGAGTGTGTTTCCCATACTTAGCTAGATTTCCAACTGCCACATGTCAACTTATTTCTCAATGCACACTTTTATGTCCCTTTATTAATGTGATAGAGGAGATAAAAATGTTTTACTAATAACAATCCAATCTTTGTTCCCTCACGTGACCCTCCTAAGCCCAGTAGAGTGCTTAATTGGCTAAGCTCATTTCCCAAGCCTGCATCAGATCTTGCCAAGTGTCAGCATTTTGCTCAAAGTGCAGTAATGACTAGTTCTTTAACAGGATTTGAAAGGCCAATTATAGATATTTCCAAGCAGGTGTGCATCCTCAGGAAGGTCCCAAAATATCATAATCATCTTAAGGTGGTATTGGAGATAAAATAATAGGTTGGAAGTGATTTAGGAATATTTATGGAAGTTTTTGTGTTTCAGGGACAATCTGTGAAAATCACGGTTTTAGGTATAAGGAATGAATTGTCAAAATATGAACCTAAACTTCTTTAGATGATTGTAGGAGATGCGTAAGGAGTTATAATGCAAACAAGTAGGAAATGGTAATTTGAAATAATTATCTACATGGTGGAAGAATCATATTTTACACAAGACCTAAGGGTTGCTTGAAACATTTCAATATTTGAAGGCACACATTGATGTCCCAAAAAATATGAAGCCATTTTTGGAGTTGTAGGAAGAAATATGTTATAAAACCTATTCCATTGGTCTTATAAGGTCTCTTGGAGTCATAATAATATAAAATTTCATCTCAAAAGACCTCTCCAAGCTTTGTGAGTGAAGTTTTCAAGTCCTCTCTAGTGTAGAGTGTGTTTCCCATACTTAGCTAGATTTCCAACTGCCACATGTCAACTTATTTCTCAATGTGTAATTTTTTGTCCCTCTTGTCACTTTATTAACATGATAGAGGGGATAATTTTTTTTCCCAATAGCAAGCCCCTCTCTGGTCCCTCATGTGACCCTCCTAAGCCCAGTAGAGTGTTTAATTGGCTAAGCTCATTTCTCAAGCCTGCATCAGATCTTGCCAAGTGTTAGCATCTTTCTCAAATAAATTTTTGTCCCTCTCATCCCTTTTTCCAACAAGTGTTAGCATCTTTCTCAAATAAATTTTTGTCCCTCCCATCCCTTTTTCCAAGGGGAAACAAAGGACATAAAATGGCACCCACTAATAAGCCCTTTATGAGCTTCTTCATGTGACTCTGTTTCAGCCCCTTGGTGTTTGCTAAGCTTTTTAACCATCATGCGCATTGCTCAAGATCTCAACACTTGGAAAAATATTGCTCAAAGTGCCATTTTTTTGCACATCTCATTCCTGTTTCCAAGGGTACAAAAGGGACAAAAAATTGCGCCCATGAGAAAACCCAAATTTTAACCCGAATCTGATTCCATTACCCATGGTCAAGCTACAGTTAGTAGGAAGACAAGAAAACAAAGTAAAGTAAATTTCAACTTAACTCCTTTGCACTATTCCCCCATCCTCCATTGATGCGACTGAAAATTCTTCAAATAACTTTAAAATATAACAGAGGTTCTGCCCAACACAGTCTAGATGAGCCATGGCTTCAAAAATCAAGATTTTCTCATAACTTAGTAACTAAAAATATGATTGCACTGAAATTTTCACATATTTTTCTCATTCCAGGTGCCTTTTTAATCACTAAAAATTCATGCCAAATGATTCCCTAGTTTTATATAGCTGTAAATCTGAAACCCTACCTTCCAAAGTTTCTTTTTTGATTTGCAAGAGTTTTAGCAGAAGAAACACAACGAAAATTGGAGCACAAGATCACAATGCATAACTGAATCCAACAATGGTGTTTTCATTGCAAACCGACACTAGTATGGCCAGTTTCTAATGATATCCCGTAACTTATACATTTATTTACTATAAATAGTAAGTCTCTCAAAATAGCAATCTCCCATCACTTAGAACATTCAAAATCAGTGTGAAACAACAAACAAGGCAAAACATGTAATATTCCGAAAATAACAGGCTCTAAAAAAACAACTTGCTAAAAATAAAAAAATTCTAAAAATGGTAAAGCATCATTAATAGATGTTAATTAAGTGTTTTAGGATTTTTAGAAGAAAAAAATTGAGCAAAAATCCAAAATTTCCCAAAATAGAAGCTCCCGACCCAACCTGCCAATAATAAAAATTTCTAGTTTTCAATGCAGAAAGTTATTGGCTATGTTTTCACTCATCTTGCTAGTTTTTTCAATCCTCACATGGTTGTAAGTTATCTCTCACTTTAAACAAGAGAGTTAACCCTCCACAAGGATCCTAAAGCACCATTTTGATCAAAATTGTGTCAAGGAGCAAGACAGAGCATATCGAGGTGCAACATGTGAAAGCCGAAGATATTATGTGGTTTACAAAGGATTTGAAAAGATCTAAGTGCCCCATTGGGACCCATGATTAATTAAAGGATGTTTTCATGATCATATCAAAATCATAAACTCTTCAATAAAGTTGTGAAACATTTTACATTGAATCAATCATCATCTCTCTGAGAATCAAATCAAAGTGAGCCTCATGAGTCAAGAAAAAGTGATATATCACAACCTCCTTCTCTTTAAGAGCATCCACATATGTATTCCCTAATGGCAGATATTTCCCACAATGAACAAGATGTGATCTTGCATCAAGCTTCTGAAAGTGCTTCGCTGACCAACATCATGTCTACTCTTGAAGATCCATTCTCGTGAATAAAGAATTGCGCGAAAGTGAACCAAGAACAACAAAACAAGTTGCAATTCTGACCTTAAAGCTATTGTATGCAAGTGAATAAATCAAGATAAGTTATTAAATGAAAAATAACGCCAAGTATCCTCCATAACTAATTTAATCTATCAAAAACACCATGATAAAGCTATGTAAGGGAAAAGCTAACTAATGCATCTAATTAAACATGAAATACGAAGTCATCCCTCGTTATTTTTGGCGTGTTTTCTAAATTATAGTTTCTCCTTTTGTTGAACCGATCATGATTACGAGTGATCAAAGCAATGCTATCTCCATGAAGAGGAAAATATCTCACCATTATGGCTTAATTACCATGTATGGTTCTTCCTTTACTACTCTTTACAAGTAGAGGATAGAATGGGTGCTAGATCAAAAAGCTTTTCAATGGTAGAAATTCTATTATCATGTGCATATAGTGTAAAAGTGAAACACTGGTGTAAGATTTGAAGGGAGGTACTAGGTTCTTTATATAACTTTTCAATTTAGGAGAAGCTAGAAACCTAGAGAATGTGGGATAAAAATAAAGTAGAATTAGAAAGGAACAAACATGATTAGAAGGAATTAATTAGTGATTGACAACTCATGGGAGTTAGAGAGGATTTAATTAATCAACTAGGATTAATTAATAGACCAAGATAATTTTAAGAAGCCATTTGGGGATGATTTAGAAGGAAATTGGTAGAATTTAGAGGATTTGAAAGGGGGATTTAACCAATAAGAAGGTTTATTGATTAAAATGGCTTAATTAACTAATAAATAGTTAATTAAAAGAGGATTCTAACTAACGAAGTGTCATTAATTGGCATCCAGAATGAAAGGAAGGCCAGTTAATTAAAATAGTGTCGTTAATTTACTAAAATGAAGGGGGATGTTAGCTAATTAGTGAGAAATCACTAACTATAACGAAATGATGGGAAAGAAGATAAATTGTGAAATTTTAGAAGTAAAATTGTGTATTCAAATTTAGGTGTCTACAACTATCATGAAAGTCTTGAGATCCAAGTAGAGGAAGAAGTCCCAAACAACTTCCCACTTCTTCAGTGGTGCCTCAGGAAACCAATATATCTAAGTTGCTTGACCGAATAATGTAAATCTTGTTAAGGAGATGACTCCATCAGAATATGAATTGATTCACATCTCATTGGTTCAAGATTCACATGAGGGCGAATCTCATTTTTTCAAGGAATCCTCTACCCACCTTCTTGCTCAAAATGAAGAATACAAATGAATAATTGAGTAATTATAGGAACATGTGAAAACTCTCAGTGCTTACATTCAACCTTTTTTAGATCCCAATTCAACATATCCTCTTACCATGGAAGACATTCCTTTAATCAATAGCTTTCACCCTGATGTGACAAAAAAATCACAAAGTTATATGATGTAAGAGAAGGCTAACAAGAGATGAATTGAGAATATCATCGAGAAAGGAAATACATTATTCCCAGAGGTTCTCTCTCTGCTCAAGTATATTCTCACCACTTTGTCAAAAGTAAAGAAATCAAGGGATTAGATTGAAAAATAAAAGGTTCATTTGGATGAGTTGCTCCCACTTGTACACAAGATGAGATCCCTCGACTCTCGCACCCTTGTGAGTAAAAAATTGTTCGCATCAGCTATTGACATTTTTTTCCTAGTTTGGGTCCGCATCATGGATGTTAGATATGGTATGGTAGAAGATGTCATCTCCAAACTTGACTCTAGTAGACAAGATGCTTTTGAGATTTTTAATGAGGTTTGAAATTGTGTTTAGAGGCTTGGGTTCCCTTCACTCAATGAGAATTCATCATTAGAAAAACTCATTAATTCCTTCCAGGAGTTGGTCAAGAAAAGGGAAGATGATCCCCTTTCCTTCAATGAAGATACCTTAGAGTCCCTTTCCATCATAAAAAACTCCATTTATGATATTGTAAGAGATCACAAAATATGGCTCAGTCAATGCAAGAGTATCAACGATGTTCCTTGGACATTAATCAAATTGTTGAGTTGCAAATGCATTCCAGAAACAGAGAAGGTGGAACCCACGATATCTCGGTTTGGTAAAAATTTCAAAGGTGGTGTACCTAAAAAATTAATTTGGAAATCTTGGGATACCCCTTTAAAATTTTGGTCTTTTTGACTTATGCTGATTTTCTCAGGATTCCTTCAAGAGATTGTAAGAGGTTGGTTGGTCTAAAAAAGTGCAATAAAGGATTTTATGAAAATAAGAAAAGTATTGCCACCAATGTGTAGAGCTCGAGAAAATGTGCACTTTCAGAGAAAATGACACCTAAAATGAAGCCACAGAGTGAAAGTTATGGCACTTGTAAGTTTTGGCTGGTACATTTTCCCAGACCCTTTCCAAAAATGCAAAATTTTATTATATACCTATGTTTTCTACACCAAAAATCAGAAAATGGAAAGAAATTATTCTTATACCAAAACATAAAAGTGCAAGATGTCATCACTTTCAATTTTCCACGCAAAACATAAGAGCAATTCCTAATGCTAGTCGTAATTATTCTAAGCTACCTTCTACCTTGGATTTCCATGCCAAATTTGGGAAGTTAATTACAAGTGCAAGTCACACTTTGTGGAGCTGTCTGGCAAGGTGAAGTTTAACATCATGAATTAAGTAGAAGGTGGGAAATTAGAAGTTGTTAGGCAGGATGAAGTTTAACATCATGATTTAAGTGGAAGGTGGGGAATTAGAAGCTGTTAGACATGGTGAAGTTTAACATCATGACTTAAGTGGAAGGTGGGAAATTAAAAGCTGTCAGGTAGGGTGAAGTTTAACATCATGACTAAAGTGAAAATTGGGAAATTAGAATATGCCTGGTAGGTAAGAGTTTTACATGATAACTTAAGTGAAAAGTGGAAAATTAGAAGCTGTCAAGTAGGGTGAATTTTAATGCTACATGTTCCTCATGTTTTTCCCACAAAAGCAAGTTAATTTACCCATGCAAGTTGCATTTTTTGGGCCTGCCTGATAGGTAATAGTTTAACATGATAACTTAAGTGAAAAGTGGGAAATTAGAAGCTGTCAGGAAGGGTGAAATTTAGCACTACCTGCCCCTCATCGTTTTCACATAACTTATAGCCAAAAAGTGCGACCCATTCTAGTATAACTGCATGTTTTAAAGATGATTTCTTTTAATTATTTTTAGCAAAGGATGGGCACTCAAAGGAGGAGAAAAAACACAACCTATTGTTAGAAATTGCTAAAAATAAGAAGAGGCAATTGGTAAAATAGCATGTAGTGCCTATATAAGAAATGGACACCATAAGTGAAGAGCAATTAATTCTTTTTGTGGAGCACGCTGCCCTAGAAGGTTTTGACACCAAAATTTGAATTTGTGGGCATTAATAAATATTTTTAATTGTTGAGAAACATCTAATTTTGGTGCCTAGGGTCGGAAAGGCTTTCTTTTTATTATTCTGGTTATCTGCATGTTGATGTGAGTGCACAGGGGAATAAAAATAATATTTTTATCTTGCTTGGCATGAAAACAAAGTCTAAAAATTGAGGGCAACATGCTTTATAATTAGATTTTGGTGAAGGAATTGGGCATTCATGTCTTGGATTCCATATTTGTCTGAATTATTTACAGGAATACTTCACTGATGCTCATATTGGTGAAAAGAATGCAAAGTCAATGAAATGTACATTGAATATATCTTCATAGTAAGAGGAAGTAGTCGTAGCTTCTGCACAAAGAGATCCATATTTCACAACTACAAAATCTTCAGGAAAAGGTGGAAAAGGGAATTCTCAGACAGAAGTAGATTCAGATAGAATGAAGGGTGATGACAAGGGTAATCCAACAGAACCATGCATAGTGTCCAGGCATGCTGAAGTTAATGATACAGACATGGGGCATGTGTCTATCATCAGATTAATGGATAGATCAAGGGAAAGATTGAAGTGTTATAGTTGGAATAATTTCTTATTCTCTTTCTTCTTCTTTCTATTATTTTCTCTAAAAAAGTAATTTAGTGATGAATTAAATTGTAAAACCTAGGTAATTGGTTTAAAATTCATTACTTCAAGTTACTAGAAAAAGTCAATTACTTGAAAATAGGTGGCAGACATGCAGGGCATTGATTTAGTCTTTAGATGCATGTCATGCAAAGAGTAACTCAAGGGGAAACATTACCAGTTGTTTCCTTTACGGCTTCCCCATGTGGAAATTCATTTAAAGCTTCCTATTTGTAATTACCCACTATGCACTATAAATAGAGGAAGAGGTTAAGGGTTAAGGGATCACAACTGGTTTTATCAGAACTTGTTTTAGCAAGAGATTTTGTAATTAGAACATTCTTGAGTTTTCAGAATTTGTGTTAAAACCCCTTGTGTGGTTGCTACAAAGGCTTTGGATTAAATAAAAGGTGTATTTTCAGAGAAATTTGTGTCTACGGTGTTTTGTTGAGTTCTTCTTTTCAGAAGTTTTTGATAAACTTTGTGTTATCTCAAATCTAGATTAGAAGTCATTTCTTTCCCATTCTACTGAATGTTTTGATTTATCTATTTATTTAGTTTGTGTGGATGAGACCAACTTTGATAACTATTGGTTGATTCAACACATCTTCCTATCTTCTTTCTTTACTTCTATTTTCCCCCCTTCTCCAAATATTCTAATCACAACTGCTTACTTGCTGCAAAATTACCCAGCCGTGGTTCACGAGATGTGGGAGTTAAAGTAAAACCCCTAAAAATAGTTATAAGGATTCACCCTTACCAAATTGATAAACATCTTACAGGGGATCCTCACTATTAAACGAGGAAGACTTATCTCATGAATGCCTAGGTTTTTAGCTGTGCATAAAATCTAGCCAATAGTTTTTGGTGACTCCGCTAGGGAAACAAATAAATAGCCCTAATATCTACCTATTTCGTGAGTCTTTTATATCCATATATATATATATATATTGGTGACTACAAAAAATAAAAAAAGTGACAACTACGTATCTTCCTTGTTCTGTTGTTTCTTTCTAGGGTCAAGCTGACAAGGATGGCATATACTGAAGGCTAATTCTCATGGCTTTACAACAACTATGAGCTCTGGTTCCTTGTGGTCTAGCTATTGGCCCTCTTGCATTGGTTCAACCACTGCATGGATTGTCACGTGGATCATGAAATAATTTTCCAAAATTCAATGGTGATGGGAAACAACACCCAGAGTATCATATAACTGCATTTTTCGTAGCTTGTGGAGTTTTGGGAGTGCCTCATGAAGATGTATCTATTCGACTGTTTGTTGAGATGCTTCAGGGCACTGATGTGGAATAGTTTTATCATCTTCCATTTGCATGTATCACCAACTGGGCTACTATGAGAACATGGTTTGAAGCCAGATTCAAACCCACAGAAGATTCACATGCTTTGTTATCACAACTCATCCAAATAATAAAATAACCGTATGAATACATAAGGGATTTCATTGCCATATTTCAGAAAATTCTATACAAAATTCCTCCTACTACTGCACTAAGTGATTAAAATCAGAAGGTATTTTTTATTAATGCTTTGTCACCTGAAGTTAGTTATCAACTGCATAGAGAACATCTTGCTAACTTGTTGTCAGCTCAAAACATTGCTATCAAACTATAGTATGATCTCATCATGGCAGGTAAAATCAAGTTTTCAACTCCTAAGGTTGCAGGTTCTACTTAAGTTAGTATTGTTGATCCAGTGCTGCAAAATTTGGCCAATGATATGTTATAGATAAAGAAACAATTGGTGCAAGATTATGATTTTGTAGATCTTGTTGGTGACTCTAACATGGCTACTTAGATTATGTATCAAAAAATGAGGCTAGTTTCTTATTAGATCTAGAATATTGCATAGAAGAAGAAGAAGCCACAAAACTCACTGCTTATGCATTTTCATCATCTATCTTCCAATACCAAAAGCCTCTTGCTCCAGCCACAAACCAGTCATGGAGGAAATAGTCAAAGAAGAGCTTACTGCTCAAATCAGTCTGCATGAGGAGAGCCATGATGAAACCATTTTAGAACCAAAATTCATGTTGGAAAAGGAAGATTATTTTGCAGAGTTGTCTATGGAAGCAGAACAAGAATTAGATTGACTTACAGGCAATTTTATTCATGGAAAGGAAAGTCTGAAGAATGTCCTTATTCACGAGGATGAACTTCAAAGGAACAAGCAAATCATGAGGAGTAGGCCTTGCCCAATAAGATATCTAGTTAATTTAGAGCCACTTGAGAAGTTGAAACCAGTCATGTTTATTTCAGAGCATGAGGTTGATCCACAATGCACCAAAGATCAACCACAATACTTATCTAATCTAAATACAAAACAACTAAAGGAGGTATTTATTTTGTTTGTTGATACTTTTGTAAGAATGGCAGAGAATAGAATTCAGAACAATTTTTCTCTCTTGCTAAACACCATGTTCAATGGAAAATCAATTACATGGTCTAAAGTTTTGAGGAAAGGTAGTTATTTCTCCTTGCCTGTTATAGGATTCGTTTGAGCTTCCTTTGTCTCTGGCTAAATTAGATTAGGTAGTTTTGTTTTTAGAAAAATATGTGCTTGCGCACACTCTGCATGTTTCCGCTTCGAACGAGTATGATTTTACATGTTTGTATATAGTTTTTTTTCCGTGTTCGGTTCTCTTCAGGATTATATTAGATAATTGGAGTAATTTCTGAGCTTTATTAAGAACTCCATAGATCAATTTCCAGATAGTAGTCAATAGGAAGTTCTAGATCGGTGCCAAGTTTGTCACAGATTTGGGAGATAGATTATCACAGGGAAAGATCAAGGTTAAACTCAACTCCATAGCCCAATGGACAAGACATGAAACTGGAGATGCTGGGATCTCATCTTCATTTCTTCTATTCTGGTAGAAATAAATTTTTCCGTAGATGGAGCCAACTGGTGTACCCAAAAATTTCACTTAGAAATCTGGTGATACCCCTTTAAAATTTTGGTCTTTTTGACTTGTGCTGATTTTCTGAAGATTCCTTCAGGAGATTGCAAGAGGTTGGTTGGTCCAAAAAAGTGCAATAAAGGATTTTATGAAAATAAGAAAAATACTACGACCAATGTGTAGAGCTCAAGAAAATATGCACTTTTAGAGAAAATGATACCTAAATTGGAGCCACGAAGTGAAATTTATGGCACTTGCAAGTTTTGGCTACTACATCTTCTCGGAGCCTTTCCAAAAATGGAAAAATTTATTCTATACCCGTGTTTTCTTCACCAAAAATCTGAAAATGGAAAGAAATGCTTCTTAGAGAAAAATGTAAAAGTGCAATATGTTGACACTTTCTATTTTCCATGCAAAACATAAGAGAAATTTCTAGTGCCAGTCACAATTATTCTAAGCTGCATTCTACCTTGGATTTCCATGCCAAATTTGGGAAGTAAATTACAAGTGCAAGTCACACTTTTTTGAGTTGTCTAACAAGGTGAATTTTAACATCATGACTTAAGTGGAAGGTGGGAAATTAGAAGCTGTCAGGCATGGTGAAGTTTAACATCATGACTTAAGTGGAAGGTAGGAAATTAGAAGCTGTTAGGCAGGGTGAAGTTTAACATCATGACTTAAGTGGAAGGTGGGAAATTAGAAGCTAACAGGCAGGGTGGAGTTTAACATCATGACTTAAGTGAAAAGTGGGAATTTAGAAGTTACCTAACCGGTAAGAGTTTTACATGATAACTTAAGTGAAAAGTTGAAAATTAGAAGCTTTCAGGCATGGCGAATTTTAATGATGCCTTCTCCTAATGTTTTTCCCATAAAAGCAAGTTAATTCACCCATGCAAGTCACATTTGTTCAGCCTGCCTAGCAGGTAAAAGTTTAACATGATAACTTAAGTGAAAAGTGGGAAATTAGAAGCTGTTAGGAAGGGTGAAATTTAACACTACCCACCACTCATGTTTTTCACATAACTTATAGCCAAAAAGTGTGACCCATTCTGGCATAACTTAATGCCTAAAAGCTGATTTCTTTTAACTATTTTTAGCAAAGGTTGGGTGCCTAAAAGAGGAGAAAAAGCACAACCTATTGTTAGAAATTGCTAAAATAAGAAGATGCAATTAGTAAAATAGCATGTAGTTGCTTATATAAGAAGTGGACGCCATAAGTGAAGAGCAATTAATTCTTTTTGTGGAGCACGCTGCCCTGGAAGGTTTTGGCGCCAAAATTTGAAGTTGTGGGCATTAATAAATATTTTTAATTGTCAAGAAGTATCTAGTTTTGGCACCTAGGGTTGGAAAGGCTTTCTTTTCATTATTCTGGCTATCTGCATGTTGATGTGAGTGCATAGGGGAATAAAATAATATTTTTAGCTTGCTTGGCATGTAAGCAAATTTTGAAAATTGAGGGTAACAGACTTTATAATTAGATTTTGGTGAAGAATTTGGGCATTCATGTCGTGGATTCCATGTTTGTCTGAATTATTTGCAGGAATACTTCACTGGTGCTCATATTGGTGAAAAGAAGGAAAATTCAATGTCAGGTACATTGAATATAACTTTAGAATCAAAGGAAGCAGTTGCAGCTTCTGCACAAAGAGATCCAGATTTCACAACTGCAAAAGCTTCAGGAAAAAGTGGAAAAGGGAAGTCTAAAACAAAAGCAGATTCAGACATAATGAAGGGTGACGACAAGGGTAATCCAACAAAACCATACATAATGTCCATGCATGCTGAAGTTAATGATATAGACATGGGGCACATGTCTATCATCATATTAATGGACATATAAAGGGAAATAATGAAGTGTTGCAGCTGGAATAATTTATTCTTCTCTTTTCTCTTATTTTCTCCGACAGAGTAATTGAGTGATCAATTAAATTGTAAAACCTAGGTAATTGGTTTAAAATTCATTATTTCAAGTTACTAGAAAAATTCAATTACTTGCGAATAGGTGGAAAACATGTAGGTCATTGATTTAGTCTTCAGATGCATGTCATGCAAAGAGGAAATCCAAGGGAAAGATTACCAATTGTTTTCTTTACAGCTTCCACATATAGCAATTCATTGAAATCTTCCTATTTGTAATTACCCTCTATGCACTATAAATAGAGGAAGAGCCTACGGGTTAAGGGATCACAACAGGTTTTATTAGAACTTGTTTTAGCAAGAGATTTTGTAATTAGAACATTCTTGAGTTTTGAGACTTTGTGTTGAAACCCTTGGTGTGATTTCTACGAAGGCTTGGGATTGAATAAAAGGTAGATTTCTAGAGAACTTTGTGTCTACGGTGTTTTGCTAAGTTCTTTTTTAGAGGTTTTTGATAAACTTTGTGTTATCTCAGATCTAGGTTAGAAGTCATTTCTTTCTCATCCTGCTGAATGTTGTGATTTATCCATTTATTTAATTTGTGTGGATGAGACCAGCTTTGATAATTATCGGTTGATTCAGCACATCTTCCTTTCTTCTTTCTTTACTTCTGTTTTTCCCCCTTTTGTGAATATTCTAATCATAGTTGCTTACTTGCTACAAAATTATCCAGCCGTGGTTCACGAGCTGTGGGAATTAAATTAAAACCCCTAAAAATATTTATTAGGATTCACCCTTACCAAATTGATAAACATCTTACATGGGAGCCTCACCATTAAATGAGGGAGATTGATCTCACAAATGCCTAGGTTTTTAGCTATGTATAAAATCTAGCCAAAAAAAGGACAATAAATCATTTTAGGAACTCTCCCTTAGGGATCATGATCAACACCTTCTCCACAATACAAATCTTCATCTTCGTCAGATCAGTCAACCCTTCCTTCTCCATCTCTCTCTTCCTTATTCTCTCTCCTTGTTATAATTTCTCATTGAGAATATAATTTTTGCTATTTCATCTTATTCACTTAAGCGACACTTAACTAAACATTGCAAGATTCCTTTTTCCAACAATAAGAAAAATACTCACTTCCTAGGAATATGAAAGGTCACAAGTGATAAGGACAGATGAAAGGTCATGTGGGGGGTACATGAAAGGACAATTTATAATGCTATAAATCTAAATGTCTTTTCCATTCCAAAGGGGTTGGTAATTTTTGATTGAATGTATGTTGTTGAGATTACCACTTCTACATCAAGCAATAAAATATTTAATTCTTCTATTTCTTGTCTTATGCTCCTCTACTCTCTCTTTCCAACCTTGCATATATCATAATCTTGTAAAACCAATAAAGGTGTTTGCGCCTTTGAGAAATAAATCAATGGAATTCTATGTTTATGGTTTGTTTTGTCTTATCATGGTTTGTATTGTTGTGTTCTTATAATTTTTCTATCATGTAAATGTGTACCATGAGAAACTCAAATTTTCAAGCATGATAACTAAGCCGAATTTGAAACATTTTCCCCTGAGTCTTTCTGAAACCCTCTCTTGGTTAGTTTTTTTTTGTGTTATGGTCACCCCAACCTTGCAGGTACTCCAATTTTTTTGAATAAACATGTTCAGGTGATTTAAATAGGTTATCAAGGTTATTCACCTGATTTAGTGAAGTAACTTCGAAGGCTAGTTTCTTAGTAGGCCGAAAAAGGGCTAATTCTCGCCATTCTAGGGTTGGTGTGCATCATTTAGAATGGAACGAAAAAATAAAAAAATCAACCAAAGCTGGTATTAATGAGATATGAGCATGTTGGAAGATATTTAGGAAATTTTAGGGAATATTTTGAGGTTTAGGGAAAGACCGAGCAACATCGGGTTTCTAAAGTGTAAAGAGGGTATAACTAAAATAGGGACTTGATCTTCTGCAGATGATTCTGGGAGCTCCATAAGGATTTAAGACACAAATAAATACTCATTTGAAATCTATATGAACCCTCTACTTTATGGAAGTTTCAAATATTTCACAAGACTCAAGTATCTCTTAGGGTAGCTAAATTTGTGCAAGCACACACTGTTGTCCCAAAGCAAAAGGAGCAATTTCAAGGAGTTACAAACATAGTTAAAGGATGATATCCACTTAATTTATATTGTAAGGCCCTTGGGATTCAAAATCATATACGAATTCACCAAAAAGACCTCCTGGAGCTTTAACAACATTGTCTTCAAGTCTTCTCTCTTGTAGGTATGTTTCTTGTAGTTAGTCAATTTTGCAAGAGGACACATGTCACCTCTAGGTTGAGGCACATTTTTATGTCCCTATTGTCCCAATTCCCAATGAAACATAGGGAACAATAAAATTCACCCCACCAAAAATATTCCTCTAGGTTCCTCATATGATCGAGATAAGCACTCTGCAGGGCCTATCTACTTATTTCTAGCTCCTCCTGTTGTGCAATCAGACTATGATACTTGTCACCACCACATAAGGGAAATTTTTTCTATCCCTTTTATACCCATTCTCAAGGGGATGATAAAATTCACCCCTCTTTATCCCTTTCCATGGTTTTTAATACGACCATTTTCAAGCTCCTGGGTGTCTAAGCTATTCTTTCCCCATATCCTCCTCACCGAATCACGCTATGCCACTTGTCATCACCACATGAGGGAAAAGTTTTATGTCCATATTATCCAAATTCTCAAGGGGAAAAAGGGTATAAGAAAATGTTCCCCTCTCTATCCCTATCATGATTCTCCACGTGACCCGGACTCAGCCCCTTAGTGCTAAACGGTGATTTTTGTTGTTTCCCCATTGCCCAATCACACGATTACACTTGTCAAGCCCATAATGACATGTATTTATTTGAACCTATTGTCCCCCATCCAAAAGGGGAAATTGGGGATAGAAAAATTGACCCCATGTTAAGATTTTAAAATTTAAACTTCTTTACTAACTGCTTCTACCTCATCTGTCCACTCAAAAACACTGTCGGGAATCTAAAAACATAAAATAACTTCTGCTTACCTCTATTTCTTCAATGGTACGACCCTTTCTGCCATGAATTAAGATATAAAACCTCAAAAAAACTGTAAATTCACTATACACTCATTCATAATTCATCCATGGCAACCATGAATACAAAAATGGAGAAAAAATCATAACTCTCAAATCTGCAAGCAAACTTCGGTGAAAATTTCTCAATTGTTCCTCATTCCAAGAGCCTAAAATAAGATGGTAATGATAAATTGAATTATTCACTATATTTTTTAATCAAATAAAACCCTATTTTGTTCCTTATATGCTCCCTTTTCAATTTGTAAGCATTCTGGTAGATGGATTGAGGTGAAATTTGGAGCATGAGGTCGTAATGAGAAACCAAATTCAAAAATAATGTTTCTGATACAAACTGACATCAGAATGAATACTTACAAGAGATATAATATGTCATGTCCATCCACATGATAAAAATCGTAAGTCATTAAAATTTGAAGTTCTGATCATTTAGTTTATTTGGAAACAATGTAAAACAACAGGCAGGGTAAAATTGACATTTAAAAAGCAAAAAAGCATAAAGCAAAAGCAAAAAGAAACTGCTAAAAATAGAAAAATTCTAAAAAGGGTAAAGCATCGTCAATGGAGTTGAATTGAGTATGTAAGAGGATTGAGAAGTTCAAATTTGAGCAAAATAGGTGAAATATCCCAAAATAACAGGTCCTAGTCCCACCTGCTAAAAATAGAAAGTCTCCGTTTTGGATGCAGAAAGTTGCAGTTGGCTTCAATTTCACTCATCCTAATGATTTTTGACATCCCCATGGGGTTATAAGGTGTTTTCATAGCTCAAAAAATATAATTCACTCTTCAAAAGGATATCAAAGCATTGTTTTGGTAGAAATTTTTCCCAAAAGCAAGGCGGAGCGTAGCTAGACATAACAAAGGGAAGTTAGAGACTCTGCGTTGATAAAAGGTGTCAAGAACTCCATTGATTCATCATAAGATTTCATCCTGATCATCATTTAGTCTCGAATCCATCATCATGTCATCAAAGTGAGTTGGTTTAGCCAAGTAAGTTGGGTGAGCTGAGTGAGTTGGTTGGGTGAGCCAAGTGAACTTGGTGAGCTGGTTGAGTTGAACTCGGCGAGCCAAGCGATTTGGTTGAGATGAGCCAAATGAGCTGGGTGAGATGATTGAGCTAGCCAATATAAGTAAGATAGGAAATATCTCATCATTCTTCCTTAAGGATCTCACATCTCGCATGACAGTAAAAAAAGAGTTTGTAATGTTGCCACGTAGTGTGCGGGGCATGAACACAAACATCAAGAGGTTTGTGCATCGTGGATGAAAATTGTGAAACATAAAGAGGGTGATCCTCACTCTCATTGTGAGATCAAGGATGTATCATCATGATTGATCTTCATGTTCATCACAATCTCACATCAAAAGGTCTCACAACATTGTTTCTGTAGACACAAAATCACGCACTTTAGGTAATTATCTAGTCTCGATCATGTACTACTATTTAAATGATTCCTAAGTAAGAAAAGTATTGATCAACCCATGTCTTTGGCCACCTTTCTTTTCTTTATGCTTCTAATTTTAGTCTTGCACTCTTACTTGCTCAATCTGTCTTTTCACCTTTTGACATTTGTCATTCTGGACACTAGTCCATAGCCATGACGCCAGTGTCAGGTGCCTCATCCCTTCTGGGTGCCCTTGTCCTCTTTGTACTTTGGTCACACTTTATGGGTCCTTTCTAGCTTTTAAAGCATCTTATCTTTTTGGTAGTCGGCCTTTTCAAGGTTGATTATGAAATTCAATTAAGGGAATCATATAAATATAAAGTTATGTGATCATAATAAGGGACTAAGAATTAAGCATCTACTATGTCCACCTAAGGTTGCATCCATCAAAGGCAGCTATAGCTTGATTTGCATCCATATGGCCCCATCACAAGGGACAAAGGTTGGTTCATCTGCATCACACTTCATAGGAGGGGAGTCTATTCTTTTCATGCACACATTATTTACATTCTACATCTGGTTACTTTCTCGTTACTCACAAAGTGCGACTAGCACAAAAGTAACCTAGGGAATAATTCTACACACACACATAACTACATTGGGTTTGCGATGTAGTGCAATGCTCACTGATACACCCATCATTTTGGTAGCTGAGGAAAATCCAACCCCTTTATTTGAATCTTTATTTTTTTAGGGTTTGATGCTTTGTTTGGGGTTTTGCAGGTGATTCATTTATTCCATATTTATAGAGAAATTGGTGGAATTCAATGTCATACACGTGACAAGAGGAGAACAAGTGTGAATTTGTTGCGACGGCTCAGAGGAGGTTCTATGAGCATCTACGTAGACCATGGCACCCAAAATCAAGACCAGGGTGCCCATGAGTGCCCCAATCCAAACAAATCTATAAAATCTCCATTTTTCATGGCTTCTGTGTGACAGTCCTCCATCTCTATTCAACCAGTCTCCATTGCGACATAGTCCAACGACCTCTTCAAATCAGTTAAGGCTCTTCTAATCCTCTTTATAATTAGGGTTTCATATTTTTATTGCTTAGTTGTTTGGGTATTATTTCAATATTAATTTATTTACTGCAAACTTGTATTAGATTAGGCTATTATTTTACATTTTAGCATTATCATTTTGGTGAACCCAAACTCAATCTTTAAAAACTTAGGATCCTCATTATTTGCTTATGATTCTAGAATATTGTCATCATGAGTATCTCAATTAATGATTTCTTTCTTTCCAATCCTGACTTAAGACATAGAGTACAACATCTCCTTGCTATTACTCGCATTCCTGTTGATATGCATCAAGATTTTGTATATACCTCTTTTGTTGATGCATTTTATTAACATATAGCTTTCCCATCTAATCTTCATGTTGATATTTCTATTTTTGACAATGATCCACCCTTGTATATTATAATTCACATCTATAATGTAGGCATCAAACATACTCTAATTGACAATTGATCTAAACTTACTATTTGTCCTATGTTCTTCCTTAAAAATCTTGGTCTTTTTACTACTAATGTTATTCCATCATGTCTCTCTCTTCATGCATATGATGGCTCTATTCATTCATGCATAGGTCACATTATTTTGCCTATCACTGTAGGGTAAAAATCTCTCAACACAGTTTTCTTTGTTATTGAATTTCCAATTTCATATAACTATTTACTTAGTAGGCCATGGCTCCATGCCATGCAAGCTGTTGCCTATACCGCGCATCATTGTGTCAAGTTTCTACATGAGGGTGTTGAGTATACTATTAGTCGTGACCGTCATCCATATAAATATTGTGACCATGATCCAAATACCACACTTCATATTCCAAGAGCTGACACTACTAATGACCCACAACCTATCGATGAGCTACCACATTTACCACCACTTGAAGGTGCTATTTATATGATAAATTCCATGCCAACTACATCTACACCTCCCCTTGCTTCTACCATTGCTATGATTGTTTATCATGGGCCTTTCCATACAATGAACATCACTCTAGCTAATCCACCTTCTCTTGTGTTAGGAAATAAGAGATAAAATATGTGGAATAATCCCTTACAGAATCGCAACAGTAGAAACTAATATGCAGAAAATATTACAGATCTCAAATAAAAGTGTAGAATAAATAACACAACACAAAGAGACAATATTTAACGTGGTTCACCCAATTTGGGCTACGTCCACCAAGAATCACTTGCTCAGATTTTATTACAAGCCTCCACTCTCTCAATATAATACCCAGATCCGTTTGGAGCTATGCTCAACAAACTCTACAGAATTCACACCCGAATTCAAAACACATCTGTAATACATTTGCTTGTATTTCTATCATATGCATAAGACCATATAAATAGACAACTGTTTAAGCAATTTTACAAAGCCATGGGTATCAAACAATGGGCAAAAACAAAACCATCCCATAAACCTATGGGTAGCCGAAGAGGCGGTTTTACAAAACAATGGGTACTGAAAAAACCATAGGCCCAAAAACGGCCCATAACAGTTACCCATTACCCATGGGTTAATAAACCACCCATGAAAATTTGCTTCGGGGGCTTCACCCCCGAACCCCCTAACCCACTCACTAGTGAGTGGGACCGCTGTAAAAATACCCGAGTGTAACACATAGAAGGTGTACCACAGTCTAACATGAAAATAGACTCCACAAACATAACATCATGTACCGCCTCCATAAGTAGGACCTCCTTTCACTCACACACTTTTCATGAAGTATTATTATTGGGAGCATATTCCATTCAATCCTACTTGTGATGATACAATATGTACACATGATGGCTTGGCTCAGATAGGATTTTCTTTTGAGGATCTCTATCCTCCACCGCATTCTTATCACCTTTATCATGGATTCATTCACATTACTGCCACTTATGGTTTACATGTCTTTCACCTCAAAGTTTTCCTTGCACGTAGTCCTTGCTCTTGGTCACTTACATTAGGGAAATCATGGCTTGATTACATTGGGGGCACGTTAGATCATGATCATACTGATATATCATTTCTCATGCCCTTTGGTCATGTATTCATCTACAACAATTCCTTTCTTGGCTATAAGAAAAATCTCACTCATCGGTATGCACATGGATGTCCATCACCACCCTTCACTGATGAGGAGTATGCCATGGGTATGTACAACTTACGCCTCAATGGATCATTACGTGATCAACTCAAGACTATTGCTTACCAAGTATTTAATGCTTATCCATTTGTCTTTGACCCTAATATGAATGACCTTCTAGATCACATTACATGATTGTCTTCTACAACATACACACTTTGGGGGCATAAAAATTATTTCCCCCTAGCATCGACACATGTCTTACACTTCCCTTAGTACGTACCTACCCTCTCAAACATACATCTTGACACACACTCATATTATTACTACCCGATGACACACTCTTGTGCTATGGTTCATACTTGACTGTTGAGGTCATCCTATACACATGAACCTCACACACTATACAATAGACACTACACATCACACATTTTCACACACCTGACATACATACATCTTACATCTTGTATCTTGCATCTTACATTTGCTATGAATTTACTTATCTAATCTCATATATGCATCTTTCATACATCCCACATTATGCACTACACATCACACATCACATGACAGTTTTTCATCACCACACCTACTACACATATTACACATCCTACTCATCGAATTACACTCACTACCTTATGATGCACTCTGGTCTTACAGTCCATACTAGACTGTTGAGGGTATATATCACAAATGTACCTAATCAAATTCATACATTCATCATCTCATCCTTATAACATGTGACATTCTTAGTGATATATGATTTAGGCTAAATAATCACTTCCTCTAACATATTGTAGTGATATACATCATAGGATACATCATCACTTCTTCTAGCATCCTTTAGTGATATACACTTTAGGCTAAATCATCGATTCGTCTTTTATCTTGTTGTGATATACTCTTTAGGCTACAACATCACACATTCTTACACCTCATCTCTATATTACATATCATCATTACACATTCATTAGATCACACTATGCACAATACATTGCTCGAACCATTTCCCAATGGCACACTCTCATTTATGGTTCATTCTTGACTGTTGAGGGGGCATAAACAAATAAACCTCATTGTATACAATTCCATTCACTTGGGGGGGACACGACTCTTATCACTCACTTTGTATTCCATTCCATCCATCCACATCGTAGCGCATATCTTGGTTGCATTTACTTGTACATGTTCACTTTATTCGACATGTTAGATAGATATCTTGTATGTCATTATCTTTATCATACACACATGCACATTCACTTGATTTATAGTTGTGATCACAAATTATACAAGTCCATTACACGCAACATGGATGCTTGGTGTAGTACCTCGTAACAGTCTCACAGAGGCTCATAGGGGCATCCACTTTCATACATTATAGATGTTATTGTTCCATTTTATACTTAGTATTTTACATTATCAGATTATACATGCTTTGACCTACTTGTAATCTTTCTAACATGCTAATGGGTGCTTTATGTGCAAATTTTGTTATGCAGGATTAGTTGCCACCATGGTCATCTATTATATTTCTTGTACTTGCGTGTCATTAAATTCAATTGTTTGTGGGCTTTGCCCTTTGTATTGTGTGCAAACTTGTATTTCTTTGGCTTCATCCACCTTGAGTGTCTTGCAACATTGTGAGTGATGTCCCATATTTGCAACCCACTTTTTGTGGTTTACATTATCTTCTTGCGTGTTTACACATTATTTATTTAGATCACACTTCCTCTTATACATGCATGTATGCCTTTGCTTGTACTAGCACTTGTCTCCCAATCAATTGTTTACATGTGCCTTGGTTTTTACTAAGCACATCCCCTCCCCCTTGTAGGGCACAGTTTCAACGGTTGGTCCATTTTTGGGCCACATTCTTCTTCAGCAACGTCGCTTGTGCCCCCAAAGAGAGGGGCATAATTTGGGTGAATCAGTCACCCCATATAGTGGTTTACTCATAATACTGGTACAACATAGTTCAGGGATTAGAATTAGACTTTGGTCCTTAGTATAGCGATGCCTTTCCTAGAGCACCTATAACTAAGGGGTAGTTACACAACGATTGGGTTCAACACAGTCTACAAAACTCATACACAATGGATTTTACAGGGAAGGTTGTCTTTAGCACATGCATTAGTACACATCATCTGTAGTGGTGTTTTATTCCAGGGAGTAGTTAAAGGTTAGTGGATAACACTAGACCTTCCTCTCTACAGTACTTCTGTCGTGGCGCTAGATCGCCCAAAAAAATAGACAGTACAAAGATCTCTACGGTTTTGGGAAGCGGCTAAAGGTTGGAGGATAAATTAGAATTTCCTCCCTATACTTCTTCAACCAGTAGAGTGAGATCACCCAAAAAACTCACACTTCATCGATAAGATATTTTCCACACTCTTTCCTCTTCATGTATGAAGTGCACATGTTTCTTTTTCATATGTTTTAGCATTTCCTTTTACATACTTCCTTACATACTTTTTATACATATATATGCGTATTTGAATACTTGATCGTCTTCTCTTTTGTAGGTCTCCCTTTATGGGAAGCAAGAAATGAACATCAATGTTGATAAAAGAATACTTGGCAAAGATCATACACGGAGTCCACGTGGGATAGAAGACCAGGATCAAAGGCGTAGAAGGACATAAAGGACCCGCGCATGGAAGGAAAGTTCAGATTTTGGGACTTAGATGATTTTGAGCATACAGATCTATTTTTAGAAGATGGTGTGTGGAACACACCAACGAAGCAGAGACACACATGTCATGCATTGTCTATATTTGGAGAAGCGATTCAAAGCATTTATGCATGGAGATGAGCTAAGGATAGAATTGACACTTCAGTTGACTATAAGAGAACTTTAGATAACACACTTGCATGTGTGGCTATAATTGTAAAATGGAATGTGGTTATCAGTAGCATGTAACCTATTTCAATAATAGTTAAGTGGTGAAGGGCAAGTTCCCACCCTATATATATGATGTTAGGTACATAGTAGAAGATATATGAGATAGAGTAGTACATGTAACACATGTATGTAGAGCTGAACGTATGTATGTATGTATCAGATCCAACGTGCTTTGATATAAATTGACAGTACTGTAAGGAGCTTCTATATTTATTAATAGATGGAAGATATTGGCTGAATCTAAGTATCATTCTGTGTAATTGAGTAGTGCATGTTATTAATTCAATGATGATTATTGTTTAAGCTTGTTCTTTCATAGATCTGTGGGTAGCATGCACTATAGAATGATGGATTAGTTATGAATCTATATGTTTCTATCTTCATCATGTTAACATCTTGTTACAACAACCCTAAAGAGGGACTTGGTACCTTTACACGCTTCGGGTGAGCACTCAGCCTAGAATGAGTGATGTGCCAGCGCGACTAGGGTGTTATCTTGTAAATTCTAGGCTGCATCATTGGTTCCGTTGCCGGGACCTCTTTTTCAGTTGTTTTCAGGATGGTTCGTGATGAAGACGTACTGGTTAACTCTAGCAAGTATTGAGGAATGGATACATGATCTAGAGGAAGAATATGCACGACGGTTCAACAGTGGATCTGAGTTTAACGCACATACTTGGGTAGAACAGAACCTGTATGACAGTTTATATGAGATATTTTTCACTATCTTTCCAGTATAACTATACGAGTGGCTTACTGCTTATGCATCTTAGTGAAATTGGAGGTATCGCGCACTTGTCTGGACACAAGAAGAATTTTAGGCCCTTTATGATGCTGAATTGATCTGGACTTGTGTGGTGGATACATGGTTTCATTGTGTTCTAAATAGTTATATTCTCAAATATTCAATTTTGACGTACTCGTGCCCAAAGGTAGCTGAATTCCAATTTTTGCGGTATCCAAGAGGGACATATTTGCATGGTATTCCACTGGCAATCAAGATCTTAATGGTAACCTTGAACCTGGAGAGTAAACCGATGGCTAGCTAAACTTCACCACACGCGAAGGTAGGAACAAGTTTGGTATTAAGATGGTGGACCTAGTGGCAGAAAAGTAGAGGGAGGAAAGCTGACTTAGGTATAATGAGGTGCGTGAGAGGGAAATAGAGAAGCAACATTCCGTTGCAGAAAGTATGGCATTGAGGAGAGAGCTGGCTCATGAAGGATTTACGGCTCATGTAGAAGACATGGAGCCAGAGCATCAAGAACTCCCCCATCTTGGAAAGCATGACAGAGATCCCTTCTCAGCCTCACATAGAAGTGCACCAGCAAAGACTACTTGGGCCGCAAGCATGCATCTTAATCCACCTGGTGACCTAGCCTTTGCACTAGGTTTTTCAGTATCTATTACGAGAAGTAACTAGTAAACTACCTTGGGAAGTAGGAAAGTAGGAGTAAGTCAGGGATCAAGTACATCAATGGCAGGATAGACAACTTCAATGTCATTTGGAGGAGCATTCTTGGGTGCATCATCTACACAGAATGTAAGCGCACAAAATACTGGACTCACCTTTGGAAGTGGAACTACTTCACAGACTGTAGGGGTTCTATATAGTACTACTATCAGAGCACAAGGGAGTATATCTACAGGCCCTATCCCAACTATAGGTGATGGATCAGGAGGTATAGGTGGTTCTAGTTCTGATGGATCTCATGGTTCTGGAGGTAAAGGGAATAAAAGAGGTTCTGGATCAGGTTGTCAAGGTCTGCAACAACCACATAATATCTAGAGATGTCTCTTCATCTCCTAGAGTATAGAGGTATAGAGGATGCTACCTAACATGTGCATATGTGTGAAATATTGTGGCGTGCTAAAGGGATCACAATTGCTGAGTGAAAGGCAAGGCAATTTTCTACTACATTACAGGGTCGCGCGCACAACTGGTATAAAAGTTTGGCCATGATCAAACTTGTGTGGATTATGTAGCACTGAGGGATGCTTTCTTCAAAGAGTTCCATATCCCTGAGTTTGAGCAGAAGAGTATAAGTGCGCTCAAAGATATCAAGCAAGGCACTACTGAGAGTGTACGTGAGTATGATGCTCATTTTAAGACACTTCTATCTAAGTTGTCTTATGATATCCACGCTATCCAACATGCACAATGGTTCGTTAGAGGATTGATTACACCTTTTAGGAGGACATTGTCACATAAGACATACATAGATCTGTGTGAAGCACTGGAAGTAGCTTTGCACGCTGAGGCAGTTGGGAGCATTGACACTGGAGTTAGTCCATTCCTAGAGGCACAGATCACAGCTATGGCGAAGTAGTTAGAGAAGCTGTCAGTAAATTCAGCCCATGAAATGTGCTCAGGAATTTGGTGTACAGATTTTGAAGTGGAAGGACACACCAAGTATAGTTGCCCTCATAGATCTGTACACTTGTTACTGTTGGACTATGAAATTTTCCATTTAAATCATGATGCTAGCCACTGTCCTTTATTATAGCGCAAGATAAGGAAGAACGTATCTTGTTTTACAAGATTTACTGGTCTACAACCCATGATACTGAGGATTGTTAGTTAATTGGTCAGATCTAAGATGCCATAGACATTGGAGTACGATAAACAAGTATAACAGATAGTTCTAAGGGTAGGAATGAGCACCAGGATCGAGATCATAATCAAACATGCTATGACAAGAATGAGGGGTGCTTTGAAGGAGGTCGTGGAAGGGGACATGGATATTGTGGTGGATATGGAGGATGAGGCCGAGGTGGAGGAAGAGGAGCATTTCCTCATGGAACATGTTATACATGTGGATCTCTTGACCACTACATGTGCGAATGTCCTCAGAATAATGCATGTTCTTTCTGCGGGAAGAGCCATAGATATGAAGAGTGCCTAGACTTATATGAGCATTTGAACAAGTAGCATAAGCAAGAAAACAAAGGCATTGAGATGGTTAGAATCTAGCATGTGGTAGGAGATCAGTGGATGCCGAAGATAACAAAAGGGCTAGAGGCATTGAAAATGAAGATTACTACATGTGCTAAAGCTGCGTGTGCAAGAGAGGCATTGCACTAGAAACCTACGATCACCAAGGAGGAGGTTTTGCATGCAAGGTACCTAGATCCTGCTCATCAGAAGGAAGTTTACCAAGATACCATGGAAGTGTTAAGGAATATTCAAGGTGAGATACGGTACCTAAAGGAGTAGAAGAAAGCCTCAGAGACAGTTCAAACTGATATTGATGATCTGCGGGAGGTGTGTAAGATGTTGTGCTAGGAGAACATTAATCCACTATTGGGAAGTTGGTTAAAAGGGAACACTCCACGTGCAAGTCTTGAGACTTGACGATAGATTCTACATGCGAATCTTCCCCATGATAGCATTGATTATGACAAAGAGATTACTCTTAATACTGTTGTGGATGGGTGGCTCTTGAGTAACATATTGATCGATACAGGCACGGAAGTAAATGTGATGACATTAGATGCATGGGTACAAATGGGGAGGCCTCCATTATAGCCATCATCTAATGTGTTATTCATGGAAAAATAGACTAAGGCCACTCCCATAGGAGTTTTGAAAGATGCATCTATAACTATACAAGGGGCCAAGTTCATTGGGGATTTTGAGGTATTAGCACTTGCAAAAGAAGACAATTTTCTAGCCTTGTTAGGATACCCTTGGTGTTATGCAAATAATACTGACATGAGATTCAATAAGGGATATATCAGCTTTGAAAACAAGGAGGAAAGGGTTGTGATACCCTTGACAGATGGGAAGCCTACGTCATATGTTGAGCCTCTAAGTGAGGAGGATTTGAACTGAGTCTATGTACGTGCTATTCACAACCCAGAGGGTAACGAGCGATCAAAAGAAGGCATTCTACAGTGGGAGGATTCTCATTCTATTAGTGATACTATGAGTATTTGTTGTGACAATTGGGCTCATGGTACATATGAATTGGTAGGGCATGAGGTGAAAAGCGTGGTTGCACGCACGAATAGATTTCACTCAATTCGACATATAGGAAGCACAGTACCTTGGTATACAGGGACAAAATATCTTTCTTGCTTTCTGAAGGCCATGGAAATGTAGTGGACATATCTAATTGCAAGGAGGGATATGTTAGTATATACACTACGCAGGACAACAATGCACTGGTGGGTAGTCCACAGAGATAATCTTATAAATTGGGAAGAGATTGGAATAGCTTTTTCTACCAGGTTTATAAGGAATAATGCACCTACGCAAATCTGCACTTATCATGGTGATCTACCTGTTCAACATTGCATTCAACACTGTGAGAGACTCTGGATAACAGGAAAAGAAGCATTACCACCTTCACTCTGGGTGCATAGATTATATTCCATGCTCCAAGGATGGGCACGCACTTGGTACATATATGCAGAACTACATAGAGAAACTGGGAACTGGCAAGAGTTGGCTGCAGGTATGATCCAGACATTTGACTATTTCTCAACTCAACCTCCTGTAGTAGAGGAATTAAGATTTGTCAAGTGCTTAACTATGGGAGATAGTACAAAAGTAGAAGAGCATATTTAGGAATTATTCAGCGAGGCAGAGTTCGGTGCATGTTTTGAAAAGTTAGAAGAAATAGATTCCAAACTACTTGAGCCTGCTTGCCTTGAGAAAGAGAAAGGAAATATGGTCTACATCGTAGATGGCGAGGAAGTTGAGAACTTGGATATTGAACATTCACATAGGGTGCACGAGGTCTTGGACAGTGTAGACAAATATGTGCGCACCTACCATGCCCCCATGAAGACAAAGAAGGTTAATATAGGTTCGGAGGTTGAGCCTAAAGAGGCCATAATTGGGGACTACTGGTCAGACTCAGAGGTAGCAAAGATCATCAAGTTACTCAGGGATTATTAGGACTTATTCCCTTGAGGATATCATGAACTTAAAGGCATGCATGAATCACTTGGGGAAATAAAGATCAAAATTAAGGATGGTACACGACCAGTTAGGAAGAGGCCTTATAGGATGAATCCTAATTTGTTCGAAAAGGTGAAAGAGGAAATTGATAAAATGTTAAAATTTGGAATTATCAAGCCCCTTGATGAGTCAGAATGGGTTAGCCCAATGGTGATCAATATCAAGAAGGACAGACGGATTAGGATATGTGTGGACTACAGGGAGTTAAATGCTACATGCGTCACAAATCCTTTCCCTACACCATTCACTGAGGAAATACTAGGAGTTACATGGTGCGAAATATATTCTTTCACACATGGATTTTTTGGGTATCATCAAGTTCAGATCGCTCAGGAGGATCAAGAAAAGACAACATTTATTATTGAATGGGGCAACTTTGCCTATACTGTGATGCCCTTTGGATTGAAAAATGTCCCTGTTGTATTTTCACACATAGTTGTTCAGGCGTTCAAAGATTTTATTCATAACTTCTTACAAGTCTATCTAGATGATTGGATAGTATATGGGCTTATGAAAGATCATTGTGACAATCTGCGCTTAATGTTTGAACAATGCAGACAATTGAGTATCTCTTTGAATATCAATAAGTGCATATTTTCTATGCCATTTGGGATATTATTAGGACATATAATTTACAAGGAAGGTTTGCTAGTTGATCTAGCCAAGGTTGCAGTCATTTTAGGCTTGGAAGTGCCCACCAGCCAAAGTGAGGTGCGCATTTTTTTGGTCATACAGGATATTATAGAAAATTTATAAAAGGGTATGCCCAAATTGCTGCACCCTTGGAATAATTGCTGAAGGGGAAAGGTACATTTTATTGGGGGGAACTGCAGCAACACGCGTTTGAGGTATTAAAAGAGAAACTTACTACCGTGCCCATTCTACGCTTTCCATCATGGGATAAGCCATTTCATTTACATGTGGATGCTTCTGGTATGGCCATTGGAACTGTGTTAGTTCAACTTGGCGAAGGTTTTATAGATCATCCAATTTGTTTTTCTAGTAGGAAGCTGACTCCTGCTGAAAGGAATTATACAACTACAGAGCGCGAAGCTTTGTCAATGATCTACGCATTGTACAAGTTTTGATAGTACTTGTTAGCAACACCCTTTGTGTTTTATACAGATCATATGACATTGAAGTACTTGGTAAACAAGCCCATCTTACAGGGGCACATATGCAGATGGGTGCTCCTATTTCAAGAGTTTGACTTCACAGTTGTGGTGAAGCCAGGGAAAAGCAATTCTAGACTAGATCATCTATCTAGAATCAATTCAGGAGAGGATGCATAGACAATTGAAGAAACAATTCCTGATGCACAGTTATACAGGTTACAATGTGCGCCCATGGAATTAAAAGACATTGTTGTCTTTCTACAAACACGTATGGCACCAGAAGGAATGAAAGCATTAGAAAAGAAGCAACTTGCTATACGTGCAGTACCATTTATGTTAATCAGTGGTGACCTGTACAAGCTAGGCAGAGATGAAGTATTACACCACTGTGTGTTAGAGCATGAGCACAAGGATATCATGGAAGAAGCTCATGGTGGTATTGCAGGAGGCCATTATGTAGGTGATGTGACTGCTCGAAAGATCCTAATTGTTGGATTATGGTGGGAGACACTGTATAAAGACTGTAAAGATTATTGTAAGGCGTGTGATCATTGTCAGCACCTGGGAAAACCAGGGCAAAGAGATGAGATGCCTTTGAGACCAATTACTAGTGCCGAACCGTTTGAGAAATGGGCCATTGATTTTGTAGGACCTATTTTTCCAGCCCCGTGTAGGACTGGATCGCGCCATATCATTACTTGCATAGATTATCTTACACACTAGGCAGAATCAGCACCTACCAAAGACTGTACAATAGCTACAACAACTACATTTCTATGGGAGAATGTTCTTACATGATATGGATGTCCTTTAAGCTTGACAAGTGATAGAGGTACACACTTTTTGAATGAGACAATCAGGATCCTATTAGATGAGTTTATGGTTGCACACCATAAAACTACACCTTATCATCCTCAGACAAATGGAACTACTGAGGCTTTCAACAAAATTTTGGGCCAGAATTTGACAAAAATATGTGATGTTAGAAGAAAGGATTGGGATGACAAAGTGTCAGCTGTACTTTGGGCATATAGAACAACTTACAAGAGATTGAACAAAGCCACACCGTTTCAGTTGGTGTTTGGTGTGGAAGCTATTCTCCCTATAGAATTTATGTTACCTTCTTTGTGCATTGCATGCGTTAGAGGTCTAGCTGATGAATAGGCTTTTGAAGAACGTATTGCAAAGATGATTTAGCTGGAGGAGTGCCAAGCCATAACACGATGGAGTTAGAAGCAAGAAAAGGCTAGATAGAAGGCATGGCATGACAGAAACATAAGAGATAAGAATTTTGAGAATGGACAAATGGTACTTATTTATGAATCAAAGTTCTTACACCATCCAGGCAAGCTCAAAGTACATTGGTTGGGTCCATATGTTATCACTTTTATACTTGAATCAGGTGCATGCCAGTTAGAAGCACTTGATGGATCATGACTACCCGGTTACTTTAACAGGAGTAGGCTGAAGCCCTACTATAAATAAGTCTTCTTGGTGTTTGTAATAAGGAAGTGTTGCCATTTAGTTTAGGTTTTCAATTCAATATTTCCTTAATGTATTTCCTTCATTATTGATATGCTTTGTCATTTTAGTTGTTGTTTGTGTAATAAGCGGGCTTCCACGCCTGAAGCTAATTACTGTATGAAGAATGTTTATGCACAGATGACTGCACATACTTTTAGTGTGGGGTAGTTGTCGTTATCCAAGAAAAATACTGTGTGAAGTGGAAGATGAAGGGAATAAGTTACTACGGGTGTACTTTAAGTCAAAAGAAGATTGCTTCTCAAAAAGTGACCAAGGATGGAGATGGATGAAGGAACAATATAACATGAGGTAAGCGGAGGCCATGTTAGCTACTAGGAGAAGGTGCAGTGATGAGGTACTCGAGCGTAGGAGCGTGCGCTGAAGAGAAGTCTGTGACCAGAGGGTAGGAAGGCACGCTAGAAGGTTATAGTTAGGCACGAAGATGTACTGTGTGGAATGAACATATTTGGTCAATAAATGAAGGGATATTTGGTAGGTGAGGAGCAATAAATGCATCAAATTTGAAAATTTTATATAAGGAAGGGATGTGGATTCATTTTTACCATTGCAACTAAGAGTATTCGCGAGAAGAGCCAAGTGTGAAGAGCTGAGTGATTGAGTTAAGGTGCGAAGGGTGTGAAACCAAGAGTGACAACCAGATCTGTGCTATAAGAAGCTTGCGTCCTCAGTGGTGAAGGGTTTGAGTGAAGCAGGAAGACAGGAAAGAATTAGGTTACGAAGTTTCCACCTAGGGCATAATTGAATCAAGCTAGGGTTTGATTCACAGAGTTGCAGGGTTGAAGAAGAGACATTTGCAAGGTAGAAATGGCACCAAAGAAGGCATCTATAGCAACAACAAAAGAAAAGAAGAAGGTGGTCATCGAGGAAGAAGAGATGGCACCCAAAAGTCATTTTTCAGAGATGCAATACCCAGAAGGAGTCATTGTTGGCCAAGAGTGGGATTCACCCATTAGAAAAAGCAAAGTAAGTGAATATAATCACATGACCTCAGAGAATAAAAAGGAGCTCGATTCCTTGCTCACTTCTAGAACAAACAAATGCACGATAGATGACATGCCAGTGTATGATGATGTGGGTGAGAAACTTTTGAAGAGAATTGGGGTATATCAGTTGTATGAGCTGCCATATTTTGGGAAGTATGAGCCCTTGTACCAGTGGCTCATGAGTAGGGTACATGAAGACTTCTTCTACTTTGTAGGACGCAGAGTTAGAATTTTGTCTGCACTTGTTTCATTAGTGACAGGTCTGAAGGCCATAGGAGAAGATATAAAAAGTGACCTTACAGATAAAGCCATGATTTTGAAGACCAAACAGGAGTTGGGATACCTGAAGGGTCCACGCGGAATGGACATAGAAAAATTTAAGAACTGTCCAGTTGTACAAGCTGTAGCACACCTGGTTACCAAGTTGAATGATCAGGAGCGGTGGTCATAGGTAAACACTATGTGGTTGCATGTGGTGCAAAAAATGTTGGAAGGGACAATCTACAACATTGCAGGCTATATTGCAGAGAAAATAGTCAAAGAAGTGTGCACAGGAGGGAAGATCAACTTTGGGGCTGTTCTACTATCACTAGTGTTCATGGAGATTGGGGTACCAGACGGACCAAAGGAGAAAATATGGGAATACCCCATGGAGAACAAATCCCCAGCTGAAAGATTCAACAAATACCTATGCAAGGGGGCCATGACAGACGAAGTAAAGCAAAGGGCAGAGAAGTGGTATGACAGGCTCCGCACGGCATTTGGGGAAGAATGGTGCATTCCAAAGGACCTACCAACAGTGGTAGGAAAACAAGTTTAGTTTGTTGTATACCAGCATTTCTGCATCGCACATTTTCCAATGAAGGATGGAGTCTGGAGCCCTTGGTGCAAGTTACCCTACGCATTCACTGTAAGGTATTTTCAGGAATCTGTTCATAGATTTATTGACACACGCAAACTGATCTTCAATGCAGATAAGGTAGACTGTGACTACCATACATTGAGGACAAAGTATGTATATCATGGCAGAAGTGCTTCTACACAAAATATCATTTCTAAGGTGTTGAATATCAAGCCAATAAGTTTAGATGTAGCGGATTTGGGGGCAACATTGATGTATCTCTAGTTGAATCCAAAGATGGAGAACAAAAAATATGTGGAAGGTGAGTTCACACTTCTAGCACCACCCAAAGGGAAGCATACAATGGAGAATATCCTAGTGCCTAAGCCCACAGAGCAAATCAAAGTGCAAGATGAGGAGGAAGAGCACAAAGATAGTGGTGGTTTAGAGCATAGGGGTAGGAGACATCCTACAAGTCATAGTGAAGCTGAGTGTGCTGTTACATCACCTCAGCCACAAGAGGGGGATGAAGAGGAATTGAATGTGGTCCAAGGGGAGCATAAGTTTAAAAGAGTATTCAGGAGAACAAGGACCCAAGGTGTTACCCCAACCACTATGTGCAAATCACCCTGACTCTCCCCACAAAAGGAAGCGACCACGCAGAGAAGGAGGAAGCTGAAGTTGAACGAGGAGGCGGAAGAGTCTAAGGAGAGCGCGCCTACATCTCCTACACTCCCAGAGCACACAGAAGAAAAGGATGAGGCATCAAAGGAGAAGGAAGAAGAAGAGGAAAGACCAGAGGAAACAGCTGTAGAAGATACTCAGGACATGGAGACGCAAGTCCCAAATTTGGAGGCTAGAGTTCCTAAGCAGCAAAGGTCTAGGAGGACAAGTGGGGAACACATTCCACTAGCCATGGGGTATGCAGAGGATGCAGGAAAGATTATCCATGCCCACTTCTAGAGCACAATAGCGCAGAAGGATCTATTTGGTTGGGAGTTGATGGATGAGGATATGGCGACCGTGCGCACACGAAAGCAACTATCATGGTTGATGCACACCCACATGGATGAGCCTGACTTTGATGTGTGCAAAGAGTCATGCATTTTGAGGTGATTGAAGAAGGCACCTTAGGCTAGACACATGACAGTAAAGCCTACTGTCATGTCAGATGAGCAGGTCAGCAATGCACTGGTGAAAGTTTCTGCGGAGGTGGCTAGAAGGAACATGGATAAATATGCCACAATTAAAGTGTTGCGTGAAGAGTTGAAGACGAAGGACGTAGAGATAACACGCATAACTTAGGAAAGGGACTTCACACAGAAGAAGAATGAAGTGTTCATAAGCATCACAGAGGAGATTGGGGACACTGTAATCAAAGCAAGGCCACACTTGGAACACAAGGTACCATAGACATTTCCTTCAGTGATACACTATGTGGGAAAGTTGGTGGACTTGGTGCTCGAAGATGAAACTCTGCGTGTGCAAGCACCAAAAATATCATAACAATATGCCAAATGGGAGAAAGCCTTGGTGATGAGAAAAATCACATCTTATGAAGGGTTGTTGCAGGCATTACAAGAAGTCTTGAAGAAAGCGGATCAAGCTTTAAATATATGCAAAGCTCCAGAGGTGCTCATCAACATTAAGACCTTGGAAGAGATTAATGAGGTCTAGAAGGCCATGAAAGATGAGACATTGGGCTGCACAGAAAGGTTGTCAATAGTTAAACAAAAGCGCGAGGCCCTGGCAGCAGCATAAGAGCCGCATAAGACTAGGCTGGAAGAGCTTGGAAAGTTGATTGCGTAGAAGATGGACCTTTTAGAAGGGAGGATGACATCTATGTCCAGTGTTGTGTTGGTTCTACAAAATGAGAAAGGGGAAATTGCGTAGGATGAGTTGGAATCCATTGTTGTGGACATCCCAAAGAAAGTGGAACATGCACTCACTGAATGGTAGGATTTGGAGGCTGCAATAAAAGAGGAGTATCCAGAGCTGATGCTACCAACTGATACAGAGGAGGTTGCTTAAATAACCTCATATAAATTCTTTATTGGTCCACATTCTTCATTCTTATTCTTTCATTGATATTCTTTACTTCAAATTTTTGGAGATACCCATTGTCGGGATGACAATGAGATTAGTGTGGGGTAATGTTGATCAAAGAATACTTGGCAAAGATCACACAAGGAGTCTGCGTGGGATAGAAGGCCAAGATCAAAGGCACAGAAGGACAGGAAGGACCCGCACGTGGAAGGCAAGTTCAGATTTCAAGACTTAGCTGATTTTGAGCATGAAGATCTATATTTAGAAGATGGCATGTGTGGAACACACCAACAAAGTAGAGACACGCGTGCCATGCATTGTCTATATTTGGAGAAGTGGTTCAAAGCATCTATGCATGGAGATAAGCTAAGAATAGAATTGACACTTCAGTTAACTGCAAGAGGACTATAGATAGCGCACTTGCATGTGTGGCTATAATTGTAAATGGTGTGTGGCTATCAATAGCATGCGACCTATTTCTGGAATAGTTAAGCGGTGAAGGGAAAGTCCCCACCCTATATATATGATGTTAGGTGCATAGTAGAGAGAGAGAGGACATGTAACACAGAGAGCGGTGTATGTGTGTATCAGATCCATACGTGCCTTGATATAAATTGATAGTACTGTAAGGAGCTTCTATATTTATTAATAGATGGAAGATATTGGCTTGAATCTAAGTATCATTCTGTGTAATTGAGTAGTGCATGTTATTAATTCAATGATGATTATTGTTTAAGCTTGTTCTTTCATAGATCTGTGGGTAGCATGCACTGTAGAATGATGGATTAGTTATGAATCTATATGTTTCTATCTTCATCATGCTAACATCCTATTACAACAACCCTAAAGAGGGACCTGGTACCTTTGCATGCTTTGGGTGAGCACTCAGTCTAGGCTGAGTGATGTGCCAACGTGAATAGGGTGTTATCTTACAAATTCTAGGCTGCATCAATTTCATCACCTTTTACACTTTTACATCTTTAGTCTCCACACTCCATTTTTTTATCACTCCACACTTTGTCTAGTCCCTCGACACACTTTCTACATCAATCTACATGGATATCTGGTACGCATCTCTATCTACTTTATGTTACCGAGCATTCTTCTCACCAACATAAAGTGGGGGAAAATATAGACATAAAATCACACACTTTGGGGTAATTATCTAGTCTTGATCACATACTACTATTTACATGATTCCTAAGTAAGAAAAGTATTGATTAACCCATGTCTTTGGCCACATTTCTTTGCTTTATGCTTCTGCTTTTAGTTTTTCACTCTTACTTGCTTAGTTTGTCTTTTCATCTTTCGACATTTGTCATTTTGGACACTAGTGCCCAACCAGGATGCCAATGCAAGGCACCTCCATCCCCTCTGGGTGCCCTTGTCCTATTTGTACTTTGGTCACACTTTTTGGATGCTTTCTAGCCATTTGAGCATCTTATCTTTTTGGTAGTCAGCCTTTTTAGGGTTAATTACAAAATTCAAGCAAGGGAATTATATAAATATAAAGTTATGTGATCATAATAAGGGACCAAACACTAAGCATCTACTATCTCCACCTTAGGTTGCATCCATAAAAGGAATCTATAGCTCCATTTGCATCCATCTAGCTCCATCACAAGGGACAAAAAAGGGTTCATGTGCATCACACTTCATAGGAGGGGAGTCTATTGTTTCCATGCACACATTATTTACACTCTACATCTAGTTACTTGCTCACTACTCATAAAGCATGACTGACACAAGAGCAACCTAGGGCACAATTATACACACACACAAAACTACATTGGGTATGAGATGTAGTGAAATGCTCAGTGATAAGTCCATCATTTTGGCAGCTGAGGAAAGTCTGACCCCTTTATTTACATCTTTCTTTTTTAGGGTTCGATAATTTGTTTGGGGTTTTTACAGGTGATTCATTCATTCCAAATTTACAAAGACATTCGGTGGAATTCAATGACATACACGCGACAAGAGGAAAATAAGTGTGAATATCTTGTGACACCTTAGAAGAGGTTTTCTAAGAATCTACACAGATCAAGGTGGCCAAAATATAGACTAGGACACCTAAGGGTGCCCCTATCCTTATCCAGGCACTCCAGTCCAGTCAAATCTTCCAAATCTACATTTTTCAGGCTTCTGTGTGACAGTGCTCCATCTCTGTTAATCCAATCTTCACTATGACACAATCCAACAACCTCTTCAAATCAACTAAGGCTCTCTTAACCCTCTTTGTAATTAGGATTTCATATTTTTGTTACTTAGTTTCTTGGGTATTATTTCAGTATTAATTTTTTACTACAAACTTGAATTAGATGAGGCTATTATTTTGCATTTTAGCATAATCAGTTTCTAAACACTCATATGAAAACCCAAGGTGTCTTTGCATCTAGAAAAAGGAGGAAAGTGAGACCATCATGCCTCAAATCAACAAGTTCCACATCAAAGGGAACTTCTTCAACAGATCAGTCAATCCCTTTCCCTTCTCCTCTTCTCTCCCTTTCTTCCAGCTCTTCGTTGTACGTAATCATGGTATTTTTTCCTATTTACTTAAGTGACAATATTTTTAAATAGTAAAAGTACTCTCTCAAAATTATAAGAGAGGTACTTAATTTATCTCTTCTAGGTGTGGAGGATGATCTGAATGGAGATGCATAAAGATCACCAAAGAAGAATTAATTTACACACAATAATAATTCGTACTCATTCAATTCTCATTAATTTAACTTTACAATACAAGCCATATATATAGGAATATGATATCTATATTTTAGAATATAGTTCAAACTACTCCTTCCACATTTTCTTCCCAACTTTATTAATGTGAGTTGTTGAAACTCACTCAACAAATATATTTACTATAGTTGTTTTATATAAAACAACTTATAACAAATTACTAACATATATATAAATAATAATTACCCCAATAATCTCCTGCAACTATATCAGTTGACATTATCAACAATGAAAAGAACGGTTAATTCACACATGTTTCTAATATATTGGCTAATAATAGAACAAATCTCAAGAACTCTCAAGCATGGGAAGAGGAAGACACTCCCCCAACTCTTTCTGATAGCTTTATTAACAACGAAAAGGTAGATTATTTCACATGTGTGGTGGATTTTGCTTGTGTGGCAGGAAGACTCCTCCCTTTTATTTATCTACACCCCATTGTTACATCTATTATCAATTTTAGCTACCTCGTTCACTCTCCAACCAGTATGGGAGGAGAACATTGTAGGGTTGAACTGATGAATATTGATGAGTGGGAGAACAATGTTGATTTCTGGAACATTCTTAGCAAGGGTGGACCCACAAATTTTATGGTTAGAGTCAAGGGTTACGACCTGCAGTTGTCCCAAGAATTCACCAAAAACTAGAAGTATAGGAAGGTGTCGTATAAAAGGAAAGAGTTTGAGTGTTTACAGGGCTCCATAGAAAAGGTTTTAAGTTTTACAAAAAAATATGGATTATGGAGCAGAAGAGCTCAAATTATTGGATCATGGTGAGTCCATTATACACAAGACTGGAGGTTTTACAAGGGTTTCTCTGCCTCCCCTTTTCAACATAGTCAGACTAGTGGTAATGAATTTCATAACGTTGGAGAGTTGCTTCTCGCTCATGCCCGGTTATCACCTTATCTTTCTCAATCACTTCTGCATGAAATGTTCACCGAGTTTCCCTTTTTTTTACTTTATTCTCTTGAGAATTCTATAAATATGGTTAAATGGGGAAAACATGTCTTCCCCTTGAATCATGCTCTTATTCTCATGATTTATAAATATTTTGAATTCTCGGTTCTCCATCCCAAGCCCACTTCCCTCTTCCCACCAACCAATCCCCCTACCCCCCTCCTCTTCTACTCCCTCATCCTCCGACCCTCCTTCCCCTCCACACCCACCTCCTCCCCTCCTCCTGTCCCTTCGCAACCCACCCCTTTTCCTCCGCCCTCCTCTGTCCCTCACCCTATCTTTCTATTTCTGACCCCTACTCGAGTAAGTGATCCATATCTCTCTTTACAGGAAGGTCCCTTGGGATCAATCCCCATTCCTCTCATACTTTCAAAGCCTCTTCCCTTTCAATTATTGGGGAAGGTGATGTCATGATTGGTGTCCTTTTAATTGGAAAAAATGGCCCTAAATCCTTTCTTACAACTGTCGTGAAGACCTCAACTGATTTAAAAATCTACCTTGACAAAATCAAATGGCTCAAGAGCCAAATTGATACTTGCAAGTTTGAAAATGCAGATGGAATGATTGACAGAAAATTATTGATGCATATTAACACCCATGTTAACAAAACTAAAAAAGAAATGGAAAATATCAAGAAAAAGCAGTGTGACATCCTTAGTATGCAGAAGAGCACCATGGATTTCCTCTCATTTTTCATTTCACAATTTGATTTAAAAAAAGGCAGAGACAAATCCAAAAAGGATACAATCTTCAGTGATGTCAAAAAGTGGCTGGAGGATTTTAAAAAGAGCTTCCATAAGCTCATGAAATAATCTTGTACCTCCTCATCCTTTGGATTTTGGGTAGTTGTAGTTTCATCCTCTAATGTGAAGTTGTTGACATTGTTGATATTTACTGCTGACATCTTGCTAACTTACTGTTGTTTTTTTAATTTTTTGGTGACTAGTTGTCTTTCCAGTCATGTTATGGATTTTTTGTACTGTATTGAATATCTGGGCATTGTCCTTTTTGTAATTAGGTAGGGTCCCAACGAAAAAACATGTATCCTTAATAATAAAAAAATTACCCTAGTAACTATTATTTACTAATTCACTAACTTACATTCACCAAACAATAATTACACATGCAATTATTATTCATACATACATATCAATGGATCAATAATATATAAATTCCTATCATTTCCCCCCTTAGTGCAAATATGGGGAAAATTTGTCTTGTATTACAACGTGTCACTTCAAAGCTTGCTCATGATCTAGATGGTTTTATTTTCAGGATAGCCAACAACCTCCAGGATGGTTTTTCAAGTGGCAAAAAAACAACCACAACAAGAATGGTTTTCAATGGATAACCAACAACCACAACAAGGGATGGTTTTCAATGGATAACAACAAACCATACTATCATGATGGTTTAGTAATATCATTATCGCTCATCAAATTCTTCCACCAGGAGATAACGTAGGAAATTTTACTCCTCATACACACATAGAAAATGCTGACATAAAGGAAATGGAACATTGGCATTATGTTCCCACCAATGTGACATTTCTACCTATTGAAAATAGGAACACTACAAATTGCAACACACCATGCACAACTGAAACAAAATGTGCCACAAAACATTTGATGCGGCCCCATCGTTGGCGACTGATGAGAGGTCATTGATTGACCTTCAACCTCTGATGCTTCTGTCCTATAGTTTCATGCTGTTAAATCAACTATATTTATCTTTGAGGATCATAATGCAAATATTGTTGATTTATATGATGAAGATCTTAATCTGACAAAAATACCCACTTCTAATGATTTGACGATAACTTGAGAACCAAAGCTCTGTTTTAAAAACCGTAAAATGTGTCAAAAATATGGTTTCAATATATTTCCAGTGGAACTAAGAATAATTTTTTATTTCTAAGGAATCTTAGGTGATTTATAAAAATGTTGTCAATTTTCCCCAATCGTTGGCGATTAGAAACTAAATCACTGATGATTATCAAAATCATTGGTGATCTGATAGAATCATTGACAATCACTGTAAAAATAAACAAATCAATTTAGATTCACATTTGTACATGTGTTTTAAGTTGTTTAAATTTGGATTTCTTTTTGAGATAGACGTCAACATGAAATAGATTTTGTAGATGAATCAACAGTTTAAGAATTGTAATCGAAACTATTCAATGCAATCTGAACAACAACTCTAAAGAAGGATGATGCCAATTCAAATGTATACAAATCAAGTTTTTATCTCCTTTATTTAATCTATGAACACTTCTTACCAGCCTACTCTCACAAAAATAATCTATAATAAAGTAGTCCATGTACTTCTCCAAAGATTGCTAAAATTTTCTAAATACTAAACTTTCATTCTCACAGCTAATAAATATTCACATAGGTGGGGCAATCATAACTTGCAGTAGATATTCCCCTTAATTGATCTCTTCATAGAACCATACCTATTCTGACACTAGATGTGGAGGATGATCCAAACATAGTTGCAGAAAGATAACAGAAGAATAATTAATTTACACAATAATAATTTGACTCATTCAATTCTCATTAATTCAACTTTACAATACAAGCCATATATATAGGAATATGATTCCTATATTTTAGGATGCAGTTCAAACTACTTTGTCCATGTTTTTCTCCCAAATCTATTAACATGAGTTGTTGAAACTCACTCAACAAATATATTTGTTATAGTTGTTTTATATAAAACAAATTATTACAAATTACTAACATATATATAAATAATAATCATCCCAATAATTATTATTTACTAATTCACTAACTTAAATTCACTAAAATAATAATTACACATGTAATTATTATTCATCCATACATACTAATGGAGCACTAACATATGAATTCCTAACACTAAGGGCAGTTGAAATTTCACAAGTAGGATATGAACATGAAGAGTCATGTGGGGGTAGATGAGAAGGCAATTCACAATGCTATAAATTGCGAAGGGATTCTCCATTCCAAAGGATCTTGAAATTTTACTTCTTGGTAACAATCGTGGATTGTTGTAGATTGATTGAGCTTTGTATTCATCATTGCATAAAACATAAAAGTTGCATTTATTCCATTTCCCTTTTCTTATGTTTTCATGTATCTCCTCTCTACTCAACAAATTTATAAGCATAGTGATTAAGGAGGAGCTTTGTATCCTTGATTGATGAATCAAAATAATTGTGTGTCAGTGGTTTGTTGGTCTCACTAATTGCATTTTTTCCCTCTAATCTAATGATGAACTACTTTGGTTATTGTGTGTGAACCCTGCTATTGCCTACTCACAACAATAACCCTAACTTTCCTAAATTCTCTCCTTCATCCCTCGTCGCTGTAAATTCCTCCCATGTACCCCATACAAGCACTTTGACACAGGTTTAGTGAAGTGTTCCTATGTGATCCCTAACCTATTTAGCCACCCAAAACATCTAGACAAAATTAGGATAATTACATTTAATAATGGGATCCTCCCCATACACAATGAAGAGTGGTGTAGCCTCGTGTGCGTTAGTGAAAATCAATTAATTTGTCCTAGCAAAAAATTATTTCACCAACAATGTTTGGTGAATCCATTTGGGAGATATTTTCCCTTGTTCACCCATAAATATCTCTGAAAATATAAAAAAATCAAATATTCAAAAAACCATAAAAACCCAAAAATTAAAAAATACTATATATGCTCAAAAATCTTTTGCAATATTGTTGAGAAATCTACACTTTTCCATTTTCATCCCTTTCTAAGTGCCTTGAGGCAAACTGGAAGAAAGAAGGTATACCCAAGGTGAAAGTGTAGGTGGCATCAGTGACCCAACATTTGAAGAATAATTGTAGGTTGATTTCAGACTTCCTATTATACTGGTAAGAAGACAAGTTCCTGAAAATCCTCTTAAAGGTCATACTGAAGAACCAAGTGTTGAACCATGATTCCTCATTCCTCCTAAAGGGGAAAGAGAAGAAGAAATAGAAAGACCTAATATGGTAACACAAGTACCTATGTAATGGGGACAGAAACCCGATCCATTGGCTTTGGCTCCACCACTCCATGAATTTCCACAAGGATCAAGAAAGAAATTTATAAAATTCTATGGAGATGATAAGAAATGTCTTGACAATCATATCACAACCTTTGTCATATCCTGTTATATCCTTGGAGTGCAGCATGAAGATGTTGCAGTGTAGTTATTCATGTAAACATTGCAAGAAGCCACTATGGATTGGTTCTACTATTTGCCTTCATGCTCAATTAATGATTGGGGTGGTATGAAAAATAATCTTGAAGAAATATTAAAGAACGCCAAAGATTCCCATGCCCTCCTTGCTCAGCTTACTCAGATCAAGAAAGAACCACAAGATTCCATGAGAGGAAAAATTCAACAAGTTGATTAACAAGATTCCCAATGTTTCCCTTCCTCCTACAGATAATCTGAAGATGATCTTTGTAAATTCTCAATTGCCTAAAGTTGGTTTCTTTCTACGGAGAGTTTAACCATGAGATTTGCACAATGCTCAACAAATTGTTGTTGAGGTGGAAGATGACCTCATCCTATCTAGAAAGATCAAGAACCCTTCAATGAAGGATAAATCCTAGAGTTCTAAAGATGAGAGTGTAGAAACAACTTTTTCACCCCTAGGTGACTTGACACACATCAATCAAAGTGCCAATTATCCCTATCCTAATTATCATGAAATTCACCTTTGTAAATCTTATTTTATCCACATAAAAACCCATTTACACTCCCTAACCACTCAAAAAAACCTAAACCCATTTTACCCCACCTATCCTAACCCACCAACCTTGTACAACCTAAATCCCCAACTTCCCACTAATTCCTAAAAAACTGATAACCAAGATAACAAGTGGTTTTAACCATTTTTCATTCCTCTGCTTATTGGTTTTAACCTCTTCAATGAAATCGATGGTGATCCGTGATCGATGATGATCATTGAAAATGCCATCAATTCTATTTAATCAAATTTTATCTCCCTTCTCTAGTTAATCAGAATTCACATTTGAGAAGGAATTGTTGCACCTGAGACAACATCACCGCATGCAAAGATCGTCAAGATGTCTATGTCAAAACTACTTGGAGCCTCATCAGATTGCTAAGAACTTGTTAAAGAGCTTCATCACCTCCAACTAATTACCAAATTTGGTACCACCTTTTCATCTTTTTATCAACTTATTTTACACTAGTTATCATTTATAGTTTTTCGTTAGTGTCCTCCATTACAGTCTTCTTAAGACCCATCTTTTATTCAATCATTTAGATCATGTACATAATTTTAGCAATATCCATAGGGATCGCCATCGACCCCTGATTGCCATCAATTGTTCCTTTAGCCTTTACTTCTTCCATTTAGTCTCTTTGACAATCCCAAATCTTCATTTTTAGAACCCTATAGGATTCTAGATTCCCTATAGTATACATTTGTGTTGACAAGCCTCCCTATCTTTTATTAGTGATAGTTCTATTAATATTTTTATCATATCAAACATTTTCTATCTGATCACTTTTGATCGATGTCCTTATCCCTTTGCTCTATCTTTTTGCCTCATAAACACACTTGGACATCAATTTATGAGTTTCACGGACCCCTAGATTCTTCATAGTTTGCATTCTCAGTATCACTTTACTTCTTGCATTCATTTATATTTGTTTTAATTCATACTTAATCAAAAATAAACATTTGTCTCTAAGCATTGTTGATCCCTGTCATTTATAATCATTTTAGCATATTCTACATTTTTATCAATATGGTTTGATCTAACAAGTTACTTGTAAGCATTTTTCTTCTATAGGTGACTGTTATAGGTCCATCTCACCCAATCAATAGCATTTATGATTTTCTAATCATCTAGAAACCATTTCTGTGGGACCAGTTTTACATACTCCATGAAATCACCTTGTGTGCCATCAAATTCACACCAAACTTTGAGAAAATTGAAGAGAAGTTCGAGATCCTCCACAAAATATAAGAAGCAACTGAGGAGTTCTGGTACGATTACTTTGAAGACTTCGAGCTAGCCATAGCCCTAGCCTAGGCCACTTAAGAAGTTGAACAAGATCTTACCATTCCCCTTGAGTGTTAGCTTTGTCATCATTTATCTTATTATCTTTATCAACCCAAATTAATAGTATCGAAATGAGTTGACACCCTTCAAGGAAGTACCTTTGGATTCTTGGGACCAACACTTTCCAAATAACTCGTTATCATATTTTTATCTAATATATTTTGTTTAGTCGTCCTTGCTTACATGTATCTTCACTCAATGAAAGGAGGAGCATTTATACATTACCCAACATCCGTCATCCCAAAATTGTGACTTTTGACATAGGTATCGGTAAACCCTTCTCATTTAGGTTTTAGGTACTTTCTACATTTGATAACACTAACCTAAGAAACTACCCTAAACATCATGGCACGCTCGATGGGATGCATACTCCCTTTTTCATGTATATATCCATTTTAGTTTCCATTTGTTTTATTTCATATTGCATCTAAATTTTTATCTTGGAGTGCATTGTGTTTTTGTGGCTTAAATTAAAAAAACAATCAAAAAATTAAAAAGGAAAAGAGATCATAGGTATGACCTCTTCTTCTATCATTTTCTTTTTCAACATTATATTTTTGTGTTTGTCCTCATAGAATCAACATTTCCTTTAGAATTTAAAATGAACACTCATTTTTTCCTGATCACCTAGCTTAATTAGGAGTTTAAATAACTTCATTCACATAAATCCCTTCACACACAAGAAAACCACATAAAAACATAACTTGCATCTAAACACTCCTTCTGAGGTGGACCTACTTAGATTTCATCACCAAGATGGTAAGTTGACTCAGTGTTCTGACCGAGTATAAATAAGATGGTGGGAGGTATATTTGTTAACCAACCAACACCCTTATCATTGCGGGACCACGAAGTGAGGGGGTAGGCCTCAATACCACGCCTTGTACTAACACCAACACACATTCAGGCCTCATGTACCTTTGGATATATCGAGGACTCCATCCTTTAACATCACCTAAAACCATCGTTAGACTGTCATTTCCTAGTACCTTCTTGTCCATTTTTCACATTTTATCTTTTCTTAATTTAATCAAGATAAAGAAAATTCTCTTATGTGATTTGTTTGTGTTGTAGTAATCAACCATCTAGATTCTTTTTCTTTTTTAGTAATTTGATTTAATATCAATTAGTTAAATCTAAGTATTACATAGTAACTGATGTATAAAATGATAAAATACAAAAATGACATAAGAAAACTGAGATGTGAATATGAAACCCTAAGTAATAGATAGAGAAAGGAAAAATTAGCTGATATTCGTGCAATCTAGAACTGATTTGAGCAGGGAGAAGTGATGAACAAGATATAAGCAATGTCGTTATTGATCTTAGTAAATTATGGAGCTCATGAACAAGGCTGGATAGGGGCACTTGTAGCAGGACAAGGGTGTCTGGGTGATGATGACCGAATTTGGGCACTCATGACTACGCAAAACCTCTGGACCTGTTTTATGTTGTGTCACTAGGGTATCATAATTATTCTCTATTAGTCACTTGTTGTTCACACTATGATCACTGAATGTACCTGTAACCTGCAAAAGAGATGTTCACATGCAAAATCCCACAAACCATATCAAACCTGAAAAGGAAAATATAGAATGGGGAGTCAGACTAACCCTGACGATCACCCCAAGAGTGAACATACGAGTGATCATTTCTCTACATTTCATACTCCATGTAGTTCTTGTGAGTGTGTGTAAAAAATTTGCCCTAGGATGCCCTTGTGCAAGTTGCACTTGATAGCGGGTTGTAGCTAGAATGTAGCAATGTAGTAGAATGTGTGGATGGAAAAAAATGAACTTCCCCTTCTTATGTAATATATGTATAATATGTAGTCCTTTGTCCCTTGAATGGATGCTACATGAATGCCTTAGAATACTTTAGGTGCCTTTTGAATGCAATCTCAGGTGATTATAGTAATGTTTAGTGTTTGGTCCTTGATTTTGAACACATAACTATGTATTTATATAATTCCCTTGTTTTAAATTTGTAATTGACAACTGGAAGGCTGACCCATAAGTGAAAAATATGCCCAGAAGGAGTGAGTAAGATAAGAAAGGGTCAGGAGCACCCAAGAGGGACAAGAGTACATGGGTGTTGTTGTCTTATTTGGGTGTTAGTGTCTGAAGCAATCAAAGATAAACAAGTGAACTTAAGACTGGGATTTAGGGTGTGTAATACTAAATATAAAACAATATATAAAGAAAAGAGGCTAATGATAGTTGTTGACCACTAGTTTTCTTGCTTAGGAATCATATAAATGCTAGTGTGTTTTTAGGACCTAGAAATTTACCCAAGTGCATGATTTTGTGTCTACATTTTCCCCCACTTTATGTTGTTGATTCAATACTCAAAAAACATAAAGTAGATAAGAGATGCATACCTCATGATCCTATAGAGAGTGTTTCAAATAGCATGTCAAGTGGAAAATTGAAGCGTGAAGTGATTGCAAAGTGAAGCGTGGAGACTAGGAAAGTGACCCTAGGGTAAAGTGTATGTGTTTCTTATACCTATTTTTATGCTTGTATTTGTTATTGTAGCAGGATATTTATTTTTGTGTATTAAGGAGTATCTACAAAAGAAGAGCGAAAGAGTAGTCTAAGTCTTGTATATGAAAAATATGAGCAAAGTATGCAAAAGTATGTAAAACTAATAGTAAAGGAAAGTGTGCACCTGATGTAAAAGAGTGTAAAGGATAAAAATGTGTCCAAAAATGCTATGAAGAGCAAGTTTTTTGGGTGATCCCATGCCGAAAGTTATTTTTTTGGGGAAATCTCACTCCAAAGAGCAAGTGTTGGGGAGAGAGGTCTAATTTTACTCCCCTTCCATGACTCTACCCAATAAGCACCATTGTAGATGATACGTCCTTGATTTGTTCTTGTTGTCCAGAATTATTTCCAATTGTATTGATTATTCTAATTGAAATGGATTGTAGGATATTTCATGCATTCTGTATCTAGAGGTTTGTGCCTATAACTATAGAATTGCTCTAAAGACTTTTGTGAACTGTGTTGATATGATAAGTTTATTATATGTGCCTCTAGGACATTAGTGCCCAAGGGAGGACATTCCCATGAACTACTGTCTTATGTTGGACATTGGTGTTTGTGCTATGTTGAGGACCCAATTCAGATTCTAGGTCATTTTGTGATTGTGTTCCTATGTTTTTTTATGTACTTTGTAGATTTTTGTTGTAGTTATGAGTTGTTGTAAGGATGATTTGTTCACCCAATGTATACCCCCCTCATTTGGGGTACATGTAATGTTGGTAGGAGAATTCATCCCAAAGGAGAGTACCTAATGTTGAGCTCAACTATATACCTGTAGGGGGTAGGGGATGCATATGGTAGAAATTATGGCACATGCAAACAAAGTGGCTAGTAACATGTGTTAGTAGTGAAAGTAGCAAGCATGCAATAGACTATAATGTAATAAGTAAGTATTAAGACAAGATAGACTAAAAAAAGTGGGTTTCAGACATGGGACATCGCTCACAATGTCATAATACAATCAGGGTTGAATCAGACAAAAGCATACAATGAGCATACATGACAAAGGGCATAGCTTGCAAACAATAACATATAATGGAAAACAATGGCAAGCAAAGTGTATTGGATAACCATAGTGGCATATAGTATTTCAAATAAAATGTTACACATGAAGCACCCGTTAGCATATTAGTAAGATAAATAATATGTCAAGGCATGTATGTATCAATGGAAAGTAATGTGCTAAAAAGTAGTAGTAAAAGATGAAACAATAACACTTGTAATGTGTGAGAGTAGTAAAAGGTATATTCCCCCAAGATCCTAAGTGGTTCTAGTAGAAGGTACAGTTCCAAGAATCATTGCAGTGTGTAAGAATCTGTAAGAGATTTGCATTCACTACAAAAGACCAAGTGAACGTGCATGTGTATATATAGAAAGATGATGACATATTGAGTATCTCACTAGCACAGTAAGAAAATTACCTCATGTAAGTAGTATAACAAGCAAGAGTAAGTAGTATAACAAGCAAGAGTAAGTACAACCAAGATATGCAAATGTAGTGTATTGTTAGAAATTTCAAACACTGAGAGGGGGTGAATCAGTGTTTGATCATACTTTTGAAACAATTTACAATTCTTCAACCATTCAAAATTAAACAAACTTAACCATAATGAAGCATGAACATTCAAACATGAGAGAGAGAGAGAGAAGAAAACACACATGAACACACTATGTAAAGTGGGAAACCCTTCAAGGGATAAAAACTCACTGAAACCAAAGAACTAACTTGGACAAGAATGTCCTGTAAATGTTACAATTGGTTTCACATTTGATCATCAACTCAACATGGAGCTGCAACTCCAAAATTTAACCAAGCACTAACTTATCTTTATTAAGATTCTACTTGTATGGAAACTTCAACTCCAAAATTCAGTCAAGCACTCACTAACCTTCTATAAGCTTCAACTAACAAGGAAGCTTTAACTCCCTAAATGTTCAGCATCCACTCATACTTCTTTACATTTTTTTATCACTTCTTGTGTGTTATCTTCCACAACTGATTATGATCACTTCTTTAGCTTAAATCCTTCTCTTTTCACTCTCCTTCATCTACTGCAGGTAATCTCCTCAATGCTACCTCTTCAACATCAGATATCCCTATCACAAATCAGCATTTTCAAGCTCACAAACTGCTACAAAATTGCAGTACTTCATTCATTTTATAGGCTTCTAATCACATTTACTGCTCCTTCAATGGCTCATTCATCAAAAACAGCTCCATACACACTCAAATATTAAAACATATCAACTCAAACCTCTTGAAAATGTCTTACACTTCACCTTATAAAAGTAACTCTTGACATTCACTTGGCAACTCGAATTGGAAGAGAAAATGACATCATGCAAAACTAAATTTTAGCAATGTTTGCATCTGATATAATGTCAAATTCAAGTGCACATCTAAAACAACCTATCATGGAAGTTTTAACCTTCATGTGGATCACTGAAAGACACCTAAATTCGTTGCACAACTGAATATATTCCTCTTGTAACCGAACTTTGACTTCTTACATTTGTTTTGCAATTACCATGTTAGAACTTTCGTCTTCTTCTTTTGGCAAGTTGTCTTTGTTTCTAACTAACTTGACCATCCACCACATGGAAAAATCATGTGACTTCATTACAATGACTCTTCATGTTCTTTATAACCTCTTCATATCCTTCCTAACATGTCATTTCTCATACAACTTTGATTAGAGCTTCAAACTTGCATTCATGGAGGTCCACAATTTTTAGTCATGGTGCATGCTTATTCAATACTAATTTTTACATGTTCAAGATCCAAAAAATATTTGGAAGAGTTTAATTTTACATCTAGTACACCTTCAAAGCTTGGATCAGCTAATACTTTCTTCTTTCATGGAATAGAGATACTTGATTTGATCAAGGTATATGTGAGTTTCCATGCACAGAAAAAAAAAATCTTGAAAATATTGTTATTTAGAGCACTAAACCTTATCATTAAGACACCTATCATACGTCAATGGAAATATCTTGATGTATTATTTGAAATTTCACATCCGATTGAAAGAAATTATAAAAACATAGTAAGGACCATCATTTTTCTCCAACTTCTCAAACTGGTTTGACTGTGTTCTAGAAGCTTAAAAACTAGTCTTTGCTCCTCATGTTCAAACCACCTTCAAAGTGTTCTCCAAGCTCAAATATCACTTTTATCAGTTTAAGAACATCACAAAAAAAATGTGCAAGCATTCAGAGGCATGCCTTCTTTTAACAAAACCATATACTCACATGTAGTAATAAGCTTCTTCACTAGCTCAAAAAGGGTAGTTTTGATAATGTAAAATTGTACATATAAGAACCTTATCAAACCAAAAAAAAACATGCTCATATCTCATATGTAATGTCTTTATTTTCTTCAAGACAAAAAATAAATCACTTCATGTGGAAATTCATACCTTCAAGGCTAGTCTTGCATTGTAGTATTCTCAAACAATAGGAGAAAAAACAAACCCGTACAATTAAATTTATACAAAGGAAGAACCCAAGTGACCTCATGATCATCAATAACACATCTCCAACATCCTTCAAATAAATATTTGAGCATGGGTTATTTTTCAATTTTAGTCTTTACACTAAACTCTTCACAAAATGCATGTTTTCTTTTGGGTTACACCATGATTCAAGAGCTCAAACTAACATGAAAAGATATATGATGAATTATATACATACCCAAATTCATAAAAAATCAAAATAATTTCATTTATATGCATAACCAAGCATTTTTTTCCATACTGATTTCAAATAGGCTTAGGAGGGTTTCAGACACATCCACAAAAATGAATAGAACTTTCTTATTTCTCATCCATTTGACCTCAAAAATTTTGCATAATATTTTTATCCCTATGCTCTTTAAATTTTTCTCTTATGATTTATCTGAAGCAAGATCCACAATTTATCTTGAATGCTAAGAAGTCATAGTGCTACTTTAGTATACCTTACTTAACCTGGTTTTGGTAAAAATGCAATATCTTGAACAAAACTCCTCCTCATGTCCTAAAATTTTTGTCCACGCCTTCATGAATCTCTTCTCCATTATCTCTAATAGCTAATTTTTCATAAATGTACATGTACCTTATTAGTAAATCTCATTTGTGTATGTTAAACTTGTTTGTCTTGAAGGGCAGTCCTACTAATGACCCTGAAAATGCCTACAGACATTGAATTATGACATGTATCTTAATATTATGAATCTTGAAAATTCCCTTACACACTTCCCATGCCTAAACTTTATTTCTATGGGTTTATTTGCTTCATACCCTCATGTTGGGTGCCTGAAATAGGCTAATTTGGGTTAGTTTACACTGCAACTCACCATGATTGTCTTGTTATTCTCCTTATATCCCCTTAACTATGTCCTATTAAGTGATTTATTTCTATAACATGATTCACCAATAATCCTTAATCCTTCACTTCAACTTTCCATGTCACTTTGCTAACTAGGCCTAAAGATTGCTCATCCTGAACTGAGCTAGTCCAACTAATTACACTCATATGCCCCTGTATTCATCCTTCTGACCATGTTTCCACATCATATACATGCTAAAAAATTACTGACATCATCCTACTATGCTCTCACATCATCGTTATGCATGTACATTTCACTAGCTACTTAAGAAGTCAGTGTTTAGTCAAGTGTTCTCAAGCCTTTGACATGTTCTTCATTATCTGACTCAGTACAAGCTCCCTCTATCTCTCTTACATCCTAATTTTTCATTAATATTCTTTTGACATTAATGAGAACTTAGCATCCACATGCTAACATGTATGAGTGTGATGGGATGGTATGCAATGTGTGAATGTGATAGGAGCGGCATTTCCCCTTAGGGGATGTGTATGAAATGAGGTTCATTTATAAATTCCCCCTCAACAATCAATAGTGAACCATAGAAAAAGAGTGTGCCATCGGGAAATGGTTTGTGAATGTTTTCTAAAAAGATATATCACGAAGCATAGAGCGTGAAAGTGAATGTGATAAGGTTCATTTCAGATTTAGACCCTCAGCAATTGAGTATGAACCATGGAACTAGACTATATCATGGGGTAATGATGATAAAAGGTGTATATCAAGATGTGTAAGAGTATTGAGAAATATTAAGTGTGAATCATAGAGCGTGATAATAGATATTATAGACAATTGATGATACCGAGAGGGACAGGAAAGCATGATGCCCCCAAGTGTGAGGAGGATAGAATGTTATCCAACGATAGTGAAGGGAAAGGGCCCTCCACCAGATATCCAAGGGGAAAAAGGCATGTGACAATACACTAAGATTGTTAGAGTATGAGAGTAATGACATACATGTGAAGGAAACCTGTGTAGTGAAGGAGGTGGTGAACACCTATGTGAAGGGGCTACCTGAGTAGGGGACTTAGGTTGACGAGATGGGTTAGTGGACTGATGCGGATGAAAAATTCATGAAGTAGGTTGTTTACGAATAGGAGAAATAGGTGTAGAGTGCACCTTTGATTTGAGAGGACCAGGACGCCTAGATGTTGTAACTAGTGTAAATATATCATCCAAAGTAGGCTTAGGAAATGGTGTGCATGTTGGAACACCTTTAAGAGTGACAACCTGATTATTGTGAATGAACTTGATGCACAAATGATTCATGGAGGGAATGGCTTGGGTCGTGTGAACAAAAGGAAGACCTAAGAGCACATCACAACCTTTGATTGAAGATGCCACAATGAATTACACAAGCATGGTAAGAGGCCTAACTATAATGGGAAGCCTAATGTAGCCAAAATAATTAGGAATAAGATATGTGATATTAGATAGTGGAAATTTGATAGCCATGAGAAGTGCAATGGAGCACACACTAATAGGAGCCACTTGATATATCATGGTGTTATTGAGAGTATATGAACCAATAGAAGTGTTGATATGTAATGAATCAGAAGTGAATGTAGTATGATACTCGTGATCTAAAAATTAAATTATTGGTGGTGATGCATCAAAAGAAGTGACAAGGAATTCAAGGGGCCTCAATGAAGGAGGGGGCATATCTCGATACATGTATGATTAGCGGAAGAATGAATAGCTTGCGTGTCATGCTTAGGAAAAGGGTCATCAAATATTTTTAGATTTTTATTTTTGTTGAGTGGATTAGAAGTAGATGGATCAGGGGGCTCAAGTGAATTATTGTCAATAAGATCTTGAATGAGACGCTTGAGTTTGAACCAACGATCAGTAGGATTCCCAATGCATTAATGATAGTCACATTTAGCATTTTAATCATAATTATGGTTGCGGGGGTGAGATGGATCAAGATTGAGTGGTGTTGGAAGAGTTATCAGATTGCTTTCGATGAGTTAAGGTAATAAAAACCAAGGTGCATAGGGTAATTTTGTGAAAATATGCTTTGTAGGTTGCCATTGAATATTTTTAGGTGGAGAGATGGAATTAATGGTTTCCTTTGCTTTGGTTGGCTTAGGAGATGACTTGAATGTTGATTTAGCTTGAAACCTATTGGAAGAGGATGAAGTTGAATCGTGATACTTTAATTTTCCTATAGAGAGAAGTTTGACTTCGTGCATTTTGTTCATATCGCATAATTGATAAAATGAAGGAGAGGTCTTAAAGAAAATACTCTTCTGAAGTAGTGGTAAGAGGATTTGAACAAAAAGATCTTATAATTCTAAATTATCGAGCACATTGGTCATCTTAGTGAGTTTTTTCTTGTAACGAAAAACATAGTCAACTAGATGCTCATTAGATCTTTGTTTGATTTGAGTGAGCTATGGATAAGAGATCTTAGTGTCAATATTGATGGAAAAGTGAGCAAGAAAATTATCAGATAAATGTGTAAAATAATTTATCAAATGAGCAGGTATATCATAAAACCAATGCATGGTGTAACCTTGAAGACTCCAAGAAAATTAGCTTAGCTAGCAATGTATGATCATCTACATAATCAAGACATGCCACATGAAAACATCTGAGATGATCTTAAGGGTCACCATGGCCATTGAAAGTGGGAAAATTAAAGGTGAAGTTAGGAGGGAGAGGATAAGTAGAAATGAAAAGTGTAAAAGGAGTGTGCAAAAGTAAGGAGGAATTAAGATATGGAGAGGAACACAAAGTAGCTTGTTGTAACTAACAGATTTGAATTTTTGGATCCTGATATAGAAAAGCTCGGTCTTGTGTTTCAGAAGAGGAAACATATCATGTGTGATAAATAAGAGGTGGAGTGAAATGGTTGGTAGGAGTAGGAATGAACATGGGAACAATGGAGGTAGGTGGAAGGCTAGAGTTGGGAGGTTGCGTTGCAATAGGAATGGAAGTAGTATTATATGTGGGAGGGTTAATATCAGTTAGATTAGTCTCCTCCTCGCAAGGAACAAATAGAATAAGATCTTAGTCTTTTTGATGTTCAACAAGACGAGTTTGAAGATCATGAAGGTCTTCACCAGTAAAGGGTGGATAAGTTTTAGCCATGTTAGAAAGATGATAAAATGTCTAGAAGCAAATTTGGGTCTAGTGATAGGTTCACCAAATTATTTAATTTAATCTAAATTATTTAAATCTAAGTATTGAAGAGTAACTGATGTATAAAATTATAAAATATCGAAATGACATAAGCAAACTAAGATGTGAATATGAAACCCTAGCTAAAAGATAGTGAAAGCATAAATTAATTGATATTCATGCAATTTGGAATTGATCTGAGTAGGGAGAAGTGATGAATAAGATGCAAACAATGTTGCTATTGATCTTTATAAATTATGGAGCTTAAGAATAAGGATGGAAAATGTCACCTATTGAAAGGCATGGGTGCATGGGTGGTGATGACCATATTTGGGCACCCATGACTACTCAAAACCTATAGATCTACTTTCTGTCATGTCATTATGGTGTCACAATTATTCTTTGTTAGTCGCTTGTTGTTTTCACTATAATCGCCGAAGGTAACTATAACTTGCAAAAGAGATGTTCACCTACACAAGCCCATAAACCATATCAAACCTAAAAAGGAAAATGTATAATGGGGAGTTAGACTGACCCTAATGGTCACCTCGAGAGTGAACTTACAACTGAGTGTTACACTACATCTCTGAATGTAGTTCTTGTGAGTGTGTGTAGAAATTGTGCCCTAAAATGCCCATGTGCAAATTTCACTTGATAGCGGGTTATAGCTAGAATGTAGCAACGTAGTAGAATGTGTGGATGGAATAAAATGAACTTTCCATTCCTATGTTTTGTATGTAGAGTATGCAGTCCCTTGTCCCTTGAATTGATACAAGATGAATGCTTTGGAGTGCTTTAGGTGCCTTTTGAATTCAATCTTAGGTGATGATAGTAATTATTAGTGTCTTGGTCCCTCATTTTAAAAATATAACTATGTTATTATATTATTCCCAACAGTTTTAATTTTTAAATTGACAACTAGAAGGCCAACCCATAAGTGAAAAATATTCCCTAAAGATATAAGAAACCCAAAAAGAGTGAGTAAGATAGAAAAGGGTCAAAGGTGCCCAAAGAGGACAAGAGCGCTTGGACACCACTATCTTAACTGGGAACTGGTGTTTGAAGCCATGAAAGATTAACAAGTATAGTTCTGATTTGGCTGTAGGGTGTGCAAGACAAAAGAGAAATTAATAAACACAGAAAAATGACCAAAGATAGTTGTTAACCACTAGTTTTCTTGCTAAGGAATCATGTAAATGCTAGTATGATTTTAGGACCTAGAAATGTACCGAAGTGTATGAATTTTTGTCTACACTTATCAGAATATTTATACCCCTTTTTATTTATATATTATCATTGGTAGAAAATTTTCCTTTCTACAGAAACCTGACAACATGAATGGCCATTTCCAGCAGTCCTTTATAGGAAAATGTCCATAAATCGTTAATATGTATAGTGTTATGTCTCTATTCCTTATTTAAACTATATCTATACATCTTCCCAGTAATTTTTTTTTATAACCAGTGTGAAGGTTCATTTGTGGATGCATTCTTGTTAGTTAAGTTAGTTAGTCTTAAATACATTAATATCTCAGTAAAAATAGAATAAAATGAAAAAATATATCGACTAATGAATGATAATAAAAATCTATCATCTGATATTATTGAGAGTTCATTTATTGTTTTTATGTTTCTTATCTAACACCTATCTTGTTGCCCGAGGAATTCTCCTAAAAAAACACATAAGTAAATTGATCTAAATTAGGGGCTTCCCCATCTTCCCCATGTCACTTTTAATCCTCCACCACTTGTTAACCCTAGTTCACCAGCCATATCATGACTACAATTCATCCTTATTCCACTAAGAGTGGACCAAAAACATCGTCTCCCACGTCGTCAATGCATGTCATCACTTTTGGCCTTAATATCGTTTTGTCACAAGATACAAATATAGACACAAAATCATGCACTTGGGTACATTTCTAATTCCTACAATCATGTTAGCATGTACTTGATTATGAAGCAAGAAAAATAATTTTGACTGAACTATAAGTCGACCTCTTATCTTTAGCTACTGTTTTAACATAAATGTGGTCTTAAAAATCCCTACAACCTAGTCAGGGCTGAACTTGATAATCTTTCATAGCTTTAGAAAATAGTGCCCAACCAAAATCATGAATTTGGTATCAAGCCAGTATTGACATCTATGAAATTATGAATTTTGAAATGTACATGGTCATTTCTTTCCTTCACTCACTCCCCTGGGTCTCCACCATCATCAAGCGAGAAAATAAAATTATCATGCTTGGATGGAAAATATCACTATATAAGTGTGTCAATTACAAATATGTTATTCACTCAGAATTATATAAATTCAAACTTGAGTGGTTGACACAATAAGTTACCTAGCATTGAAACCTATAATATAGAATGTAGTCATTGCTTCCAATGAAATAGGAATAAAATTTAACTCGATAAGGCATCCATCTAGCATCAATTCAAGGGACAAGGGATGCATACTTCTAAATACACAACATAGGAATGGGAAGTTCATTCTATTCCATTCACACATACTATTACATTGCTACATTCTAGCCACAATGAGGTTAATTATCAAGTGAATCTTGGAGAATGTTGGCTATATTAGGTACCAAATTATATTCTAGATGACATCTTCATCAGGAACTACATGGATTCTAAGATTTCATTTGACCCAATGCTCAAAAACGTAAGGTGTCACTCTCGAAGTGACCATTATAATAACTCCATAAATCCCCATTATAGAATGTGGAGGGGTGTTTTACGAGGTCTAACCTCCAGTTTAAAAACTATTCCAAAAAGAGTGATAAGACTATATTTTATAAAGGTTTCTAATCACCCTTATTTCATTCCACCCATAGACCCATACTGTGTAAAGCTTTATATGGGTCCCAAATGTATTAAATTGTTGAACCCTAGCGACACAAAGGAAACCAAATTCTGAACATCTACATAGTCACCAACACCTAATTCTGGTTTCAAGCGCCTAGACGCCTTGTCCTTATATGGGTGCCCTTATCCGAATCTGTTCTTGGATTCCAATTTTTTCAGTGACCTGTGATGACCCTATTTGTAGTTTTTTCATTAGTTGTACCTTCCTAGATCACTTCCTATCCATTCAAAAATCAAATAAGTCTCCCTATCTCTCCTTTTTGCTCAGGGTTTCACATTGCACAATCTTATTACTTGGATCTTATTATATATTATCATTTTGTACATCATTAGGAACAATATTTACTCTATGATCATGATCTTCATGAACCTATAAAAATAGTTTTATTTAGCGAAAAATGATATAAATTTTATGTTTAAAAATAACCCAAGAAAAAACTATTTATCACAAATACTAAGGTCTTAAGGTTCCTTCCCCTATTGGATCATTTTATCCATGTTGAAATTATTATCCTAAATTGTATATGTTTTTAATTATGTATTCCTATCAAATCTTTTGTTTTACTCTTTATTTTCTATTTTTCTGGGCATAAATTGCAAAGATAATCACTCGATAAACCCCTTCAGTTCCTGGGACCGCTAGTCTACATTGGGCGTCGGTGATGGCTCTTTCAAACATAAATGTTTCATAAATATGAAATTAATGTGTCATAATTTGGAAGGGTGTTGAAAATCAATAGAATCAAGGGCATTAACAAATGTTATATGTGCATGAGCTTGTAATATGATTGCACATTATATATGATATATTTACAATATATTCAAATCAAAGTTGCAGAAATACGGGAGGAATGATGTGACAAGTATCAGAAGAGGTATCTAATTAATTAGTAAGATAATGATGTTTAGAAGGATAGGTATCCATATATCTACAAGAGGATATTAAAGTTGATATTTTTTTAGTCTAGTAGATTTGAATATAATATGAAACAAAAACTCATCATAATCAATAGAATAAATATTATATTTATATTTATATATGTTCGTAATATGGATATATAGTATGATCATTGCTATAAAATTATAATCGGTAACCAATCAATTTTGATTTTTGTATGAACTAGTAATGTTAAATATTTAACAGACTCAATTCCAAGTGGCAGTGCAATAGGATATTACATAAATTTGGGGTGATCAAATTAGACATCAACCTTGGGAAAACATGGTATATTTGGTGTAGGCTCAAGGGCTTATGACATGAAATTCCTAGCATTAAGAATTTTTATTGACTCTTGATCCAAATATGTGTGTAATGTATCCTTAGGAATAGATTACACCAAAAGAGTTAGATTAGGATTGTTAAATGCAAAATTGTAAATTTTACAATATTTGAATGGTTCTTCATCTTTATTAATAGTGTATTCATATTCATTGTGTAAACAAGACATATTGTTAATGATTAGATGGTATCTCTTCCATAAAATAAATCTATGGAATTCCTAGTAGGATATTATAATAAAGAGCATTGTATCTATTATGAAATTTAGTGTTGAACTTTCTATAGGAAAATAAAAAATTTGAAGTGATTTCTTCCATTCTAGATCTTAATATAGTATCGAATAAACTAATAATAGTATTGTGTTTTTAATAACTATTATGGAGATCAACATTTTTTGAAGAAGGGTGTCAGGGAAATTATTTAAAGCATAACGATTATCCTTTAGCACCCTCTTTATTATACACGTGTGTGTGCACGTGTGCACACATCACACACATGCACATATTTATATAAGTACATTTAGGGGTTAATATTTATCAATTACATGCTTATAAGACATCTTGTAGGAAATAAATTAAGAATTTTGTCAATGATTTTAAATTTAGAAGCTGCCTCTATGGGTCCTAGAAACACCATGTCTTATGAGTAGATTTATAAGGAACATATTCATTCGTCTGTACCATATAAAGCCTACCCTCTGCACGGGGAACTCCCTAAGTTCCTTAAATTCTATAGTAAAGAGGACCCTCAAAAACATATTTGAAGTTTTCATAACGCATGTTATCTTATCGCACATGATCATGACCTCATGCTAAGAACATTCCCTATGTCCTTAGCCGACCCTATATTAGATTGATATTAAAGTATCCCACAATACTCACTCTTCTCCTTCGTTAAACTTGCACAACTTTTCTTAAAACATTTCTTGATTAAAATCACCTGTAAAGTTACCATCACAGACCTTTATGCAATCAAACAGTTCGAAGAGGAGTCTATTTTAGACTTTGTCTCTTGCTAGAGGGGTATTATTAATCAATTATCCTTCTCCCTCTGATAAACTGAATTAATTGATTTGTTCTTAGTTCTTGTGCCAAACATATATCATCAACACTCCAAATACAATATTTCCAAATGTTTGACGAATCCTTTACCATGGCTCGCAAATTAGAACTCCATGCTCTTGAGGATGGTAGAGTCAAACTTAGATCAAAGAAACATAAAATCAATTCCTTGTTCAAATGATCTTCTATTCATTATAAATCCAAAACTTTAGCAAACACGATCGTCATAAAAGTCACTTCTAAGGAATGTTTGGCTCCCAAACGCACTCGCCCTTAACATAATTATACACCCATCAGTGAATCCTATAATATGGTTTTTGATAAACTCTTAGTTGTATATATGATCAACCTTCCTCCTATTTTTCCCATTAACACATTTGTTTCAAATCCCTATTGGTATTGAGAAAATGATTACTGTAAATACCATCGTTTCAAGGGTCACAACATCAAAACATTTCATTCATTTATAAATGTCCTTCAAGATCTTATCGACAAAGGTTAGTTACAACTAGATAACCCCAATGCACCTCCAAATCAAAACTTAGACATCTTAAAACAACCCTTTCCAAACCATGCTCCCTCCACAAGTGAACCCTAATCCAACATGATCCACTCTCATCACACCATCAACACTATCAAATATCAATCATCCACATCTTTGACATCTAATTCTCCTATCACAGAATAACCATTTGAACCATCTATATATTCAACACATATTATTTCTATAATAGAAATTACATTTGAATTACCCACACCGCCAACACCTAATGTTTCTACCATAAAAACACATACTGAATCACACAACTCCCCTAGCCTTTCCTATGGAAAAACTGTGAATCCCTACACATCCATCGCACCTACTTTAAACTCACATGTGACCTCTTCTAAATCTTTAGAAAAACAACCCATCATACAAACCATGAAGAGCTCTTACGAAGATCATGTCATCCGACACTATGTCCGAAATATAAAAAAATCCACTACACGACCTCCAATCCCTCCATCCAAAAAAGTAACAATAATATCAAAAAATCATTTGACAACATAAATGTAGGATCCAAAGTCCTTTATTTTTATTATGGGGCCACACCCATCATCTAAATTTACAATCACCATTATAGGATCCAAGATTGTTCCCCAACCCACACCTAAACATGTCATGCAAGAAACAATCCCCTTAACCCTAACTCTCAGACCATCAAATGAAGCAGTTGTTCCCTCAACCTCAGCCTCAAAAGTATACTATACTAAAATCGTTGAAAGACTTATCCTACAATCCATCATAACACTACCCCCTCTCAAACCATCTGGCTCTCGAAGATGCAAACCTCCTAGTACAACTTTGAAGCATTTTTTTATCATCATCGAGCACCAGGACATTCCACCGAGGACTACAAAGCCATCCATGATTCCATTCAAATACTTATTAATAATGGACTTCTTCCCACAAATATAGAACAACCAAATATAATAAAAACAATTCATCAAACCTTTAAAACCATAACACCCAACCATCACCTGACACTACATCTACATCTAAAAAAGGCGAGGCCTCTTCTAGAAGGACCTCACTTCATCAAATTAACCTAGTGCGTATAACTACCCAAGTTTGTGCACAAAATCCTAAGACTTTAGGTTAAAAAAAGTCCAACATATCCATCCCTCTCTCTCCCAAATCACCTAATCCAACACCTTCTGTTAAGGCAAAGGTATTTATCCTTTCCTCTCTACATACCCAATCCACCACTTCTGTGTAGAATACCATAATTAAACAACTCCATCAAGCTCCATTAAAGATGTCCCTTTACGATCCTATCCAAACCTTTCCACAACATCAAAAATCCATGATTGAATAACTTCAATACATATTAGGACCTTTATATGATCCCTTACCATTCACAAATCTGATAGGTACCCTCAAAATGTCCACAATTATTTCTTTCAAAAAAATTGAAATCCCTTCTTTGTAACTCAAAAATCATGACCTTCTGTTTTTTATTAAAACCCAAATTTATGATACTCTCGTTAAGAGAGTTATGATTGATAATGACACCAACATCAATATTATATTATCACATGTTTTTTATCATCTCCAACTACCTAACACTATCATCACTCAATTGCCTCCAATATTGTGGGCATTTAATGACATTGTTGCCCCCACGCTATACACAGTTATCTTACGCATCAAAGTCAATGTTAAGACCCTCCATAAACTCTTCTAGTTCGTAGAAGGAGAGTTTAAATACAACATGTTATTAGGCCGACCCTAGATACATGCTATGCACTCTATCCCATCCACTCTCCATCATGGTCTCAAATACAAACATGAAGGTAATACCTTCACCATTCTAGCCAACCCAACCCTTTCAAGGCACATGATTTATCGACCTAACGACGTGTTTTTCCCTAAGATAAAATCGAACTCCTCTAACAAAGCCTCTATTAGTTCATTTGTTGCCACATCAAAATTACCCAATGACACCTCCTTCAGAGATGTCATACAATGTCTTTCATTGGGGGAGTATCAACTCCTTACCCAATTCCCCTCCTATGCCTAAAAAATATGGAAGGATTGACAAAAAACCAATGTATGAGCCTAATGTTGGAGATGTTATCTCCTTCATTCCTCCACATCTTAAAACTAATCTCGTCTACAGAGGGATTTATCGTCCTTCATCACATCATAATAATCAACATCACGTAAATCCATTCATATCATATTTCACCTTCTTATATAACCAAGCCTTCACACATATGTATCTCCATCATTGTGCCTGGAAGGGATTTGGCCTTCCTTGATCATTCCTGAAAGCCTCAAGATAAATATGGGTTAGGTTTTGATAATCCTTCTTCAGAGACCTTTGCAAATTCTTTATATGGAGCTATACCAAAACTTGAACCATCTTCTCCACATTCACATGACACCTCCCTTGACACATATGACGTTGTTTCCATCCCATTTGAATTTTTTTTATTTAATATGATTACCTTAGTATTGCTTACTTATCAAACTAACAATGTTACTAAGAACCTTCTGCTTGTATTATCTAAAACAGGTAGAGGAAGACTCCCCTACCATTGACATCCTTCAATGTCATGATGACTAGTCTATCCTCTCCTATATGAGGGTGGAGGACCATTATCTTCAAAAGACTCTACCACCTAACACATTGAAACTTCTTAACGAATCCACTATTGACATTGACATAAGAACTCCACATGATCCTCACATAGTTAAAGTTGGCCAATTCTTAGATTCAGAAGAATTGAAGGACTTCACTGCCTTCCTTTCCAAACATAGTCAGGACTTCACATGGTCATATAGTGACATGCCAAGTATTGAACCTAACATCATCATTCACAATATTGTCACCTATCCCAATGTTAAGCCTATAAAAAAAATATATGTAGGATGCATCCTTGCGTAGGTCTCCTCATCAAAGAAGAGTGACAATGTATTCTCTCTGCTAACTTCATATTTCCCATTGAATATCCACAGTGGGTTTCTATTATCATACCCATAAAAAAACCTTTGGAAATTTACACATCTACAGATATTTTTGAGACCTCAATCTCGCTCATTCTAAAAGATGAATTTCCTCTTCCTAACATCGAACAACTCATCGACCTCATTGCTATCCATGAAATAGTTTCCCTTATTAATGGATTTTTTGGCTATAGTAAACTTCTCATTGCAACTGACGATCAACATAAAACATCCTTCATTACTCCTTCAAGGAATTTTCGCTATCATGTCATGCCCTTTGGACTTAAAAATGTAGGGGCCACTTATTAGCGCGCTTTATGACATACATTTTCCATGACCTCATTCATAAAACCATAAAAGACTATGTTGATGACCTCATTAGGAAAATCTAAGCAATGTAGGGATCATCTCATTTTCCTAAACATTATATTTTCTTGACTCGTCCAATATTTCCTTAACCTAAATCCTGCTATGTGTGTATTTAGTGTTATCACCGACAAGCTCCTAGGGTTCATCATTTCTATCAAGGGTATTGAAGTAGACCCTTCCAAGATCACAACCATCATCGAGATGCATCCTCCATAAAATCTCAAATAACTTCAAAACCTTGAAGGTAGACTTCAATTAGTTCGCCATTTCATCAAACAACTTTCAGATCATTTCTAACCTTTCCACCATCTCCTTCGAAAGGACATCCTCTTTGAATGAGATCACAATTGTCAAAAGGCATTTGAAGATCTCAAACAATATCCCTTATTTCCTCCTATGCTTACACCTCCACGTAAGGGGGATCCCTTCTATTTATACATATCCACTACTAGCCATGCTCTGGGTGTTATGTTAGCACATCAAGAATGGAAAGGACGTGAATAGGCCATGTATTATATGAGTTACACTCTTTGCAACTATGAAACTCATTACACCGAAGAAGATAAGTTATGTTGTGCCTTGTACTTCACAATTTCCAAACTTTTCCATTATCTAATTAATCATAAGACTTACGTTGTCACTAGTATCAATCCCCTTAAAGCTATGCATTCCAAACCATATCATAGTGATTGTATCACCCAATGATTGACGATAATGACTAAGTTTGATCTATAATTCATCCTAGAAAAAATTATTAAAAGACAAGCCATCTCTGACCAACTCGCCGAAGCTCCTATTCTTGACAATCAATTACCTCATGAATAATTCCTTGATGTATCCATTAATATCATTAATCAAGAATACATTCATATCAAAATGACACTTTTATTCTATGGATCTAAGTGTCAGTAGGTGGAGGTGATGATATTGTTACCATACCTCCCTGGGGGACTCTTATCCCTCTATCCTTCAAATTAAACTTTGAATGCACTAACAACATGGCTGAATATGAAGCTCTCATCATGGGCCTCCAAACCGCTATCATGTTTGGTGTTCAAATCCTAGACATCTATGAGACTCTTAACTCATCATCAACCAAATCAAAGGAATTTATCAATGTAAAAGTGAAATTCTACAAAAATATAAAACCATTGTCAAATTCCTCTTAGAATCCTTTGACTGTCACACCATTCAAATGGTTTCATGATCTTATAATAAATTCACATACACCATGGCTTCTCTTGCATCACTCATCCCCTATCAAGTGATGATTCCAAATTGTTCATTGTTGTCCATAGACTTGATCAATCATCTCACACCAACAAACTCCCTTCTATCAACCTCATCAAAGAGAATCAAACAAACATCTGGTACACTCAAACTTATGACTATCTCTCAGAATCTGAAATTCCCTCTGACCTATCTAAAAAAACTAAATGATATTTTCTTCAACGCGCTACCCGATATGCTATCATAGGTGGTGTTCTCTAAACACATGAATTTTATAGCCTCTTGCTATGATGTCTCAAGTCTCATGAATCCACTAAAGTTGTCCAAGAAGTCCATGACGGTATATGTGGTAGACACTTCAATGGTATGGTTTTCGCTAAACAGTGTTTACAAATGGGACTACTACTGGCTTACCCTCAATCAAGAGTGTTGTGCATATGTTAGGAAATGCGTTAAAATTCCATCAACATTTCAATCTTACTCACATTCCCAGTCATACTCTACAACCTGCTCCAGATCTATGGCCTTTCTCACAATGGGGACTTGACCTCATTGGATTCATCAACCCTCATTCATCACAATGAAACCACTCTATCATCACAACTACTGAATATTTCACTAAATGGGTAGAGGTTATTCCCCTGGTCTCTACTTTAGCAAACAAAACCGTCGACTTCATTTATCAACATATCATATATCACTTCGACATCCCTCATAAAATAATCACTGATAATGGAAAGTATTTCAAAAACAAATACGTTATGAAATTATGTGACACTTTAAACATCAAACTAATACGTTCATCTCCTTATTATCCACAAGAAAATGGACAAGGAGAAGCTTTTAACAAAACAATCAACATAATCCCCATGAAAACTATCAACCAAGCAAGTAGGGATTAGCATCTCCAAATCCCGTTTTCTCTCTAGGCTTATTGAACTAGCATGTGTACTCCTACAGGTTTTTTATGCCCTTATCTTTAGTCTACAACTCCGAGGTGGTCTTACCCCTTGAAGTCCAAATCCCATCTCTACACGTATCCCTCAGAGATTTTATCTCTAATGAGGATTATCATCAAGAAATTTTAGCACAACTTGAATTTATAGATGAACATCACCTAACAACTCTCAAACATCATCATAATTATCAAAAACGTATTAAAAGAGCCTATAAAAAAACATTTCAAAGAAGGTGACTTCAACATTGGTGATCTTCTCCTTAAAGAACATCAAAATGTCAGTACTCTAGAAAGGAGTAAATGTGGAAAGTTTTCCTCAAACTGAATCGCTCCATAGGTCATCACTCACAAGTATGGATCAGGAGCCTGTCACTTAGCCTACCTTGATGGTACACCTGAAAAGTAATCTTTGAATACCTTGCACTTATATCCTTTCTACTATTAACATATCTACCATCATGACATTAGTCACATCCAAGATCTCATCCCATCACCAAGCTATCATTTTAGCATTGTAATGATTTGGAAGCATGTGGTCTATTGTCACTATATTATAACTAAGACCTTAAAGATGAACACCACAACTCTATTCATTACATATTTCACACGGACAAGTTCCTCCTTAGCAGGAACCCTACAATCATTACTTCCATTTACCTTTTATATACCAATTGAAAACATGTTATGGGGTACACCTATGTAGTCTGTACACACATTTTTTCCCTCCTCAAAATGGTATACTAGGCATGCCCTCAACATAAAAATAAAAAATATCTATGGATGCACATTATTAAAATATAGACTCATCCCTCAAAGGACTTCTATTAAATCATGTTGTTGAAAATAGACTGATCTCATGAAGGACTACTGCCTATCAAAATATAGACTGATCCCTTGAAGGACAACTATTCAAAAATCAAAAATCATAAAATCAAAAATCATAGACCACTCCCTCAAAGGATGGCTACCCATATTATTATAAAAAGGCCTCCCTCATTGGTCAACCTTCATATCAAATCCAAAAATAAAAAATCATCCTAGGAAAGCTTCGTGCATCGATCAACTTTCCCATTAGAGAAAACTTCCCACATTGATTAGTTTGTGTCAATAAAATATAGCTGGAGCATGAGCCTACAAGCCATCAAAAGGAGACCCTACTCTCCCATACAAACTGCATATGCCAACCCTTCTCATTTTCTAGGAAGGTATACAAACTCACTCCCATCTGTATCCAAGATCCTACATGTGACTACTTATTGTTAGTTACATGTTAACTTTTGTTACAAGGCCACAAAGTGCATTGTCATCATTATACATTTTACCATCATGTTATATATGCATCAAATCTAGTCTAAAAGCAAACAATTCACATTTTATTCCCAACCATGATTAAAGTACATTTTGGAATACATATATCAACATCATTATATTGAAAGTCACATCATATCAACATCAAAATTAACATATCATATATCAAATTAACATCCATACTCATCACATCTGAAAACATCAAATATATCTAAACTTATCTCAAAACCAACATGTTATATATCAAAATCAACATCTAATACATCTAAGCATCGTGTTAAAATCACATTTAAACATATCAAATATATCTAAAACTATCACATCATGAATATAAAATCAATTCAACACATGAATGCATGACATCATCATCATATATATGTCATCAAAAGTCTATACAAAAAGTCTTCAAGAGGCTCATGCACAAAATCATTGGTATCCAAATCATATACAAAACCCACATATCATGTGGTAAAATTAAACTTCGATACACAATCACCACCCTGACCTCCTACAGCCTATGCATCCAGCCCTGGATCTTTCTCTGACGGTTGTGACACTCCCTATGTACGTCACCCATGTCACCTGTCAAGTTAATCTGACGCTTGCTAGATCTCTTGCTCCGCATATGAGGAACACCAGCATAGGATCTATGTAACCAAGTGCTCGTAGTATCTCATCTCCTCTCCTGAGCGCTCTATACTTCTCAATGGTCACAAAACATGAGGATAACCCATCTTCCCTCCTGGACCACTAGCACTCCTCCTGCAGGAACTATTTCCTTCTCCGCACTAGGCCTCTTCTCCTGGGTTGCACTACCAACTACCTCTGATGTCCATTCCACCTCCTCCATACTTGCCTCACAGTGCCTCTCGATGTTGATGATATTTGTCTCATTGTTGTAGGTATGTATCACACTCTGCGCAGATCTACTCTACCTCCTGCTACAACCTATCACGCTCCTGACGAGAAGTGTCACACTTTACTATCAATATATCTCTCTCAACTTGTAGCACATCATGAGCTACCTGCATCTTGGCTAACTCATCTTCACCGTCACCCTCCTCCTCCATCCTCCCCACCCCTCTACCTCTTCCCCACATTATCTCCACAAGTATCCCATTGTTGTGTCCACCACTCACTGAATCCCTCCACCACCCTAGCATCATCCTACATCAAAATCACCTCTAGGCTCCCCTACATCCTCAGTCATGCCCCCTCCGCATCCACTACTACCACAGGTAAATCACTCTCAAAATCATCACGTTGATATACTATTTTCTCACCTTGAATTTTCTCAGGAAATCCAAACTGTCCTCACACTCAGGGAAATTATATGGACTCTATAATGTCTAGCCTTCGGCCCTACACCCACATCACCCTCATCAACCTTACTGATTGTGCATCCATACCTAGCTATGTAGGGTATTGTACGTCGGAAAAGCAACAGGCGAGCGTGAGAATCAACAAGTGACTCTTCCACGTACCCGACCTCCCGAGGTCGTGCCGAGACAGCCGGTGGGGGTAGAATATGCAGACAAACTAGTTGGGGGAGTCTAAGGTCTTCGATATGCACTAATGGTATTTGCGAATCTAAGGCAAAGAAGGCCCTTCTAACTTGGACTGGTGTGATAGATCGATCAGCGAGGATGACTACTCGAAGGCTCCAATCAATATCGAGCTCTGGCGTGATTCGATCTATGGGGTTGTGGGATGCGTGGAAAATGACCCGGGATGGTTTCGTGTATTTCTCCTGATAGGGTCATATGGTGGATGATGAATAGTCAATTTACTCTATGGACGATTCTTCTGGCCTAGTCCAAAATTCTCTAGCTTTTGTTAGCTGTTGTGTCTAGTAGGGACAACTGTTTGAATGATGATAGGTGGGAGTCGGAGTAGACCTGAAATACTAATGTGCGTAGGCCCAGTGTCTATATCTAACTGACTTGTGGATTCGTTAGGCTGTGGGATTTGTGGATCACAACCGTAGGACTCTTGGTTGTTACGTGGTCCTGTTATGGTCATACGTGAGAATCAAGTTTCTAATCCCTAGTATCCAGTAGTCGTAAGCTTTCTCAGCCTCTACGTTTAGAATCAGTAATTGTGTGATTTTCTCAGAATACCTCACGGGTGTTCTAGCAACTTGGAGTCTTAAGCTGGTATCTATATCTACGAGGGTGTCTCCAGCGTCTGGCTGTGGAACTAAAGGATCACCACCCGAATACTTGTTCTCTTTCAAATCCTTCTACAGTCATGTGGATATTTTTCCTAGTGATAACCTGTAGTTTGGTTGAATTGACCAAACATGTGTGGTGCTCGGTCGTCTTCTACGTTTAATCCTCTCAACTGTGACCTGATCTGCTTGAAGTCTGTTGTTGTTTGGAAGACTTGTATCCTAAGGTTTTGGTCAATATCAGTTACTGCCACTACGATATTGGGCTGGGGCACAATTGGCTCGAAAATGTATTCCCTGGGCTCCCTAGGTCCTGTAAGTCCTGTAAGTGTCATGCAAAAGCAGTAATGAAACAAACTATAATAAAGTAAAATCTAAGTACACTTCTAGTATATATAATTCCTTCTTTTTTGTATTTTCTGATGATTTAAATGAATTATAAGAAAGCAGCTATCTAAAAATATTTAGAATTGACAACCTAAATTAATAACGTAAAACAAAACAAAATAGCCGAGTGTAGCTATTTTGTCTGTGTAATTTTGTATATCTATTCTAAAACAACGAAATAACTAATCTATTTGCGAGATTCTCGATCCTACCTTAGAAGTGAGGAATGAATCATAGTTTCTCAGAAACTATCAATCCCCACAACTTCCCTGACAATATCAAGAATGGAAATTAACTGTAATAAAGCGATTAACTACTTTATTTGATAAGATTCTAACTAAAACTTTGAAAGTTTGAAACCTGGATTTCGCAGAACAGTGGCGAATCCAACGGTTGTGTGTGTGTCTTGTCCCCTCACTATGATCTCCTCGTTCTTTGTGCTCACGTGAGATCCAGAAAAGCGTGTAATGCTTACATCAACAGGAATAGATATTTGGATCAATAGACAGCCTTCAGAATGCAGACAGAATAGAATGCGGATAGGAGAGGGATAGCGCAAGAGTACAGAGCTTGGCTTATGCAATTCCTAGCGGGATCTACTGCGAATCGTGCAAAAAAATGTGTCCAGAACCTGAAACTATCTTGTATGAAGAGAAAAACCTGCAACTTTAATGGCTTCCTAAGCTATTCTACTCTAATGGATTAGGTAAAGCAACAGCGCTGCCTGCACAAGATGGGTCTATGGCTTACCAATCAGCTGAGCAATTTAACAAAAGATGCAAGTGAATTTAAGCTATGGTTCCTAAACAAGATAACTAACTAAAACACTAAAATGAGGGAATGAGAGCAAAGATCAAACTTCAAAATCTAGCCAAGCTTCAAACCAAAAACTCCAGACCATGGGTTAATCAACAACACTGCCTGCACAAGATGGATATGTGGCTTACCGACGGCTGAAAAATACTAACCAAGTATGAAATGAACTATACTATCAATCCTAAGCAAGCTGACAGACCAAACCACTGAAAATCAGAAGACTCTAACAAAAAATGGTGGCCCCAAGTAATGACTGCACTTGCACAAGATGGATATGTGGCTTACCAGCTGCAATATAATACTAACCAAAACACGCAATGAAGAAAACTAAGTATTCTAAGCAAAGGAAAACTAAAGGAATTGCAAAGAGGAATCTAGAAAACAAAACTTGAGAGAGGCCATTTGCTTGAGCACAAGCCATGCACTTATAGGAATTCAAACACCCAAGAACCAAAACCAAATTGAACTCCTAAACAATAAACAAAGGAAAAACACTATTCCAGGGGACCAAAAACATAAATGCATGCTCAAGTCGGCAAAGAAAGCTGGTGAAACGTGATATTTCACGTGGGTCGCGTCAAAAGAGCATTCTGGAAAATGCACACAGGACCGCCGCTCTGAGCAGGGCGGCGGTTACAGGACCGCCGCCCTGCAGGGCGGCGGTTTCGTCATTGAAGGCCAAGAGGCCACGGAAAGAGGGAAAAAGGGGAAAACAAAGGGTGCGGGGGCTAAGCGGGGCATGCGGGATGTTAACGCATACTCCGAGGGCTTTTCTGGATCCCGAACACCTTGCGAGGAGATCTGTATCATCATCGGGGCACTTGTTACACTGTTCTGGCAGTACAATACCTTACAATTTTGGGTACGTACAGGTATCTCACATATAATCTCTAGATCACCTAATGTATAGGAAAGCTCCATAGTCTATCAACATAATATGGTTGGTCTCTCTTGACCCCATCATCTCTCAACCAATTAAACCACCATCTCAGAAAACTAACTACATGCTTAGTTGGGTCACCTCCTCTCCATGATATCCCGACTAGCCTCATTATAACAATGTGCTCATAAGCCTGAAAGTGTAACAAAAACCCCACATCCAACCCAAATCTCTGTCCTCTAATAAACATCTATAGCTCAAGGTAAACCTGAGCCAAAAATACACAAGCCCAGTCATACACTGTCTAGTTCTCTATAATCTCCGCAATGATACCCACAAGTGTCCATAGGAACCTACCACCCCCTGAATCTAGTAGTGCATAACATGATATCACCAACATAATAATCAACATCAATCGATTACCTGACACATCTCCATCATAATAGGACTCAATATGGAATCCTCCTAATGTGTATCATATTTTCCTAGTATCATCACCATATAACCACCTCATCATTTTAAGGTAGGCCTCTCGGGTTATCGGTACCACCTACTCACTCTAAATAGGTAATATAAGAATCTTGTATACATCCTCCATTATAATCATCATCTCACTAGTTGGGAACCAAAATGTCCCGGTGCTAGGATCCCATCTATTAATCAAGGCTATCATCATCCCTGAGTCTCAAGGAATCTGTTGGTAGTGGTGAAATCCTCCTAATCCGATAGTTGGCACATAATCCCACTCCGCATTATTCATATCAAAATGAATCCTATCAAACATCTCAGGAACCATATCTCGGAGATAGATAGTATCCCTTATCAGCAAAACACATAGAAAACAACATTAATTAACAACTTTATCCAAAGTAACACCAATATCTGCTGACTACTAATTGGTGATGATTGTACAAATATAATTACCGGTGACCTACCTGATTGACATCAATCTCACGTTCCCGCCTTGAATTTTAAAAAAAGGCACCAAAAAAACAAACAAAAACTCAAAATAAAACATAAAATCAAGCTTACTTATCCCTCTCATGGTCCTCTGCCTCTTCATGTCACTTTCGCTAGCCTCCATCTCTCTAAAAACACTAAAAAATAATAATCCAGAGCTCTCAAGTCACAATCAAACATGTCACAAATGAATTATTTATGCAGTCGTTTGGATTATATATTTTCCATTTTAGGAATCACTGACAACCACTTACCACCACTGATTTCCTATCCAAATGTCGACAATATACAATCGTCATCAATTTTAAACCTTTTTATAAAAAACGCATCAATCTTGGTCACCTACATCTCTCTTATCAAATCAACGCTCTATCAAAAGAATCATACCTTTGCTTTGACGCTTAACAAACTGTCAAAACCCTATTTTTAACCATATCTCAAATTTTACACACCCTACGGATGTTGCCTTTGACCATTTGGTCCCACGACTCAACACATCCTCATGAGAGTGCTCCCCTTAGACCCTCTCTATGTGGTAGTCTTCCCACAACACTCATTTGTAGGTGGTCACAGTTACACGTATCCTACCAAGTGTTTTCTAAGATTATTACCATCATTACAAACTTCTTCAGCTTAGTCATTACAAGCTATAATCAAGATCTTGGAGCATCTTAAAGAAAACCTATCAAAAAACAATCAACTCTCTTCAATCCAATGACCAACATGGTCAATCATTGGCTTAAGGGGGGAACAATATCACAAAATCCTTATAAAAAATCAAAGGCATCTTTGCACTAGTTTTTATCTCGTAACCCGTGCCTATTGGCAGCTCAACAAAAACTGGAAAATGTAGACTTCCCTTTTTCACCACTAGGTGACCCGACACACATCAATCAAATTATCATTGCCTATTTTATTATCACTATCCTAAGTATCATGAAATCCACTTTTGTACTTCCTAATTTACCCGCGTTAAAACCCATTTACTCTCCCCTAACCACTCAAAACAATCTATATCCATTTTATCGCACTTATCTTAACTCCTCAACCTCTTACCACCTGAATCCCCAACCTCCCACCATTTCCTAACAACCTGATATCCCAGATGGCAAGTGGTTTTAACCATTTGTCATTCCTCTTATTATTGGTTATAATATCTGTGGTGAAATCGATGACAATCATTGCGGATGCCATTAATTCTATTTAATCAACCTCAATCTCCCTTCTCTAGTTAATCAAAATTCATGTTTGAGAAGGAATTACTACACCTGAGACAACATCACTGTGTCAAAATATCATCAAGATGTCCTTGCCAAAGATACTTGGAGTCTCATTAGATTACTAAGTAGTTGTCAAAGGGCTTCATCACCTCCAAACAACTACCAAGGTTGGTACCACCTTTTTCATCATTTTATCAGCTTATTTTACACTAGTTATCATTTATAGTTTGTCGTCAGTGTTCTCCACTACAATATTGGCAAGATCTATCTTTAAATCAATCATTTAGATAACGTACATACTTTTATCAATAATCATAGGGATCGCCATCAACCCCTGATCACTTTTTATCGGTCCTTTAGCCTTTAATTCTTCCATTTATCTCTTGGACAATCCCAAATATTCACTTGTAGAACCCCATAGCCTTATAGATTCCCTATAGTCTATCTTTCTGTTGGAAAACCTATCTGTCTTTTATCAGTGAATTGTATATTAATATTTTTATCATATAAAACATTTTCTATGAGATCATCATCAATCTCGATCATCGATGATCAACATCATCAATCTCGATCATCGATGATCAATGTCCTTATCCCTTTTCTCTAGCTTTTGGCCTCATAAACACACTTAGACATCAGTTTCTGAGTTTCACAGACCCCCAAATTCTTCATAGTTTGCATTATTAGTATCATTTTCCTTATTTCATTCATTTTTGTCTATTTTAATTCATACTTAATAAAAAACAAATATTTTTTCTCTGATTGTCATCGATCCATGTCATTTATAATCATTTTAGCATATTCTACATTTTTATCAATCTGGTTTGATCTAACAAGTTACTTGTAAGCATCTATGGTCTGTAGATGATTGTTATAGGTCCATCTCACCCAATCACCAACATTTATGATCTACCAATCATCTAGCAACCATTCATTTGGGAGCATTTTTACATACTCTATGAAATCACCTTGTGCACCATCACATTCACACCGAACTTCGAGGACATTGAAGAGTAGTTCGAGATCCTCCATGAAATATGAGAAACAACTTAGGAGTTATGGTAAGATTAATTCAAAGAATTTGAGCTAGCCACAACCCTAGCTTGGGTCACTTAAGAAGTTAAATAGGATCTAACCATTCCCCTTTAGTTTTAATTTTTTCATGATTTATCTTATTATATTTATCAACCCAACTTAGTTGTATCGAAACGAGTTGACACCTTTCAAGGAAGTCCCTTTGGATTCCTAGGATCATCACTTATCAGGAAAATCATTATAATATTTTTCTAATATCTTCTATTTAGTTCTCCTTGCTTACAAGTCCCTTCACTTAGTGAAAGGAGGAGCGTTTCTACATTGTCCACTACTCGTCATCCTGACATTGCTACTGTTGGCACAAGTATCGGTAAACCCTGCTCATTTGAGTTTTAGGTACTTTCTACACTTGATAGCATTAACCCAAAAACTACCTTAAAAATAGAGAGCTAACCAATTTTTACAAAATTCAGTCAATGACTTATGCGGGACATTAGGTGCATGAGAAATTCAAATTTTTGAGCATGATAACTAAGCCAAATTTGAAAATGTTTCCCCTAAGTCTTCCTGAAACCATCTCTTGGTCAGTTTGTCTATTGTGTCATGATCACCCCAACCTTACAAGTACTCCAATTATGTTGAATAAAATTGTGCAGGTGTTTGAAATAGGTTATCAAGTTTATTCACCCCATTCAAGAAAGTACTTTCGAAGGTTAGTTTCTCAGTGGGCCTAAAAAGGGCTAATTTTGGCCATTTCAGGCCTCGTGTGCACCCTTCGGAACATAAAAAAAATCCCACACTCATTAGGAAGTGATATTAAAGAGACATGAACATGTTGGAAGTGATTTAGGAAATTTTAGGGAAAATATGGAGGTTTAGGGACATATTGAGCGACAATGGGTTTTTAAGGTGCTAAGAGTGTATAACTAAAACAAGGACCTGATCTTCCACAGATGATTCCAAGAGATCCTTAAGGAGTTAAGAGGAAAAAAAATACTCATTAGAAATATAGAGAAACCCTCTACATGATGGAATTTTTAAATATTTTACAAGACTCGAGTATCTCTTAAGGAAACTCAATCTGTGTAGGTACACCCTGTTATCCTGAAGAAAATCGTATAACACTTCACCAAAAAAGACCACCTGGAGCTATGGAAACATCATCTTCACGTCTTATCTCTTGTAGGTATGCTTCTCAGAGTTATTAAATTTTACAAAAAGACACATGTCACCTCTAGGTTGAGGGCACATGTTACTGTTATTAGCCATTTCATGTTGGAGGGTTACCATATGTAGTCGATCTCGATCGTCAAAGCCCATAGGACCATGCACATGGGTAAAGGAATTGTGAAGAAAAAATTTAATGTATACTTGATATATGAAATTGTAAATTTGTAATAAATATATATATATATATATATGAAGGAAAATTTTAATAATTTTAATTCCTCCCTAATGGTGATTTGAATTTAAAAATTTGGATATTGGTATAAACGATTGGAAAACCAAACCCTAAAAGTAACGTGTACCTAGAAACTTTAGGTGAAATAGCAAGCTATTGACCCCTAAAAATTAATCAAAACCAATTTTTGAAATCCAGAATATTCATGAATTAATTAATATTCGCCACTAAATTTTTCCTTGGGTTAAGGTATTGAGTAGGAACTAGAAAAATTCACTGACATTAACCAGAGTAGGTCTGCATCGAATATGAATAAAACTATCATGTAAGAAATAACAAGATTCAAATCAAAGAAAAAACATTCAATTGATTCATTCCTCAAAGATACTCAGTTCCTTCTTAGTTGTTCAAGATCACAATGCTTGCAAAGTTGAAAGTAGGAAGTAAAAGAACATAGACAAGAAAATATAAGAAATAACTTCTTGCTTGTAAGTTGTAGTAGGAGAACAAAAACTATTAACCCATTGGAATGGAGAAATCATCCTAATATATAGCTTTACAATATGTCTCTTCATCTCCCCCCTCATGACTTTTCACATTCCTACCAATTGTGACCTTTCATATTCCTATAGGAATAAAGATAGTCTTTTTCTTATGAATGAAAAATAACACTTATAATTTGAAATTAAAGGTCACTTAAGTGAATAAGATGAAAAACTCAAAAATTACATTCCCAATGAAGAATTAGAATGTAGAGAGAGGGAATAAGAGAGAGAAGAAGAGAGTGATCAATCAAATGATTCCAACATATCCTTGTTGAAAGAAAAATGATATCCTACCACTTTATAAACTAGTTCTTAGAAAGAATTTAAGAGTTCTTCCAAGGAGGATTTCTCACTGAGTGGAGGTGATCCAATCTTCTACAAAAATCTTTCAGGATTTCATATGCAGGCTCCCCACAAGACTCAAGTTTCAAAATGACAACATTTATCATATCACATATGACACTCATCATTCATGACCACATGAGATACCAATTATCGAAGATGGATGTGAGTACATTATTTCTCACCAAGGAGTGAGAATTAAGACAACTCATCTCAGATACCAAAGGGAAAACACTATCCGAATGGGCCTTTTCTTTATCAATCTCATCCTTTGTCATTTTCACCTTATAAATAGTGGAGAGGAAAAAATCATATAGAGAGAGAATCTCAGTAAATAATACCTTCCCTTTTCAAGGATCTTCTCCACCCATTTATCATTAGCTATCCCCTGCATGGTGTACCCTTGAGCTCTCTTAATCACTTGGGAATCAAAGATACTAATAGGGGAGATATTTTCAATTGGAGGAAGAGGTGTCACATTGGAATATAGGAATGACTACACATAAGTATTCAAGGATCTCACATGCTCCTCAAGTTGTTTCACAATCTTCTTATTATCCTCATTGCATACGAGCAACCGAGCTGCAGACTCTTTGAACAAATACACATCTCCCTCATGTGTGGCCTACTCAAAGGAGGTCCTAGTCAACTTATAATCATCATATATCATTCCTCCTAAGGGTTTAATAACTTTAGGGCATGTAACTTCCATAGATTGGGATCTAGAAGCCTCATTGAAGAAATGAGAAGTTGTATGTGCCTTCTTGGTATTTTTGGTTTTGATGTACTTTGATATGGACTCAAAGTTACATGTCATGGCTTAATGCATTGTTCTTGATTCTCCTCTAAAAAACTCTTATACCAATAGGAAATTCCCGTCCATTGTAGACATGAAATTAAGCACAAAGGAACTCTCCGGTGCTTGATATGGAACCAGATCCTGCCCAAGATGAGATCATTTAGTTACCTATAAGGAAACACTTGGATTGCGGGGATGATTAAGATATTGAGATGGGTCAATTTCTTCTAGTTGAAGTGGATCAATAAGATTTTCTCTAACATTTTCCTTTTTTTGAAGCATCCTAGGGGAGAAACTTCAATACACTCATCTTTTGTAAGCTTCATTTTAGAAGAGTCTTTTGAATGAGCAGATTTAGTGCCCCTATCAAGTGACCTGAGATAAGAAGTGAGGGACACTTACTTAGATAGAGTTAGTAGACCACAAAATTCAATAAAAGAGGACCTCTTCCCCTTGAACAAATATTTTGACCTCTTAATCATTTCCATAGTTCTTTCTTTGATGTCACCAGATTCTTAGATGTTCCACGGGGTGGGAGTAAGAGAAGATGATTGCACTACTTGATACGTAGAATCAAATAGGTCAGATACATCATTGTTCATTCCTTCTACAAACTAGTCAAACTTGAAGTCCCTCATCTGATTCATTGTCATTATCATGTAGTCATGCTTCCTGACCTCAAAATAATCAGTTTAGTTCACCTAATATTTCTTAATTTGAGGAATGTGTTGCAAACATAGCAAGAGGAAAGTCTCAAGATTCTTCCTAATATCAAAATCTAGCTGGGATATGTAGGAAAAAACATTTAAAGCTGAGAAGGAGGTTTCAATGTTTTTTGCATCCATGATACTTTTATATGAGTAGATTCATAGGGAGATAGGGAAAGATACACCTTTATTATTTGAACTCTTACACCTAGTGTGAACATGGGATGAGTGTCTACACAACTCAATCATAATTATCTTGTCACTTGGATACCTTGGTAGCATGTGAGGTGCAAGATCAAACCCTCTAACCCTGATATAGGTGAAGGTGGGAAATTGGATGAAGTAAATTTTATATTTCTTGATCAACTAGTTATTTGTGGTGGAATTATTCATTTATGGTTTCCTTCAAGTAATCTTATGATATGTATGGTGAATGCATCATTCACCCTAGAGAAGTGAGGGTTACTCTATCGATATGTGAGCTATGGGTATTTTTCATAGGATGGTGACTTATGTGGCACATTAGGTGCAGTGGAGAGACCTTGGAAAGACCTTGTGTATATAAGGGCATATGCCAAATAAGAAGTCATTGTGAACTTCTTAGAGGTGGGTAAATGCAACAATTATCGGTGAGTTTTATTGCTTATGAGCTTCCCCCAGTCAATCATTTGATCTCCCTTTGTGACCACCAAAATGAATTGATCCATTTAGTCTTGGAATTCCTTTATGGTTTATTTTTCCATCACCTTATTCTATAGAAAAATTACATTCTAGTATGCTTCGTAAAATTCATTCTAAGACCAAGTCTTAGGAATATGAGAAGGCTTTCTTCCCTATTTGAGCCATGACCCAACTACCAAACCTTGAAACTATGAATTTTTCCTTTCCCATTATTGTGAGAAAATATCCTGAGTGATTAATACCATATTTTTATAAGTAGGAATCTACAGGTATTGAAAAGTATGTTTTGGAGTGAGGAATGCAAGAATTGAATTGTCATCTGCTAGGATTGTTCTTGAATCTGGGTCATAGTGCCGAGTCTAATACAAAACTAGCTCTATTATTTAAAAAGAAAAAAGATGACCACCTTATCTAAATATCATGCTTGAAAATACCTTTTCCTCCACATCTTCAAGAGGCTCACCTATCATTCTTGCTTTCAGATCCTCCAAGTCCATGCATGTTACATCATTGTGACCCACATTGTGATACTCAGTGTTCTACAAGAAAATTTTCTCATAACCAAAATACTTAACCTTCATGGTGGCTGGAGGTGGTGAAATAGATGAGGTACGAATGAATTTGAGTGATTTGACCCCAATCCCAACACTTTTTTATTTTTAGCAGGTCCCACCCCAAATGTTTATTTTTTACAAGTTTTTCAAATTATGTCTTACATGTGACCAAGGGATAGAATAAGAGGCAAGGAAATTTTTTATGTCCTTTTTGTCCCCTTAGTGTTTGGAAAATGGGACAATGGACAACATGCATTTAAAAGTACGTCATGGGTCCATGTTTTATGAGGAGGGGGAAACTATGATTTAAAACAAGCCTAAAGCCTGCCTAGGACACAAGTTGATAAGTATTAAATGAAGAAAATAAATCCACCACAAAGGGGCACACTTTTGTGTCCACTATATCCCCTTACATTAGGGGACAAGGAAAAATGGACAACAAGATTGAAAAAGTGTGTCAAGGGGTCATGATTTGCAAGTGTAAGGTGACCTAGGGATCAAGTTGTGATGTTTTAAGTGATGTAACTTAATTTATTAATAGGGGAACTTTTTTATGTCCCTAATATCCCCTTATACCAAGGGAAAAGGGAAAAATAAGGGTGAAAAGTGCAACCAAGCTTATAAATTGTGTTGATGTCATCCTACCAACGCGAGAATAGAACACGGAGAGTGTTTTTTCGGCCCCCAGAGTAGATCTTGGAGTTTGGAAGCTAACCCTTATATGAAATTGAATTCAAAAAAAATTATGAGTTCATGAAAACTAATTAAAAATCTAATTATGATTGTAATTTTATTTTCAGGCTCAATCACTCTTTTAGCACAAAGGAGAAATTCCAATGATCTAGACTATCACAGAAGATGGTGAATACTTGAACCAAAAATGATGTATCCACCATGTATTGAATTCCAAAATATTTTCATTGATTATTTTTTGACTTCCAACACTTCCCAGAAACTCTCAAAATCTCCTAAACAAGTTCACTTTCTTCATCGAGGCTCACATCCTTGCATCCACAATGACCCAATTTTTTTTTGAATGGATCCCGAAACCACGTGTCTTCACAAAATTCTTTTAAAATGACCTATATCTCTTGAAAAATCCTCTCCACAATGTTTGGATGGGTTTATATCTTTCCATTATCCTCCAAAGGGTATTCTTTTGTTACAAAATGGCTAAAACTAGCCCTTTTTATGCCTTTGGGAACAACTATTTTGCCTTAGGGATGAATAAATTCATGAATCCATTTAGATATACTTACTTGCACATTAAATGCACTTGAAAACCATGTTAGCACATTCCTCTCAGCTAAAATGAGGGTGAAATAGTTGATAGGTTGGCTAGAAGGAGGGTTCACAATCATCGGGAGAGGATGTTTTCAAGTGGGGGGTAGGTTGTAATGACCAAAAATTTAAATTTTACATGCTATATATTTAGCATGATAAAAATTGGATACATCAATTAATGAAGTGACTAATGTATTTATTTTTTAGTGATAAAATTTGTTGGGTGGACAAACTTATGGATTTCTTGCCAACACTCTGGGAATCTAAGTCCCTCTATTTAACCAGTGTAGCTACCGTATATATATGCACATGAAAATGTGGATTTCAGTGGTGGCCTTTTGACCTAGGATCCAACAGGGACACTCCACTGACCTTGTAGAAAAGCTTGCAGATACCTACAAGAGAGGACTTTATTTGTAGGGTGGGAAAGGTGAGTGAGAAATTAGATAGGAGAACTAATGTTGCAGGTAGAAAATTGGATTCCTATATACATCAATTAGAAGTTTTATCACATGCATTAAAATTAGGAGGAAAAAAATCTAAACGTAGCAACAAGACCAAATGGAATTTATGATTACAAAGTATCAATAAACTCTTAGTAAAAAAAGGCTCGAAACTCCTGGTATTGATTGCTTAAACCAAGTTGTACATAGTATGAGAATGGAGGAAAAATAGAGAGTGGGGGAAAGGAAGAATTTGGCTATCTCCTTTGTTCTCTCAAGGTAGAATGCACTCTTGAGCTTACAAAATTAATGACCAACCCTTTGAAATGGGAATGGCGTTACAATTTATAGAATGAGAGGTGACTTATCGTCTACCCCCCAATGGCTTTTCATATGTCCTTGTGCAACTTAAAACTTTTTGACTTCCTAGGAGAATATTAAGTCCCTTTTTATAACATAAAGGTGACTTATTACATTAGGAACATTAGGACATATGAAAAATTGCAACCCCAACGTGAAATTAGAATATTGGAAAGTGAGAGAAAGTTGGGGGAAGAGGAGAGAGAAAGAGAGAGAGAAGAAGAAGAGGAGATGTCATTCCTGATGAAGTCTGTTGGTCCTCGTTGATGGAAAGCTCCAAATGCAGTGAAACTCTGAATCTTCAAACTCCTTGCACACTATGAAACTCCTTCAAATTATCTCATGAATGCTCACCAAGTTGAGTGAATTGTTCTGCTGATGACCGCAACTCCTAGCCTATGTATGATATACCTGTGACCCGAACTATGTAGTGAGTGTCGAAAAACATTGTCTAGTTCCCTGAGATGATCACCCCTCTATGTCTCATTGTGCCAAACTTTCCCTTTGAGAACAACCTGCTATTAATAGTAAGTGTCCAGATGGAAGGCTTACTATTTTTAGTGAGAGGTGATTTTTCCCTCTTCTTGACCATCGTGATGTGATGAACTCCCTCATTCGATCTTGTGCACACTGCCTTTGCTTTGACCACTTCTTGGGGTGACTTACTATTTTTAGTAAGCACCTATATAAGGGACTTACTATTTTTAGTAAGTGATCATTTTCATTGTTTTCTACTTTGGATAATCATTTTGGCTTCTTAGAGGTCTTCAGTGCACACTGCCTTTTCCATAGCCGCTTTTGATGAAGACTTACCAAAAATAGCAAGCATGTGTAGGAAAACTTACTATTTTTAGAAAGTGGATTTCCAGTCCTAGATTTTCGATGGAGTCTCTTTTTCTAGATTTGACTCGTCATTGCGGTCACATCCTCCAAATTTCACATAATTTTTCCCACTAGAATGTTGGGAAATAAAATTTAAAATTTTCACCTAGCAGTGGCTTCAAGCACAAAGCTGACATGACGGCCATTAATGGAGCTTGAAATTTCTAGGTCTAGTTTTTGTCTCCATTTGTGATGAAAACAACTCCATTGTGATAGGTTTTTCATTTGGAGCTCATGTGCAAGTTTTTAGCTCGTTTCCATTGCCAGAATGATGGGAAATCTGATGAATGTGAGCCGGTGCACGAAGTGAGGATTTTTTTGGAACAAATAATGCAGAGCACCATTTAAACTCCCATTTACTTCATCATGATCATATTTAAAAATGTGGAATTCTGTAGAAGATGACACTTCGATTAGACTTGTATCTTGTGAGATATGAAGATTTCTCAATCTGGTGACTTCACGGTTATCTATCAAAAAACCTTCATTTTCTTCCCGTTCTTCATTTCTTCGATCCACTTTTCTCTCTGATATTGTTGTGTTTTCATGAATTAGAGATTTTTGGTGACCATGGTGGAGTTGGTGTTGGATCAGAGCCAAATGGTGGATTGAAGGTGAAATTCTGGATAAGCCAGATTTGATATTCAAATGCCATGGCATGGTGAGAAGCTGTGAAGGAGAAATGAGGGGGGAAGAAACAACTAAGTGCTGGATTTGAATATTTAAAAAATGATCATGCAAGGGTGGGGTGATTTTTTCATGTTTGATGTCCCTGACCTCAAGGATGTGAGGGACAGGGGATTTGCTTGAAAAAACTTCTGGGGGCTGAAAGTCGGTCACGTGGATGACCAAAGGTCCCCATAGGGGTCTGGGAAAATTTTTCCATGACCTCAAGGATGTGAGGGACATAAAATTCCATGGTGGTCCTGGAGATGTCTCGATCTGACGATGGCAGGGAATTTGAGCTCCAAAAATGCACCTGGGGGCTGAACTGTCAAGTCTGAAGGTCACATGAGGGTCCCAGAGGTCACATGGGGGCTGGGAAAATTTTTCCAAGGTTATTGTACCTTACCTTAGGGATGTCAGGGACATAAAATCCCACCAGGCTCCTGGTGCTGACACGTGTCCTCTCGAAAATTGACTAACTCCCTAACTGTCTCCAAGAGGGTAACTTGGAATGATGATAACTTGAGCTCCTGGTGGAATTTCTTGGTGAAATTTTATATGATACTAACTAGAAATTTCATTTTGAATCCAATGGTGGGATTCTCATGTCTTTATTCATCCATTTTATCCCTAAAAAAGTGGAATTGTGATTTGGTACTCCACTTGTGCCTGAGAAAAACTACCTGCAGACCTAATGCGCAAAAGTGTTGTGAAAAATATGATTTCACCATCATGTAGGGCTTGGAATCCTATTTATAGATATGTTTTTTTTTGCTCCTAACTCCATCCAGAGCTCCTAAAATCTTCTTCTAAAGCTTAGCAGTTGTTTTAGGCCTGTGTACTGCCTAGGCTTGTGAACCCTAGTTTTCATTCAGACTGCTCCAAGTCTTTCAAAACTTCCCCAAACCTTCCAAAATAATTTCCATGATGTTCTAAGGTCTTCAATTCACCTCCATGTTGAATTTTGCCCTTCTATTCCACTCCAGGGGGTTGATCCAGTCCTGGGAAGGCTAGTGATAGCCCTTCCCAATACTACAGAAGATAGCATCTTTTCAAAACTTCCTAAAATCACCTGGGGGATTAAATTGACTTTCCTAAATCACCCAGGGGACCAATTTGACATCAAATAGGGGGTAAAAAACTGATGGATGTGACCTAGGGTGTCTAGGAATGATAAACATGAAAATTTCGACACAGGGGTATAGTTTTTGTGCTCAGAAATTGTCAATTTCCCTGTTACACATTTACATGAAAACAATTGGCTCTAGCTTGGGGACATGGCATGGACTGAGCAAAGAGAATACATGACATGGGAATCCAGAATCTCAATTTTAGACCATATAGTTTGTTGACCAGTGTTTTATCCATTGGGCCCTACGGAGTCATGTACAACTTACAACGAGAGAGAGAGAGAGAGAGAGAGCGAAGAAGGAAAACACACACAAACAAAACGATAGAAAGGAAACACACGACACACAACAGAAAGGGAAACACTCTAGTAGAAAGGGAAACACACCTAGAAATCACCTATGGTACAAGGCGGGGGACAACCCACTTTCACTGAAGCACTTTTCATTTCTCAAAAGTTACCCCTGAAGAGGCAACACTGAATGATGATGTTCTGCGAAGCCATTGACGGGTTCCAGAAAGTAGCCTCCCCTCCTTAGCTGCTTATGAAATCCGGTGCTTTCACAATTATCTGTGTACTTGGTAGGAGTGAGTCCATGTGAGCCTTTTGATGCTCAGGTCCTTGCTTGGAAATTCCACTGCCTTCATGTTCTTTGAAATCGGTTTCATAGTGCCAATTTCCTTCCATGTTTATCCATATAGCTGATTCTCCATTGAGCATCTCATCGCTGCCCCAAATCTAATTTTCATTCCAATTCCTTGAATCTTCTGAGTTGTTTTCTTTCCTGGGTCTATGCTTATTTACATCTTCTCCATGAGAAACATTAGATTCATCCTTTATCTCTATCCCAGTATGATGATTTTGAGTACTGACGAGGGGATAGGAGGAAAACTCATACTTGTCTTGTATGTCCATGGCACAAGTGAAGAGATCAAAAGTCAACTCGGGATCTTCCAAAACTTCTACTACATCCAAGATTTCTTGCACTGAGTCATGTTTGATTGTTTCCTATAGCTCCTCTTTGTACGCCTTTGAAGAATGCAACTTAAGGAAACTATCTAGAGGGATTACCTCATAATCTTAGGAATCACTGCATCCTACCGATCCTTTATCAAAAAGATATTCATCTTCAGAGGTCTCAAAAATTCTTGCTTCAATTTCTTCATCATGGAAAGAGTCTTCATCTTCAAATGGGAAAGAAAATATCTCCATTTCGTTATTACATCCATCAACCATTAGCTCAAGAGTGGCATCATATTTTTCATCTTGCCTTATCTCAATATGGCCAACCTTCACATTGGTTAAGGCTTCCAAATCAACTTCACGCTTGTCTTGCATATTCATGGCTTGCATCAAGAGTTCAAGACTGAGCTCGGGGTCCTCAGTTTCTTCTGTGGCTTTAATAGTTCTTGTACAAACATTTATTTCAAACCTTTCATGGGCTCATCACAAGCTGATTTTGTCTCTCCATAGATGGCCTAACTGAGATCATCTTCATCCCCAAATGGGAATGAGAATAACTCCTCATCTTGGATAAGCATATAAGCTGATTTTTCTTATTGAAAATCATTAAGAACCATCTCCTCTTCTCCATGGTTTGCATTATCGATCAATTTGGGGGGCTGCCCTCTTATAACTCAAATCTCCTCAATGCTTCTTCAAAATCCAAATCTCTCTGGGAAGGCATGTCTGGACCTATCAAGATGGGGATATCCTCTTCCTCCTCGGTTTCCACAAAGTTATTCATCTGCCTGCTACCTTGATATAAGATGTTAGCTTCCGGGCTTCCAAAATTTTGTACCGTGTACCTCATCTTCTTCTCGGGAAGTAATTTCTCCATGTCTCCCTTCACTGGTATGGTTGTAGAAGACCAATTCATCTGAATTTTCCCTCCCAAGTCTCAGAAAAAACTTCTACTCAACAACATTCTGAACGAGGCTGGGACGTCTACTACCAAAATCATCACTGAAACTTTCTTGTCTGGAAATTTGGTGAGAGCCACTTGTGCATCTTTGACCTTCCCTACAAGTGAGACCTCTTTTGAATCCAAAGAGTAACAAGAGCCACTAGGTGGAGTCATGGTAAGTTTGAGAGCCTTGGTGACCTTCACAAGGCATCACATTGTCTGAGGCACCTAGAATCTATTATGCAATTGTTCAGTACATATTCTCCAACAAGAAGGGAGACATAGAAAGGTTCAACTTTATCAGTCTTTGATGCACTCAAAGAAAGCATGTTCTGTGAGGGAGGTGTAGGTGGGTTTGGTAGTATTCCTTTAGGATGATGAGCTACATCATTGGGTGTTAGACTACCATTCTTGATGTATTGAACAAACCTCTCAAAAAAATTTAGGATGGGTCTACCAATATTCAATTTTGGTAATCTGTACTTTGGCTTTATTCTCATATTCTATGAAGTCAAACAAAGTAGATGTGGATAAGGGGGGTGAAGGGATTGATTTCAGAGTCTGGATAGGCTTGGGAGTAGGATTTGATGTTTGAGCAATGGAGGGTATTTGTAATGGCACACTAGGAGATTTTAAAGGAGAAAATTTAGATTTAGACTTGGAAGAGACATTTGAAGACTTACTTGGTATTTTGAGAGCCTTCTTACTTGTTACGGGATCAGGCTCCAATAATGCAGTCTTCATGGAAGATGGAAGTGGGGATCCTCTACTGATTATTTTGTTTTGTTGAGTCATCACAAGAGGATCATCAACCTTCTTTTCTTTTACAACATTGGAGGGAGATGCTCTTTTCTTGGACTGAGAATGAGTGAATACCACACATGAGAAATGAGGTGCATCTTCTTCGTCTTCTTCATCACCTCTAGAATACTCACAAAATCTGATTTGTCTATCATTCTCAAGTTCATCGATCTCTAGGAAGTTTCCACCTTCACTTTCTTGTTCAAGCTCTTCTTCACTTTCTTGAAATCTACAATTTACATTCATGGGTGGGGCCTCCAAGGTGAGCCTTTGGGGTGCTCCTGCAATCTGATTTTTGTTGCTTCTTTGAGAAGATACTCGTTCAAATAATTCCCTCTTCAAAGATTCCATCTCATTCACCAAATTTTGCAGCGATGGATTGGTTCTCTCATCTCCATGATGTTGGGCCTTGCCCTTTGATGGATTCTTGATCTTTCCAGAGAGGATGAGATCATCATCAAGTTCAATGGCCATCCTTTGTGCTTCTACAATGTTCCTTGGTTGGGATCTTTGCAGAAAAAATCCTACTTCTGATGATTGAGCATTGATGAAGAATCTCTTGATATTATTTTTAGACAGTGAATCTTCTTCCAGTATCCTGCAAAGCAACCATTTCAAGCGAGCCATGAAGTCTCTCATAGTTTCACTTTCTCCTTTCTTCATTTGAGCCAACTGCACTAAGAGGTCCTAACAGTCTTCAGTTGATTTTAATATTTCCTCGAAGGCAGTCTTGATGTCATTCCAACCAGTGATGGATTGGGTAGGCAGGAGGTAGAACCATTTTGCTACTTTTTCTTGGAGGGACTCCATAAATTGTCTCACAACAACATCTTCATGTTAGACACTAAGAATTCCACATGATGTCATAAAGACAGTGATGTGTTCTTCAAGATGTTGTGTTTTGTCACCTTTGAACTTTGGCAAGTTCTTGCGGGAACTTGTTGGTAGATCATGGAGAGGTGGTTCAAGAGCAAGTGGGCATGTATTCCTTCCCCATGGAACAATGGGTTGAGGTCTTTCTACTTCATCAGCCATCATTGTTTCTGCTTCTACTTCAGCCCTTGCTTCTACAAATTCTTCTTCAAACTCTTCTTCTTCTAGGAACTCAATGCTTAATGGTGATGGAAAATGGGAGAATTTGAAGGGGGAGTATCAACAGGAGTTTTGATAGTATTGCCAGGTGAACTACTCGAAGCGCCAGATGGAGAGGAGGCTTGAGAGAAGAAGTATGGATTATCTCTAATTCATTCTTGCTGATTTTGCAAAGCCTCAAAATTGGAAACAACACCGCCTCTCGACCTGTTCAACTTGGTGTATCTTCCTTCAGCCAACTTTTGGAAATTCTTGAAGTGGGAATATGAAAAGACACTGTGGAATATGAAAGGTCACGTGTAGGAACTGACAATGTATCTTTCAGTAATGGATTTTCATGTTTTTTTTTTTCAATATTTTATTTTTTTTGTATTTTAGGACCTTGTGGTCATATTTTGGGTGTAGTTGCTACTAAATTTGCCCCACGGTGGGTGCCAAAAATTGTCAGCAAGAAATTTTTTTGGGTAGATTTCTCACCAATGCTCTAGGAATCTAAGTCCCTATAATTAACTAGTGTAACTACCGTATATGCATGCACATGAAAAGGTGGATTTCTGTGGTGGCCTTTCGACTGGGGATCCAATAGGGGCACTCCACTGACCCTGTGGAAAAGCTTGTAGATACCTGCAAGAGAGGACTTTGTCTGTAGAGAGGGAAAGGGGAGTGAGAAATTAGATAGGAGAACTAATGTTGCAGGTAGAAAATCAGATTCCTGCATACATCAATTAGAAGTTTTATCACATGCATTAAAATTAGGAGGAAACAACTCTACACATAGCAACAAGAAAAATGGAATTTTTGATTTAAAAAGTATCAATAAACCCCTTAGTCAAAAAAGACTCGAAACTTCTTCTTCTTGTATTGGTTGCTTAAACCAAGTTGTACTAGTATAAGAATGGAGGAAAAATAGAGAGTGGGGGAAAGGAAGAATTTGACTATCTCATTTGTTCTCTCAAGGTAGAATGCACTCTTGAGCTTACAAAATTAATGACCAACCCTTTGAAATGGGAATGGCGTTACAATTTATAGAATGAGAGGTGACTTATCGTCTACCCTCCAATGGATTTTCATATGTCCTTGTGCAACTTAAAACTTTTCGACTTCCTAGGAGAATATTAAGTCCCTTTTATAACATAAAGGTGACTTATTACATTAGGATCATTAGGACATATGAAAAAGTGCAACCCCAATGTGAAATTAGAATATTGGAAAGTGAGAGAAAGTTGGGGGGAAGAGGAGAGATAAAGAGAGAGAAGAAGAAGAGGAGATGTCGTTCCTGATGAAGTCCGTTGGTCCTTGTTGATGGAAAGCTCCAAATGTAGTGAAACTATGAATCTTCAAACTCCTTACACACTGTGAAACTCCTTCAAATTAGCTCACGAATGCTCACCAAGTTGAGTGAATTGTTTCACTGATGACCACAACTCCTAGCTTGCGTATGATATACCTGTGACCCGAACTATGTAGTGAGTGTCGAAAAACATTGTCTAGTTCCCTAAGATGATCACCCCTCTATGTCTCATTGTGCCAAAATTTCCCTTTGAGAACAACTTGCTATTAATAGTAAGTGTCCAGATGGAAGGCTTACTATTTTTAGTGAGAGGTGATTTTTGCCTCTTCTCGACCATCGTGATGTGATGAACTCCCTCATTCGATCTTGTGCACATTACCTTTGCTTTGACCACTTCTTGGGGTGACTTACTATTTTTAGTAAACACCTATATAAGGGACTTACTATTTTTAGTAAGTGATCATTTTCACTATTTTCTACTCTGGATAATCATTTTGGCTTCTTGGAGGTCTTCAATGCTCACTATCTTTTCCATAGCCACTTTTGACGAAGACTTACCAAAAATAAGAAACATGTGTAGGAAATCTTACTATTTTTAGAAAGTGGATTTATAGTGCTCAATTTGTAATGGAGTCTATTTTTCTAGATTTGGCTCATCATCACGGTCACGCACTCCGAATTTCACATAATTTTGCCAACTAGAATGTCGGGAAATAAAGTTTAAAATTTTCACCTTGCAGTGGCTTCGAGCTCGAAGCTGCCATGGCAGCCATTGATGGAGCTCAAAATTTATAGGTCTAGTTTTTGTCTCCATTTGCAATGAAAACAACTCCATTGTGATATGTTTTTCATTTGGATCTCGTGTGTAAGTTTTTAGCTTGTTTCCATTGCCAGAATGATGGGAAATCTGACGAATGTGAGTCGGTGCACGAAGTGAGGATTTTGTTGGAACAAATAATTCAGAGCACCATTTGACCTCCCATTTGTTGCATCATGATCATCTTGAAAAATATGGAATTCTTCAGAAGATGGCACCTCAATCTGACTTGTATCTTGTGAGATATGAAGATTTCTCGATCGGGTGACTTCACAGTTATCTATAAAAAAACCTTCATTTTCTTCTCGTTCTTCGTTTCTTCGATCCACTTTTCTCTAATATTGTTATGTTTTCATGAAGTAGAGTATTTTTGGGTCATGGTGGAGATGTTTTTGATCAGCAATGGTAGACTTGGTGTCTGGATAAGCTTGAGTAAATCCATGGCATGGTGAGAAGCTGTGAAGGAGAAATGAGGGGGGAAGAAACGGCTAAGTTCCGGATTTGAATATTCAAAAAATGATCATGCAAGGGTGGGGTGAATTTTTTCATGTCTAATTTCCCTAACCTCAAGGACGTGAGGGATGTTAAATTCCATGGTGGTCCTGGAGTTGACACATGTCCTCGATCCGACGACAAGGAATTTGAGCTCCAAAAATGCACCTGGGGGCTGAACTGTCAAGTATGAAGGTCACATGAGGGTCTCAAAGGTCACATGGGGGATAGGAAAATTTTTCCAAGGTTGATGTACCTAACCTCAAGAACATTGGGGATATAAAATCCCGCAAGGATCCTAGTGCTTACATGTGTCCTCCCGAAAATTGACTAACTCCCGAACCGTCTCCAAGAGGGTAACTTGGAACGATGATAACTTGAGCTCTCGGTGGAATTTCTTGGTGAAATTTTATATGATATTGACTAGAAATGGCCTTTGGAATCCAATTGTGGGGGGTATCATGTCTTTATTCTTCCATTTAATCCCTGAAAAAATGGAATTTTTATTTGGTACTCCACATGTGCCTCAGAAAAACTGTGTGCAGACCTGATTCGCCAAAGTGTTGTAAAAATATGATTTCACCATGATTTAGGGCTTGTATTAATTTTTCCAGGTATTTTGTTTTTCTCCTAACTCCATCTAGAGCTCTCATAATCTTATTCTGAAGCTCAGTAGTTGTTTTAGGCCTGTGTACTGCCTAGGCTTGTGAACCCTACTTTTCATTCAGACTACTCCAAGTCTTTCAAAACTTCCCCAAACCTTCCAAAATAATTTCCATGATGTTTTAAGGTCTTCAATTCACCTCCATGTTGAATTTGGCCCTTCCGTTCTACTCCAGGGGGTTGATCCAGTCCTGGGAAGGCCAACGATAGCCCTTCCCAATACTGCCAGAAGATAACATCTTTTCAAAACTTCCTAAAATCACTTAGGGGATTAAATTGACTTTCCTAAATCACCTAGGGGACCAATTTTACATCAAATAGGGGGTGACCAGACTGATGAATTTGATTGAAGGTTCCTAGGAATTATAAAACATGAAAATTTTAGCACATGGGTATATTTGTCGTGCTAAGAAATTGTCAATTTCCATGTTGCACATTTACGTGAAAACACTAGCATATTTAGAATAATCATTAGCATAAAAGATATTACTATGATACGTGCTCACATCAACCTCAAGTGGTTGAAAGAGAGACACAAAATTACACTCAAGTAATTTCTTTAACATAATGGGTGGAGCACAGGGTAGACACATAAATTACCTTTTTATAGGTTGTAATTATATCTTAATTGCTTGACCTTTGTCATTAATAGTGTCCTTATTAGTATCCTTATTATCAGTAGCCTTGCCTTTAAATGTAGGTATGTTTGAGAAATTGACATTAGGTGTAGTAGAAGAGATATAAACATACTTAAGCTTATTCATATATATTAAATTGGCCTCATTTTCTTTCAAAGTATGGAAAAGATGATCAAATGCGGGGAGCTTATCAAATATAAATGAGTCTTGTAAAGGAGCAAGTATGATTTGTGTGAAGAGATAGTGAAGTTTGTTACTAGGTAGAATATTATTAATTTTAGTAAGCATAGTATTATAGTGTAAAAAATAGCCATTACTGGGCTCATTAGACCCTTGACATACTTTATACGTTTGAGAATAAGAAATTTTGATAGATAATTGTGCAAGAAACTGATTTTCCAAAGCAGTGAAAAATTACACAGAATGTGTTGGTAGATCATAGAACCATTGTATGGTAAATCCCTTTAGACTATGAGGGAAAAGCTTTATAAATAAGATATCATGATATGCATAGTAAAATAAAACCACATGGAATGATTAAAGTTGTTTTGTCGGGTCATTCTTAGTATCATAAATAGGAAGCTTGAGAGAAAGAAAACTAAGAGGTAAGGGATAAGAAGACACTTATGGAGGAAGCAAGTTATGAGTCAGTTGAGTAGAATCTATAGTATGAGAAGCAATGGATGTACCTTGATGTAATTGTAATAGTTGATATTATACAATATTAACAAGGGTTTTAAGGGCCTACATACTAGAAGAAACATGTGAAATAATATGATTGTAAGCATGAACAATGGTTTATGTAGGAATATACATAAAGATACTATGCATTGTGACACTAGTTGTCCCCACATATATAGGCTTGAAAGAATGAGGAATATGAGATGTCTCTATAATATATTGAGAAGTATGGTTCACTTGTTCCCATAAGCATATAGAAGGATTTTTATATGTGTAATATTCTCTTGTAATAAATGTTCCATATATTGTGCCTAATCTTCAAGAATGATATGTGCATTAGACCCTTCACCTTGTACATGATCACTTATAATATTCAAAACAGATGGGCAGAGATATCAACAATAGAATAAGAACTAATAATAGGGAGCATAGTGCCACAATGTCTTCCAACATAAGGGGAATAATATCTTATAGCGACATATGATTGAGAACCCCTAGGATTATAAAAAATGGAAGATTTGAGGATTAAACATGGTGATATGGAGTAAGAACAATAAAAACAAAAGGGGGATGAGCTTGAAAATGAACCCTAGAGCCACTAGGGTTTGAGACAAAAATGTCTGATACAAGATTCAAGTTCACTAAATGTTTGCACCTTTTTAAAATATTTTATCATCTTTTAAATATGTTTTAGAATGCACAACACTAATTATGAATGTAAAGTTTGAAACTAGGAGCTATTCTAATTAATTATCTTCTAATATTAGCTATACAATATCATAATAATGTATTGATAATTGTTATAATTGGTTTTTTATCAGTAAAAAATGGTTGGTGGGTCCCTCTCCCTTTAATGGATATCATAAAACATATTTACAAGTTTTCATTAGATAAAAATCATTAACCATCTTAACACATGGTTGAAAATGGATGAAAATAGGTGATTGATACCTTAATAAATAACAATAGTTTGATCTTTACATGATCAATTTAAGTTTAATATCACCAAAAAATACTTCTAAGAAAAAATGATTCCTATTTACAGACTAAGAATAGATCTTGGTGGTTCACAAGGTTTGTAATAATCCAACCTCATAAATGTTATACTAAAGAAATTTACAAACAAAAATCTCCTACTTAATGTTGGTTCAAAAATCCCATCATTTTGATTATGAAGACGTTCCTTGTAGGAAATATAGACACCTATAATTTGGTCTACATGATCTTATCATACTAACCATCCTAGTCTCACTTTAATTTACTGCACTACACTAGTAAAATACCCTTTCTAACATCTTCTAAACCCCCTAAACCTGATAATCCCTCTCTAACCAGCTTCTATAAGCTTGTTTCCCTTTAATTAACCTTGTTTAGGTTAATTAACCCTCTTATTGACTTTCTAGGAAGGATTTGACTTCCTAAACAAATATCTTACCTTTCCAAATAGCCACTTAGCTTCCTAAAATCTTGTTCACACCTCCAAGTATGTTTTTATAAAAATCAACTTTTTGACTCCTTTTTAGTCCCACATGCATCCAAAACATCCTTTTCTAAAATACAAAAACTATAAATAGAGGCATACCCCTCCCACATTTTCTCAAGAACTCTCTCTCTCTCTCTTTCTCATTTCTGATTTAGGTCATGATTAGGTCTTTTAGAGCCATTTCATAGTTTATTTGAGCTATTTACTTGTTATTTGCTAATCCTTTCAAAGCTTTAGGTAAATGGGAGAATCCATTAATGGAGAGCTTCCATTCTTAAGCTTTTGAAACATCAATAAACACAAAATTGATTGTTATGTATTTAATAGGTTCACTTATAGATAACTTTCATGGAGTAGAGAGCTAATATAGTCTTGTTTAGATTTTTATTGTTTGTTTCAAACTTTATAATATGAATGCAAATAGGTAGCTTGTGCTTATCTCTAATATGATGGTCAGTGAGTTGTTTGTTTAAAGATTTTGGGGCCTCTTTTGTGTTCTTACCCCATTTTATAAGCTTTTGCAAACTTTTCATCGCACACATTTGGCACACCCAGTGGGATAACCCCATAATCCTTTTGAAATCATTTCTAAGCTTTGTATGTCCATTTTTAATCATTATAGAGTTTTCTAGGGTTAAAAGGTTCATCTTTTGATAGTTTTCGTGTTTTAAACAAGCTAAATCTCCCGTTTGGTTAAACATTTAATGGGTTCAAGTTATAAATATATTTCCTTGATAAAAAAATAACCTGGTTGCTTCTTTAAAAAATTCATTTCCATGAGTTTTCATATTTTTTACAGGGGTACGTGCAGGTGTCCTGGATGGGTGTGTCTCCGTCGAAACCCTAACGCACCTGTCTCATCATATTTTTAACTGACAGGTCATTAATAAATGGTCACATACCTATCAAAATTTTGGCGTGTCCATTGAATTTCAGGCATATCCATGCCTTTGGAAGCACAAGTGAATTTTTGGCATACTATGAAGATTTATCTTTTACCTTGCAGGCATATCTGTCAGGAAGGAGGTGTCTATATTAAAACCCTAGCGTACTTATCTCTCGGCCTGTGTAGGTGTTGGAACTTATTGTCAAAAAAAATTTCCATGTGTACACGTAAGTCTGGGAGAGTATCCGTTGGTTGGGACGCGCATGCATTGTTCAGGGCGTGCAAATGTCTGAGTTAAAAATTGGAATTTCTCTTCGAGCTGTAAGATCAAATTTTTGGGTTTTTCTGGTTATTTGTAGGTTCTAACATGTGATTGCAGGTTTCTTTTTCATTTTTTTTACTAATGTAGTTTAATTGTTTTATCTTCTTAGTTAAAGAGATATTTTCAAAGTGTGTATGCTCTTCCCACGCACCTTCTAGGTGATTTTGGGAATACAAAACAATTTTTAAAACCTTGTTATTACTTTCAAAACATTTACTTTATGCTTCCTAAATGGATTGATATTTCAAAATTAGTTAAAACGAACTCAAAATTTTGTAAAAACACTTAAAGTATTTTCTATAAAGCTTGTTTTAGTTGAGTTTCCACATTGTGTATGTTCTTCCTTCGTATCTTTTGGTGATCTTAGGAATCAAAAGCAACACACAAACTCTCTTTTGGTATCATGATATTTTGTGGAAAATTACTAACCATTTACATATAGAACCAAAAACGCTTGTCAAAGAAAGGAGTTGCAAAAATGAAACCCACTAAGACGTGTTTATAGGTTGTCAAACGGTGTGCTACTTAAAACCACATTAAGCTAAGCAATATAAAAAAACATGCCACTTCACATCACACTATATTGCAAATTTCTGAAAAGTGTACATCCCTATTTGCTCAACAAGAGCATAACCCCTTTGGCATAACACCTTAACATACAACAATGGGGGTTGTCCTAGGTTCCCTAAAGTAATCCACCTCCGAGTAACCTTGTGGATGAAACAATAAGTGCTCCAACCTACCCATTTGACTAGATTTTACATTACAAGTTAGAGTTAAAGTTGTATGTATCGTGACCCCAGTGACGAACACAACTGAACATACTAGTTACTCATTATATCAGAAGGGGGTAAAGTAAAGCCGAGATACTCCCAAAAAATTCAGTGTGACTCTTTGGGTAAATTGAGTTCGCATTTAGATCTGTTGACACCTAGTTGAGCGATTTTATTAGGAAAGCCATTTTGTCTTGGAGCCCACTTTTCTAGTCCATTATTGTGTCTTATCGAGCCATCACAAAGTGATGAATTACTTGGAGTCTGAACCTTGTTTTTTGAACAAGGCAAAGACTCCACTTGAGTTAGATCTAAGTTTTTTTCATCACAAAATTAAACGACGTATTGCGTAGCTTAGTTTCTTTCTCATCTTTGGACGAGGCAAAACTCTGCCCAAGTGGCGCTTAGTTTATTTTCATCTTTTGATCTATACCCTTACATTTTTGTTTCCCATTTGGGATGAGAAAGAGGCACACCCCACAAGTCTTATCAAGGAAAATATTCACCACTTTTTGTTCGTTTATGCCCATCCATGTTTTTGGCTAGGCTGTTAAATGTATAAAGTTTGTAAATACGTTTTTGCGTCTTTAATAGTACTTCGATCTTGATTTCAAGATCGTTTCCATTGCTAAAATTTCAGTTCATCATTATTTCTCATTAAGTTGTTATTTTTTCTCACATTATAGCTATAAAATTACTGTACTAACATCATATTTTCATTTTTGTGAGAACTTGGTGTAAGTCCCTTTTATTGTATTGTTACGTTGCTTGCACAAATAAATAACTTCTTGCTATACTTATACCTAGTTTCAGTTCCACCATCATCTAAGTATTTTAAGAGTGTCAATATTGCCATGTGTATACTATGATAACATCATCTTGATACTAACACCTTGCTTTCTAGGTTAACGTGTCAAGATAGTGTTGTTACGTAATCCACATTTGTAACTTCCTTTTTTGAAAAAAAACTTAGATTATGTGGGCATTTAAGTTGGTCTTAGTGTATCTCGTGGAGAGATCGTGTCAATATCACTTTGGTATTTAGGCCTTGTTAGTATTCTAACTCGACCTATGTATTGATAGGGTATTGTCACTATCTACTTTGATCCCTTTATTGGAATCATAGTTTAGGGTACAATCTTGTTAAACGACAGTTTGAGTGATTGTCTTGTTTGCTAGAGTGTTCATATGATTTTTCCTTAAACGATAACGACTGCATAGCATTACATCTAGAACACACTAGGATATTTTTGTTGTCATACGAATTACACAACATATGCTCAGGTTGTATACAACTTTGAAATCATTTAGACAAAACCTAGTATAACTTTGACTAGTAATGCCAAGAATCATGAAAATGACATCTAAACCAAATGAGTGTGACTTAGAAGAAAATAATTTTGCATCCTTCCCATTAAGTGGAAATAACTTAGCACCTCTCTTTTCGTAGGTCAAATACATTGAACCATTAGTCGATCATAGCAGAGAAGAATTTGATTCTTCTGAAGAAAAACATTAGTTTGACCTAATTCGATTTGACAAGCTCCTTTATGATAAAAAATATCAAGTACTCGTAAGAGTCCTAGAGTTAGGAGCTAAAATTCCGCAAGAGCACGAAATGGAATCTAAAATCATTAATCGTAAAATGGAAGTGTGATCATCCCTCTTAGACAAGGATACTCCCTTTGATGGAGGGTGTGCTTCTACTTCTGAACAACATACCAAAATTTTTGAAGAAGAACCCTCAAAACCAGTTGGTGATTCATGAAAATATTATTATAAGGCTTCACATAAAGTAAAAGTTGAGCATGAACGTAAAGGCTCATTGCCTCCTAAGTTTGACAAGGAAGACGATCCCTTAGTTGAAGAAGAGATTATTCAAAAACAAATATTGAAACTAAGTCAAAAGTTAGCAAATTTAGGCTCTTCGAGTAGGAACATTCATAAAGATAAACTCAAGATGAAATCCGGAGAGTTTCACTTTGATTCGTACGATAACACAACTTGTAAATTTGCTAAGGTAAATAAACCAATATCACCTATAAAAGAGAAACTCATTCAACAGGAGTTACAATCAATGAAGAACACACTTACTACGCTACAGGAAGGTAACATAGGACACAGTAGGAAGTTCTTATATGAAGAACTATGTCCTTACCCCTTTGATAAGGACGTGTTGTGACAACCGTTTCTGAAACATTTTTCCATTCCTAAATTTGATAAATTTAAGAGCAAAGGTGATCCTCATGATCACATCAAGGAATTTTACATGTCTTGTAAGGAGGTTACATACAATGATAATTTATTAATATGACTATTACCTCGCAGCCTAGGAGCACTGACATTAGAATGGTTCTTTAGTATGCCAAAGGGATCTATTACAACATGGCCTGCACTAGTGGAAAAATTCATGCGACATTATTCCTTCCATACGGAGAATGTTATCGTGATGAATGACCTTTGCAATGCAAAAAAAAAACCTAATGATACTTGTTAGTGTAGAATCAAAACACCCCTAAATGTCTATAACTAGATGGTTTGAGACTCTCAATGTGATTGAACAACATGGAGCATCTCTCAAGGTGTGGCAACTTGTGAGTTAAGAGAGCTCTCCGGATTGAGACCGATTCCTATTCCTCTGTTCAGGTGCATACAAATAAATTACAGAGGGTCTATTCTTAGTCTATTTTATCTACAAGGAGACAGGGTTAGAGAGATGCAAGAAAATAAACCTAAGCTAATGAGGTGATGCACCAAAGGAATGGTAGACATTTGTTTTGTACTTTAACACAACACAGGAATGTAATACAAACAACATGCACATATGACCAAATCGCAATAAGAGATCAGAGAGATAATAATGAATACATGAGAGGGTCGAGAAACATCCACAGACATATATATTATTGCTCAAGAGTCGATACAGTATATTGTAGTAGCCAAGAGGAAAAACTTGCATTACAACCCAAAGGAGAGGTTAGAAAAGCTCCACAAATCCTTCTGTGAACAAAAGAAGAAGGGAGGGCACAAAATAGAAATGTCCAACCTTTTACAATGAGTCCTGACCCTACTTTTATAGATTCAACACAGAGGGAAGAAGGAGAGAGAAGTGGGAAAACTAGTTCAAAGCTCAACCACTATCATCAATGCCTCCTACAAAATCCACCCCAAATCTGTCGTGCCTACATCAATTACTTGTTTGGTACCTTGAAGGAGGAGGAAATGACAGATCAGATCAAATCTGATCTAGTTGTTGGGGCAAATAGATCCTGTATTAATGGCTCGAAGATGTTTCTTCATTTTTTCCCCACCTAACCTCTCCAAAATTAAAGTTTTAGATATTCATCACGTAGATGAGGAAAAGATCATTCTAATGGTGCCAGATTTGCTAGATTTCAAGCCTAAAGTCGAAAGATATGCCCATTTGAAATTTGAATCAGTTTTGACCAAAATGGCAGGAACCAGCTACTAGAATGGCCCCCCTTTTGAAAACAGACACGTGGAGGGTGGGTACATGTTTGAGGGCAGCCTTTGTATTTTTCTTTTGGAGTTACGTTGGGTTGACATGTGGTTTCTTCACGGATTGCTCAATTATTTCATGTTTTTGGCTAAGTCTTTTGTTCAGTGGGGTCATACATCTGACCGGGGACACGCAGAGGCCTGACGCTTGTTTGGAAACCTTTCCCTGATTTTGCTATTGAATTAGCATCGTGCTAACACTAGGCACCCTCCACTGGCCTGTCTCACTACTTTGACTTACTCAACCCCAACCCTGTCCCTTTATGAAACCGGACGTGTGGAGGCTCTGCGCTCACTTAGAAACCCGCTCAGGATTTTGCCTTTGAAGGAGCGTCAGGTTGACACGTGGAAGCCTCCAGAGGCTCTTGGACTTTTCAACGGCCTCTCTTACCTTTTCGGACCCTGAACACGTGGCGAGCTGGCGCTCGTTCTCCATACTTAGTTGTTTTTTGGGCCTGCTCTGTCCCATTTTTCCACTTGGACTACATGGCGAGCCCGTGCTCACTTGGGTCTCCACTTTCAGATTAACTTTTGGAGATGCGCCAAGCTAACGCATGCGTGGCAACTTTCTGCTAGCACTTCTATACTTAGTCTTTTTTGCGGCCTGCCTTGTCCGCCTTTTGACTTTTAGCTGTTGACTCTACCTCATCTTTGGGTCTGGGACACGTGAAGGCTTGGTGCTTGTTTGAGTCTGCCCTTTGGATTCAATCTTTGGAGGTGTGTCACTTGGACACTTGGTAGCGTCCATTGTCTCCTCCATACTTAGTCTATTTTTTTGGGCTCGTTCTGAACTGTTTCAGAGCCCAAAGACTTCTAAATTTCATTGTTTCTTCTCTTTGAGCCTCTGGCTTCTTTTGACACTTTCTTCTCCTTTCCCAACCCTGTTATTCCATTTTCGAGCCCACTTGTAATCCATTTGCTGGATTTGAAGCACAGGTTCGCTTGACAGAGTTCGTTTCTTGAATTTTTTCTTGCATGGGTTCGTTTGATCTTTCGCAGGCCCTGCCACTCCATTGTAGAGTCCCTCTGCAACGTGTTTGCAAGAATTTGAACATGATTTCTCTTGGTTTCTTTTGTGCGGGGTTGTGGCTGATCAATTTTTTTCAGGGGGACAAAATAGTGATAACAATTTGGTGACTCACAGGGGCATCTACCTGCTAGATGAAAGGACCAGTTGCCTTGTTATATCCATTAGGCATGGAGTCAAGAATGATGGCCTGATACTGATCCTACCTCTGATCTATGAGCCTGACCATTTGCACTCTCAATTTTCATAAGAAATATTTAAACAAGGTTTATGAGAGTAGAAAATTGTTTTGACTCGGGGATTTCATCTATCCCTGAATGGACTGTCTCGAAGACAAATTTTTAGTTGCTCTACATTTGTTTTATTTTAAAGATAGTAACTATTACAAGAAACTATGAGTCTTCTACCATGAATAGTGAAGGGCCTGGGCTCATAGTAGCTCTGGAGCAATACGAACAAAACTTATGTACAAAGACAAAATCATACATGCCTCAAATGAGACATGCAGAGTGTGCACAAGCACTTCTTCTGCTGGAAACAAAGTCTACTCCTACTCCTAAACTAACCAGAGAGAAAAGGGGCTAAACAAAGCCTGCTATAGGCAGGGAGAAGTAGCTTCCCTTTCTCAAGAGAGGAAGCCATGCAAATGATTTGACACTAAATATAGCTACCTGTATGAGTGAAAAACTGACTTTAAGTCGATCCTCCACCCATATCAGCAAGGTATCAACATTAATGGAAAATACCTCCTCAAGCTGATTTGCATTGGACTCCTGGAGGTGTTGATGGTGACCCTTGGTGCTTTGATACTCATCCTCATGCCCTGAAGTAGGCATGACTAGTTTTGGATTCTCCCTTGGTTCCAATGAAGCCAAGTATCTGATTGGGCAAGGTATGGTCCTTTGAATCTGCCCATGGTTCTAAACTTTAACTCCAAGAATGGAGCCTTCTTGTTGATCCTCATGGATGGATGGTGTGGGAGGAATGATAGCCTCATATTCTTTCTCTTCCTCTGCAATAGGTGTGACTTTTGGAAGATCAAAATCTTCCAACTTTGATTCAAGAGGCATGTTACAAATTGCAGGTTGTGCTTACACGTTCTCTTCCATGGCAGTAGGTTCTTGTGATTGAAGAATGGATGATGGGGAAGAAAAGATTACAATTTCAACTAGATCCTTCCTATCAAAACACTATTTTAAGTTTGATAGTAAATCACACTCTTTAGTATCATGCTATAATAAGGCCCCTCACTTTTGTATGGTGATTTTAAAATCTTCATTATTTTCACCATATGAAGCCTCATCTTCAAACATGAAGCTAGTGAGTTTAGGCTCTTCCAAAAAAATAGAATTTTAGAGAAATTGAAAAGGAGAGGGGTCTGTACTTTCTCGTGCAACCGGCTCATGATTCAGTGCCTCTGAATCTATTTTGGTCACCTCTATGTGCTCCTCTTTAACTAGACTTGGAGCTAGATATTCTTCTCCCTTCTCTTGTGAAGAACATGGAAGACTCATATCTTCCAATCTTGGTCTCATAGAGTTGTTATGAAGTGCAGGTTGTTGTCCTTGAATGTCCTCCTTCATGGCAGCAGGCTTATATGCTTGGAAGATGGATGGGAGAGGAGAAACTGATGTGATCTCCTCAGGCTCCTCTTCACCAAAGCAATCTTTTGAGTCTGACAGACAGTCTGCCTCCTTGTTGTCCTGTTGTAGGTGCTCTACCTCCTCCATGGTGTCCTCCTGATCTAAAACTTGCTCACCATGGTTCCCCTCTTCCTCAAACATGAAGTTTGAAAGTTAGAACTCCTCTTTAACATTAGATCTTGAAGGGGATGAAGTGGGAGGAAGAACTAAAGGTTTTTCTATAGCTTATTCTATGTTTGGATTCTCTGAAATTGTATGGTCCTCCTCCATCATGGGTTCATCAATCAAATCAAGCCCTTGAAATGAAAGCAAAGAATCTTCAATAATGCTTTCTTCATTGAGTGGCTTCAACACCGATTTGATCTCTCCTAGCTGATCCTTTTCAATGGGACTTGGAGATGATTTTTCTTCCTCCTCAACTAGTTGTGCAACTCAGATCAGATCAGCATCCTCTTCAGACAAAGTGTCATTAAGGACATTGTATTCAAAGCAAACAGGTTGTTGATCTTCTTCCTTTTATTTTTGTTCCTTCTCTACCGCAAACTCAGCCTCAACCACCACTGGCTCTTCAACCTTGACCTTCTCTATTGGCTTAACCATCAAGGGGATCTTTGTAAACTCAAATTTGGTAGCCCAACTCTTCTGATTGTCTGTCATTTCTTCTTTGTTGGGTTCCTCTTCTTGGCTGGTTGTTTGATTTTCATCTCCCCAACATAGATTTTGGGAAGCAAGAGGAGTGGCATGTTGGGGTTCAACCGATTTTGCTATTGTTTGTGGTGGAGAGGGAGGTGGAACTTCTTGTTTCTTTGGAGATAATGATTTCTTGGGAAGAAAAAGGGGAGAAGAATTGAGATGGGATGGAAGACTAGGAGATGGAGAAATGAAATCAACACTTGAGGCAGCAAGTGAGGGGCTTAACTCTTGATTATACTGAAATGATAAAGATTGAGAAAAATAAAATGAAGGATAGGGAGCCAGTGATTGACTTACCCATTGACAAGTTTGTCTTGTGTTAAGCTCATAAGCCTCAATATCTTCAATCCATTGTATCAGCTAAGGCATCATTTAAACCATGATGTTAAGATTCTCCTGAGGGATGTAATGTCTTGAAAAAGGGCCTTCCCATGGACAAGGTTCCCTACAACCAATCTTGAATGCCTTCATTTATGCAATGGCCCTTGACTGAACCATGCTAGCCTCCATTTTTTGAACCTTCTCTAGCAAACCAGCATTCTCCACATAGCTGTCACCATTGTATGCACCCCCTTGTTCTTGATAAGCTCAATGGCCAAAATGACTTTGAATCTGCTAATATGGGTAAGCATAATGGTCCTGGATCTAATTATAATGCTGATTTGGAGGATATGGGAAATGCATTGGAGGTGAACTGCATTGCTGTTGTAAGTATGAGTTCCATGAAGGGAATGAAGTCATGATTACACAACTTCATGAAATGGAAGTAAATGGGAGATATCGAAAGAAAAGTGAATGAAGATATGTGGAAATGGATGGAGAGGTTAGAAAAGCTCCACAAATATTTCTATGAACAAAAGAAGAAGGGAGGGCACAAAACAGAAATGTCTAACCTTTTATAATGAGTCTCGACCTTGCTTTTATAGATTCAGCACAGAGGGGAGAAATAAAGAGAAGCAGGAAAACTAGTTCGAAGCTCAACCACCATCATCAAGGCCTCCTTCAAAATTCACCCCAAATCTGTCGTTCCTGCAGTAATTACTTGTTTCGCACCTCGAAGGAGGAGAAAATGGCGGATCAGATCAAATCTGATCTGGTTGTTGGGGGAAAATAGATTCTGTATTAATGGCCCGAATATATTTCTTCATGTTTTCCCCACGTAACCTCTCTAAAATTAAAGTTTTAGATCTTCATGACATAGATGAGGCTGAGATCATTCCAATGGTGCCAGATTTGCTGGATTTTGAGCCCCGAGTCGAAAGATATGCCCATTTGAAATTTGAATTGGGTTTATACAAAATGGTGGGAACTAGCTACCAAAACGAGGCCCCTTTTGAAGTTAGACACATGGAGGGCTAGCGCATGTCTAAGGGCAGCCTTTGTATTTTTATTTTGGAGTTGTGTCAGGTTGACACTTGGTTTCTTTGCAGCTTACTCAACTCTTTCATGTTTTTGGCTAATTCTTTTTCTCGGCGGGGTCATATATCTAACTGGGGACACGTGGAGGCCTAGCGCTTGTTTGGAAACCTTCCCCCAATTTCACTCTTGAATTAGCACCATGTTGACACTAGGCACCCTCTGTTAGCATGTCTCAATGCTTTGACTTATTCAACCCCAACCATGTCCCTTTATGAAACTGGACGCATGGAGGCTTCGCGCTCACTTAGAAACCCGCTCAAGATTTTTCCTTTGAAGGAGCATCGAGTTGACATGTGGAAGCCTCTGTAGGCTCTTGGACTTTTCAACAGCTGCTCTTACCTTTTCAGGCCTTGAACATATGGCGAGTTGACGCTCGTTCTCCATACTTAGTTGTTTTTTGGGCCCGTTCTGTCCCATTTTTCCACTTAGACTACGTGGCGAGTCGGCACTCACTTGGGTCTCCACTTTTAGATTAACTTATGGAGATGTGCCAAGCTTACACATGGTAGCTTCCGCTAGCATTTCTATACTTAGTCTTTTTTTAGGCCTGCCATATCCACTTTTTGACTTTTAGTTGTTGACTTTGCCTCCCTTTGGGCCTGGGACATGTGGGGGCTTGGAGCTTGTTCGAGATTGCCCTTTGGGTTCAATCTTTAGAGGTGTTCCACTTGGACACTTGGCAGCATCCACTATCTCCTCCATATTTAGCTATTTTTTTTGGCTCATTCTGAACTGTTTCAAAGCCCGAAGACTTTGAACTTTCACCATTTCTTCTCTTTGAGCCTCTAGCTTCTTTATAAACTGTCTTCTCCTTCCCTAACCCTGCTAATCCATTTTTGAGCCCGTGTGTAATCCGTTTGATGGATTTGAAGACGGGTTCACTCGTTAAAGTTGTTTCTTGAATTTCTTCTTGCACAAGGTCATTTGATCTTTCACAGGCCCCGTCACTCCATTGTAGAGTCTCTCTGCAACTTGTTTGCAAAATTTGAACATGACTCCTCTGATTTCTTCTGTGAGGGGTCATGGATGATCCAATTTTTCTAGGGGGAAATATGGATAACAAGACATTTGTGGGCTTCTTACAATTATTGCATGGATTTGCAAGCCATTTCCCTTGTGCCTTACTAGAAAAACAACTAGTAATTATATTCATTCCTAACCTAAACCTAGAGATAGCCTTTCATTTACAAATGCACTATGGCTCTAACTTCGAAGAATTTATAGAGAAGGATAGTCAAATCAAAAAGGATCTCATCTCGAAGGGTACACTTAAACCGTTCATTAAGGAAAAACATGAAACAAAACCCTCAGATAAACCAAAATTCTTATACAATACCTCATCAAAGAGGGCAAGATCATCATAGATTCACCCCCTAACTCAAGACAAGGTCCCAATGAGAAAATGGGTATATTCAAAGAGCCATTTCCTAACCATGTAGATAAGAAGAACAAGAATCCATATCATAGACAAACCTTCAATGACTACAGGACTGTTTCTTATGTTTATCCAACTAATGATAGTCCCTTTGATTCCCTTATAGGTTATATCTATTCATCTGATGAACAATTTAATACTATTAGGATCTTAGAAAAAATTTGTGTTGTAGGGACATGACACGCTCATGTAATCATACCAGATCTCCTACCTATCCCTTAGGAAGGTCAGTACAATTTAATAGACCAGTTAGAGAAGAAATCCACTAGGATATCGATTTTAGATCTCCTCAAAATCTCTAATTCTCATAAAAACATATTGCATAAAACATTGCAGAGTTCAAGAGTCTCCACATATGTAGATCGTACCCACCTTTAAGCAATGATTGCACACCTTGATTCCAAAGATTAGATCACTTTTTATCACACTACAATCCCGCGTAATGACCTAGAGCACAACTTATCCCTATACATAGAAGTAGTTGTTACTCGTCGTAAGATCAAGAGAGTACTTGTGGATGGTGGATCTGGTTTAAATATTTGCACTTTGAAGATGGTTAAGCATTTGGGCCATTCAAAAATAGATCTAGGGGCTAAAATTATTACAATCACAACTTATGATAATGAGAAACATGAGTCAACATGTACTATAGTAGTTCTTATGGAAGTGGGGTTGACATCTCACGACACAACTTTCCATGTCCTTGACCTAGATATTCTATATAATATGCTCTTGGGATGCCCATGGAGGCAATTCCCTCGACCTTCCATCAGTGTATCAAGATGTTCTATGGAGGATAGATAATCACCATTTAGGGTGATCTTGAGCCGTTCACACATTGTAGGGCATTACACATTTTTTCTCGTGCGGCCTATGAATGTCCTTCTACATATATTATCCTTCCCTTACAAACAAAGGCTATAAGGGAACATGTGGATCCAGATACACTCACTCCTTTTAATCAAAACTCTCCTTCATTGGTCAACCCTTTCTCATCACGGGAGGCAACGTCAGCAAAGTATGGCCCACGTTAGAAATTTACTCTTCAACAGGCCTTACTAATATCAGATCTTTGAGTATCACCCAGGACATGGGGAAAACCTTACTTTCAATTCAAAAGCATTGGAGATAGATGCCCTGAGCCCTTTTAGAGATTCATCCCTAGTGGTCTCTTATCTAAGGAAAATATGTTAGAAGATACCACGAGAAGAATACCTGAAGGTACCATGGCCTCATGCCATCAGGCCTCACAGTATATCAAAGGCCACTGCATTATGTATGTCATGGGTTACAATGGGTTTAGATGTAGTATCAATGCACAAGGATGGTTAGAACCCATTCCTATCCCTCATTTCAAATCTAACAAATATGGTCTTGGAATTAGACCTCATGATGATCTACCCTTTGAGATCGATGCCACCTCTTTCGAACGTGAGGATGACTCATCTCATTCAGATAATGGTACAAATTCCCAATGTAGCCTCTACAAGGATCTTGCCTCCACGAGCCTATTCCTTGATTTAGTTGTTTTTACCTTATCTGGATCAAATTCCCAAACCAATTATCAAGTAGCCCTTAAATATCCAGAACTTTTAGATTGGGATTAAAAATTTCATGTACCACTCGATTTCTTTGAAAATGACAAGGCATTCGTAGAATTCATGGGACTCAGGGATTTTATTCCGATTGGAGATCATAAGAAAGGATTTGTGATCAAACTAGGTGCCTGAACATAAATCAGAGAAAAATAAAATATGTGTGAATGCTTGGGTAAAAATGTTATAAGAAATAATAATGATATGTCAGGGAAGCCTTGTGGGAAGAATAAGTGCAAGTCTCATAGTGACAAACTTTTTGAGATCCTAGTAGATGAGAAAAATGAAGAAATCATAGAAAAGGTAGAATATCCTTATGAAGATGATGTCACACCTCGTATCGAGGGTGCTCTTACTCTTCCCCCTGATCCTATGTAGATGGAAGATGCTTCCAAAATTCTTCTTGAAGAAACAATCAGTGTCAACATTGGCTCAAAAGAGGAGCCTAGAATGATAAAGTTGGGAGCTTCACTCTCAGCTCAAGAACAAAAATGTTTTGTGGAACTATTGGTAGAATATGCAGATATATTTGCATGGTCATACGTAGATATGCTTGGTATTATCCCAGACTTGGTCATGCATAACCTCATTATACACCCAAATGCCAAACCCATCAAGCAAAAATTGAGCAAGATGCACCCCAAATTTGCACTACTTGTCAAAGAAGAACTTGAAAAGTTATTAGCTATTGATTTCATTAAACCCATTGACTATTCATATTGGATATCTAATATAGTCCCAGTTTAGAAGAATCCAGTTGGCATAAGGATCTACACCGAATTCCGTAACATCAATAAAGCATGTCCCAAAGATGACTTCCCCTTGCCTAATATTGATATGATTTTCGATTCTACCGCTGGTTATGAAATGTTATCCTCAATGGATGGTTTTTTAGGTGATAACTAGCTTCAAATTGCAGAGGAAGATCAACATAAGATAAATTTCATCACCCCTTGGGGGATATTTTGTTAAAAGGTTATGCCTTTTGGACTCAATAATTTTAGGGCCACCTATCAACGCGCAATGACGGTCATCTTCCATGACATGATGAATGACATCATGGAGGATTATGTTGATGATATCTTAGCAATATCCAAAACTAGAGGAGAGCACCTGGAAGTGTTGAGACGTATTTTCCAGTTTCTTCGAGATTATAAAGTACGTTTGAATCCTAGGAACTGTGTCTTTGGTGTTTTGTCAAGGAAACTCCTAGGTTTCATCGTTTCACAGAGAGGAATAAAGGTGGATTTTACAAAGGTTACAACTATCACATAAATGCCTCCACATACAAATCTCAAACAACTAAGAATTTTACAAGGAAAGATTCAGGAAATCTGTCATTTCATTTCATAGCTTGCGGATAAGTTTCATCCATTTACACATCTCCTCAAGAAGGATGTTACGTTCAACTCGGGACCAGACTGTCAAAAGGCATTTGCATTGCTTAAACAATACCTTATCAACCACCCATACTCATGCCACCTACCCTAAGTGAACCTATCTTATTATAAATTTCAGCCACCTAATTTTCTATTGGTGCACTACTTTCCCAATATGACCTAGACCACATAGAAAGGGTAGTTTATTACCTTAGTCGCACCTTGATTGCCTATGAAATGAATTATCCATAGATTGAAAAGGATTTCCTAGTTGTTGTCTTTGCCTTTCAAAAATTGTGTCATTACCTCCTTAATAATAAGACAGATAATATCCAAAGTTGACCCTCTCAAGTACCTCTTATCCAAACCCACCCTTACGGGATGAATGGCTAATTAGATCATTCTCCTAAGTGAATTTGATAATGAATTTGTTAACTAGAAGTCATTAAAAGGAAAAGTATTGGTTGATCAGTTATTAGAAGCTCCTCTAACAGGGATGGAACCTTTGTGTATGATTCTACCATATGGATCCATGATGTATGTTAAAGAGTCTATGGAGTGGCTAGTCCATTTCGATGGATCATTCACCTTCCACAGATCAGGAGCAAGAGTTGTACTCATCACTCCCATAGGGGAGGTCATTCCCAGGACATTTCGTTTGGGATTCCCTTGCACTAATAACATTCTAGAATATGAAGCACTCATTGTTGGTCTTAAATTGGCTATCACTTGGAATATCATATAGCTATGAGTCATTGGTGATTCCCAACTTATTATTAAACAAGCTAATGATGAGTATAAGGTTAAAGATGAAAAGATTATTACATACAATAAATTGGTTGAAACCTTGAAGGAATATTTTATACAGATTATCTTTGAACAAAAACCAAGGTCACACAATAGATTAGTAGATGTCATGGCTACTATCAGATCACTATTGTGCATTCCACCTCAGGAAAGTAAAATGTCATTCTTTGTAGAGAATTTACAAGCATCCACATATGATATGCCAAAGTCATGTTTGGCATGTGAAGTTGTTGGTCCCTTTTCCCCTTAGTATGACCCTATATTTAGATACCTACAAGATGACACGTTTCCTCCAAACATTACCCATTCTGAGAAGAAATCTCTTATCCACTATATAGCCCGTTACACCCTCCTAAGAGGCACCCTTTATCATCATGACTACGATGGGAATCTGCTTCGTTTTTTGGATGTTACTGAATCAGTTTACGCTATTAAATAAGTGCATGGAGGTATTTGTGGAGCGCACACTAGTGGTATGGTCTTGGCTAAGAAACTCTTCAGGGTGGGTTATTATTGGCCCACCATGTAAGTAGACTATTGTAATTTTGTAAACAAATGTGAGTTGTGCCAAAACACAGGAAACTTAATACATGTTCTAGCACATGCTTTGCATCCTATCACAACACCTTGGCCATTTTCTAGGTTGGGCCTAGATCTCATAGGGAAGCCCCATCCCCCCTCATCAGATGGGCATACCCACATTATCACCACCACCGATTATTTTACTAAATGAGTAGAGGTTGTGCCTCTTACTTATGTCACTAGTGCACCAATTTCCAAGTTCATTATGAATCACCTTATTTTCTGCTATGACATTCCTTCCGCCATTATCACTGATAATGGTAAATCCTTCAAAAATAAAATGGTCAAAGTGTTATGTCAACACTTTCAAATATAACTCAAATGGTCCACCCCCTATTACCCCCAAGGTAATGGGAAAGCCAAGGCTACCAATAAGACTCTTGTACAAATCATGGATAAAATGGTAAGTAAGACTAGCTGTAATTACTACTTACAGATACATCCTTCCCTCTGGGCCTATCAAACTTCAATCTGCACTCCTACTGGTGTGACCCCATATTCACTAGTCTATTGCACTGAAGCCATCATACCCTTGGAAATGGAGCTTCCCTCCCTGAGGATATCACTCTGACACTATCTTGATAAGGAAAAAGACTATAGGTTTGCTCAGCTAACAAAGCTAGAGCTATTGGATGAAAAGCGTATGAGAGTGCTTAATCACCTAAAGGTTTACCAGAACAGAGTATCAAGAGGATATAGAAAGTAGATCATTCATCATAAATTTGATGTAGGATATCTTGTTCTGAAAGAAAAATAGAATAACTTTATCAAGGATAGAGAAAAGAAAGGTAAATTTGAGGCTGAATGGTTACAGCCTTATGTGGTGGTTGCTAAATATGGATCAAGAGCTTATAAATTATCATAATCAAATGGTGAAGAGCTTCAAGAACATAGGAATGCCATGTATCTCAAGCGTTTCTATGCTTAAGCATGGTGCACATATCAAAAAATACGTAAAAAGTAGAAAAAAAGAAAAAAAAATAAAAAATCAAGAAAACAGTAAAGAAAAAGTAGATCGTCTACATGTGAAAACCACACAATTATGGCGCATTGGGTAGGTCTTTAGGTGAAAAATGGTTTCCAGCTCTCAAGGAGGATTCGTTGGTCACAAGCTACTCTTACATATGGATAGGTAACGCTCACCTCTATCTAGGATTGGTTTCCCTTGTTAGGTCTAGGAACCCTACCGAGTCTACTTCGTCAAGCCATGATCTGGCTTGTTTGTTCTTATATCTGCGTGAAGGAGTTACCTTTGTATATTCCCATCTTACACTAAGGGCACCTTCATATTTCACTTTCTCGAACATATACATGTGGAATTCTACCTTTTCTATATTCCCACATCACACTGGGTGAATCCACACTTCTTTGTCCTTGTACATTGATTTCGAAATAGGACCTTAGAAAACACAAAAACATTCAGAAAAAGATACACAAAAATCTAAACATTCATAAAACCCCCCTTAGGAATGAAAATACACCAACTTCATAACATTATCATAAGGAAACCTCGAAAATAATGTGAATAGTAGCCTTGAAAACTTATCTTTCAAGATAACACCAAAAACATTAGAGAATATATCAATGTTGTCCCGCAAAAACAATGTAGTGATTAGATTACTTTTAGTTGACGGTTTGTATAGTTTTGGTTGTAATTATATTTTCACGTTGTATAATTTAAAGTATGGCTCATTTTCTTACCTTAGATTGAATCTTGTTTGATTTAATCATGTGCAACATTGAGTTCATTTTTAAACTTTCATACTTGCAAAATATTGGTATGTTTTCATCGTCTGTTGTATGCATCTATTAGGATACCAATTTAATCTTGTTAAAATTTACGTGAGTTCATTTCTAGTTGTATATTGTTGTGTGGTTTTGTAGGTGTATATTTGTTTACTTTTGTTAACTTTTGTGTTTCTTTAATGCACATTTGTTTTTTATCACATCTATCATCTATCATTCATCACATATAGCATCATCTAATGCATCATATATACAAAAATACTAAGTTTTACATCATGCATGTATACTAAGATAATCATCACATATTGTATCATCAATGGGGGCAAGAGGGATTCTGCATGATCACAAATCTATCCCCCCACACCAATATCATCTAATATCATCCCAAATGTTAACATCTACCAGAATACCTCGTGTCCAAAATATATGATATTATCTGAAGATATATCATCAATATAAAAGCATGTAGTACAACATAATTATCTAGCATGAAATATACATAGGAAATGAGAATCATACATCACCGTGATACACTCATCATACATCTATAAACGTGAATCATCATCATAAAGCATATAAAAACATGACAATATAAACCATCGATTGTCCATGTATACGTATGTAAATATCTGTCTCAAAATAAGATATACATCATAGATACAAAATCTATCATCTAAAGGGCAGGAATCAAACCCAAGCCTTCATCACGAGGCATAATCAAAACATGATACATAAGTAAATACATCGATCAAAATTGGCCTTCATAAGAGGCATGTATACATACATGTGTTAGTACAAAAAGATAGAGTCAACCATGACTCTTTCCCTCTCCAGGGGTACCTGGTCTATGACTTGGAGGATGAAACACTAGCTGGTGTGATGGGTTGGCTCGAGGTGTACCACCCTGTTGTCCAGCTAGCTGCTATATTGATCTAACCGACTGTATTGACCTCTGTGATCTAGAACTTGTCTTGCTCACATCTAGCTGATCAAATGGTGTAGCCCACTCCCCTGTTGGAACTGCATAGTGGTAGGCAGCCTTGTAATACGAGGCCTTGCCACCAACTCTCATGATGTCCTGAATCATCTCTATATCCCCAAAAGTCATGGCTTCCTATACAATAGAATCTCTCTCCCCTATCAGTCTACCAATATGAACATGGGCATGTCTCATAGTGGTGGCCTGCCGATCTCTGTCTGTTGTAATACTCTGGACCTGGGCCCATGCCTGATCTCTTTAGATAGTAATACCTTTCACCTACACCTGGTCCTGGTCTCATTGTATAATGACACTTTATACATGTGTCTGCACCTGACATAGGAGGCTCAATATCTGAGCACCCTACACTGCTATCTTCCTATTCTACTATTATCATGCTCCTCCATCCCCACCCTGAGTGGCCTGGGCTCTCACCTGGTCTCTCTTTTTTGTCACAACTTGTAACTTTGCTTTGGCATGATCTCTCTCAGTCACTACCTATAACTGGATGGTTATCATTGCCTTTAGCTGCTACTAAAGTGCAGTTAACCGTCCATCATCTCCAACACCACCTGGAGCATGAGGTGGTGGAACATTTTATGGAAACACTTGTTGTAACGGAACATATATCCCCATTGGAATGCCTAATGGAGGCAACTTTATATCGGGAGCATGGGGCACCTGTCCCTTCCTAGGCCTAGGCCCATGTCCGTGTGGTTGATGTAGTGGAGGAGCCTTTCCCCCACCCCATCGTGACACTAGTCATCTAAAGGATCATCATCCTCATCATCATCCCCGTCACTTCCACCCTTATTTCCACTACTAGGAGGCCCCAATGGAGGTTCTCTAGCTCCGACATCCCACATTGCTCTAGGAATCGTCAATCGACAAGGTAAAACTGTGTGGTACCACAAAACATAATCAAGTGTACAACTCAAATCCATGACCTATCTCAAAGGTACCCACTGAACTGACACTGTATGTAAATAGTTGGCTAGGTTGTCCCTAGTGATCTGTGGCCCCATATCAAAATACTCTTAGGCCCTATGATCATACCACATATCTGGACCCGATACATCTTATGCAATGCCAAACTGTCTCTAACACATATCAACTCTATAAAACTTTCACATATAGCTATAGTTTCCCAACATAAAATTCTCCACGATCGTTGTACTCAGCTCTATGACATCCATGGGCCACTAGAAATGTCTATATGGCCTCCACACTACCACGACCTATTGTAAGTCAACCAACTCTCGATAGTTATGGTAGGTGTCTCCTACATTCGGTCACACGTCATCACCAATCAAAACCTAGCCCATAGCAGAAGGCTCCTCTAAAGCTCAGACCCTCGGTACACATGTGGGATGACCAATAGCAATATGGTCCCATGCCCAAATATGTAGTAGTTTGGCAGGTTCTACCAATTTCTAAAGGTAGTATGTAATCAAGTGAAGGTCCCAATATAAATGCGCCAGTATGCACTTGCCCTAATGATATGTCTTTCCTTCAATCAAACCACGTATCACTCCAATAAGGTCGAGTCAAAATGAAGCTTTGTTAGAACCCTAATGTAGCTACCAAATCTTAAAAGCGCGTAGGTGTGCACGGCCGGAGGGAGCGCGCAAGTGAAGGCATGCAAGGTAGAATTCAAAAATGGTTCTTGGAGAACCAAGGATGTACACCCACGAAGCACAATTCGGGACTTAGCCATTTTCAGCCTTTTGGACAGAACACATGAAGAACGTGTTCCATTTGGATAAGGTTCCAGCCTGGCAACAAGGTGTCCTGGAAGGAATATACCTTGCGATAAGAAGATCCAAAAAACTAATCATGACATGGAGAGGCATGCACCTTGGGCGACCCACACCTTGACACTTGGGGCCAAATCTGAGGTTGCAGAGGAGTTTGTTAGAGCTCAAATGACTATTTATATGCGCGCCCTTGGCAAAGAAAAGGGGGACACAAGTAAGGTAGTAGAGCTCTGCAGAATTACTGTGAGAACTATGGGATAAAATGGGTAGATGATTATAGGAAAAATGTAATGAGGGAATGGGGAATGAAAATTTTGTTTTTTGAGCATACATATATGGATCCAGATATGGTGTATGACCATGGTCTACCTCTCTGTGATGTTTTGTTGTAATACTATGAATGAATATGATAAGGTTACCACTGCAGTTATATTAAGATTTCCTTCATGTATTATCTGCATGTTTCTACTATGCTTTTGATCTTGTATAATCATGAACCTTACTTGAATGTTGAGTCTATTTGTGGATTTACAACTTCCTAGTTCTATTAATTCTATTGTACGCTTTGCTTTTGTTATGACTGAAGAGGTATAGAAGTTGTTCTGAGCTCTATAGCTTTTTCATTTCTTTTAAATCACTAAGTCAAGATCATGAAGTATGCCTTCCACTGAACTCACATAAAGGAGAGACTCAGCTCCCTCTCACGTGTCTCGGGTGAGCGCCTAGTGCCCACTAGGTGATAGGTCGGCGTGCATTAGGTTTCCTTGTTCTTGGTGGGTGTAAAAATGACTATAAGCTTTAGTCTTGTTAGGGAGTAAAACTCCATTGACAAAAGCCATCAGGTGTACTACGACTCGATCAAGCTCATGATCCTCTATACACCATGATAATCTCACTATCATCCCACGACGTGGTATATCTAGAATACCAAATAACTATAGAATACACTGATCAATATCAGGATGATGACTCATGTATTGAATCAACTCACCCTGGATGGGGAATCACATAATACGCTATATATCCTCCAAGTTAATGGTAATCTCACTAGTGGGGAGTTGGAAGCACTGAATCTCGCTATGTCACCTCTCGACTACGGCTGTCAGGAGGCCATGGTCTAGAGTGATTTGTGGCATATCGGCCACACAGGCTATCCTCATAATGTATATAAGGATATCCAATATCTTCTGATCATCCTCATCAAATTTTGCCTCTATCGCAGCCAGGTGATTGTATCTCTCTCTAATGTGGAGAACAGGTAGTATCTATTGCGTACAAACAAATGATACACATGTTAGGGTTGCATTTTTATCTACTTCTATCTAATTTTATAGTAAATTATTCTTTCATTCATCTAAGGTACTAATTTTCACTTTCTTCTACAATAATCTAGTCCATTTTCATCTATACTTGGCTTATTATTTACAAAAAGTAAGTTATGTACTTTCCCCTGGCGCATGAGTGCCTATTTTGACACATACGCACCCAACACGTGTGCACTTCCATTTTGACACCTACATGCCCATATCGGCACATACGCTCACCCCCTTCCTACACATAACCCCCCATTTAATGCAAGATGCATACACGCCCAGTGATATGCCTACGCCTGCTAGTCAACGTGTGTGAGTGTGTGTCTCTATTTTCCCCCTCCTGATGCATGTGCATCCCCTTCGATGTATATGCATGCGAATACCAATATTTCGATAAGTATGCCTATGCGTACCCATATTTTTGACACATGCATGCACACATACGTAAAATTTTCCTTAAACTAGCCCAAAACACACTAAAACGTAATTAAATGCCAAAAGGAAAAGTAAGCATAGGGCACTCACGTAGGGTCCATTTGTTGTGTCCCGAAGATACTCCTAGATGTGGTGTGCTCATCTCCTCCTCCTCAGAAGTCTTGCCATCTCACTCCAATTCTCTCACACTCGCTCGTAGCAAAAATTTGCAAGAGCTCTGCTATAAATGAACTAGTCGTGATTGATTTACCCCCCCGGGTCGGTATATTAGGCCATCGTGATGCCCCCGAGGCATGTTTTCTCCGTCATGATCACTCTAACACTTCTTCTCTTCACTAAAATAATTATTTTCATTAAATAATTATTTCTTATTAATTTTTCGCTACGTTGGGGCACTATTTCTCTTCACCCTGGGGCATTTTTACAAAAATATTTCCAAGCGTTATTTGTCATATATTTTTATCTATCGTGCCGATTATTTTTAGCGTGTCTCTATTTTCCCCCTCCTGACGCATGTGCATCCCCTTTGACGTATATGCATGTGCATACCAATATTTCGACAGGTATGCCTATGTGTACCCATATTTTTGACACATGCACGCACACATACGTAAAATTTTCCTTAAACTAGCCCAAAACACACTAAAACGTAATTAAATGCCAAAAGGACAAGTAAGCATAGGGCACTCACGTAGGGTCCATCTGTTGTGTCCCGAAGATACTCCTAGATGTGGTGTGCTCGTCTCCTCCTCCTCAGAATTCTTGCCATCTCACTCCAATGCTCTCACACTTGCTCGCAGTAAAAATTTGCAAGAGCTAGTTGCTACAAATGAACTAGTTGTGATTGATTTACATGCACCAACTGGGTATATTAGGCCAACCTGACTGACTTAGAGAAGCATTTTATCTTCTGTCGTGGTTAGATTCCTACCTTAAAATAACAAATGCAATATGACACATGTGAATCATTCATGCTTTTATGCTATAGGGTCATTGATTTATAAAATTATCTCATTGCTACACATGTTATGGATCCTCATCCTATTGTTACTACTGCTAAATCACCTAGTTATTATTTTCTCCCATATGTTGAGCGTCATACATGGTCTCCATCTCCTCCATCTCACAAAAAAAATTCAACCTACTCCATTACCCCACATGTCCTCCATCTCCTACTCAATGTTAGGCTACACCTCAGACTTATACACCTATTTGATGAGGACCATTACATTTTTTTCATCACACTAGACCCCATGATGTGCTACATACCTTACTTAGAAAGAATTTAATACACTTATCTTCTAATGAACACCATCCACCACATCGCTTGCAATGCACATGTGATGGACCTTACTACAACTATCACCATATTGCTAGCCATAGGGAAAATGATTGTTATGCACTCCATAATTTCTTATAATAGTTAGAAGATAAGAGAATCATATCCTTTGGCTCTCACTCATGTGAGCGGTCTATATATCCACTCCCTCGTAGGCGTCCATGATTAATCCGATTGAGTTATCTCCTTTAGCTAGTTCTAAGGTCATTGTCCTACCACTGCCACAGGTCATTACTCATGTGCACTCTCCACCCCATACATCCATTGTTGTACCATATCATCTGCCACGTCATGCTTCCACTCCACATTGGCTTCCTTATCCCTATGCATTTTCACTTCTCACTGCCACTTTACCCATCATTGGCATTGCTCCACATGACATTTAATTTAGCTAATACATTCATGCTTCTTTCATTCCACCTCTTCATGATGGCTTGGTCTTTTTTAGGTGATTGCTATCACCTTAGCCCCTGATGACACACTCATGTTCTTACAGTTCTTACATGACTATTGAGGGATCTATTCTTATAATAACCTATCTTCACACACTTTATTTATCTAGCATACATTATCAACTCATTACTGATGACACACTCTTATGTTGGGGTTAAACCATATAATAGTGTTGCACATATCTATAATCAGATAAAGCATACAAGAAATGAATGCGGAAATAAACCAAAAGATAAAATAAATAAGAGAAAGATAACACCAAATTTAGCGTGGTTCACTCAATGTGGGATACATCTACTAAGAAATGACCAATATTATTATTCAGTGCTTTATAAAGGAAATACAACGAATATCTATTGTCTTCTAGTACCTCACAGGATGTTCAATATTTTTCCCTCAATCAACTACTCTTTCTTGCTCACCAAGAAAACTAACATGCAAACAATTGTTATTTTTTTCTCTCATACCTTGGTATAATGCATACATATATATATATATATATTCTGGGAAAATAACTATTCTTTTACAATCAAGAAATCATCTTTAAAGCAAATATTTATTCTAATTCTCATTTAAAGAACAAAGCACCGTGGCACAGGTGACCGATGTCTGTCCCTTCTTGACCAATGCCTATCACTTCTTAACCTATGTCAGTTACATACTAACTTATGCCGATTTCCTCTTGACCAATGCTAATTAGTGTTAAAACCAGTAACATGTAAAAGTAAGCTTCTTATGAAGCAATTAAGCTCCACACTCAACAATTTCCCCCTTGGAGATCAATTGATGCACTATATTGTGCATCACCATCCATGGTTCCTTTTCCTTGGCCCGTTTATTCATCTTCAAGTCTCAAACTCAAAGACCAATAGAATTGGAGTGAAGCTCCAACTTCTCCCTTACCAATGGCTTCATTAGCATATCCGTAGGGTTCTCATCCATATGGATTTTCTCTAACTTCAGCTTCCCATCCTCCAACATTTGTCATATGAAGTGATACCTCAATTGAATATGTTTACTTCTTCAGTGAAATGTTGAGTTCTTTTCTAAATGGATCACACTCTAAATATCACTGTATAATCTGAAATCCTCTTATTCCTCACCCAACTCTTCCATGAACCTACTCATCCATATCATATCCTTGCTAGCTTCTGTAGTTGTAATATACTCTACCTCTATATAATACAGCCACAACCTTCTGAAATCTTGAAATCCAGCCAACTATCATTCCACCTACTATGAAAACATACCCATTGGTGCTTCTCCTGTCATCCAAATTTCCAGCCATATCTGAATCAACATAGCCATGTAAAAAAGTATCTAACCCTCCATAGCATAACTCCATGTTGGATGTCCCTTTCAAATACTTGAGAATCCATTGGAATTCTTTCCAATTTTCTTTACCTGGATTAGACATAAACCTTATCACAACTCCCACTGCCTATGCAATGTCTGGTCTAGTACAAACCATGGCCTACATAAGACTTACTATTGTTAAAGCATAGGGAACATGTTTCATGTGCTCAACCTCCTCGTGTGATGAGGGACACTAATATTTGTTAAATTTGAAGTGTCCATCCATAGGTGTACTAAAAAGTTTGTAATTTTGCATGTTAAACCTTTCCAACACCTTATTGATATAAGCCTCCTAAGACAAATACAACTTCTTGTTTTTCCTATCTTGGTGAATTTACATGCCAAGAATTTTCTTTGCAGCTCCCAAATCATTCATTACAAATGTGTGAGCTATCATTTCTTTAAGTTTACCGATGTCTTGCATACTAGATCCTGCAATCAGCATATCATCCACATACAATAAAAAAATAACATAGCTCCCATTTTCAAGCTTCTTAAAATAAACACAATGGTTAGATTCACATCTCATATAACCATGCTCATGCATAAAACTATCAAATCTCAAATACCATTGCCTTGGAGCTTGTTTGAGCCCATATAGGCTCTTTTCCAATCTACACACAATTCCTTACCCTTGACTTCATAACCAAGTGGTTGTTGCATATAAATATCTTCCTCCAAACCACCATGAAGAAAAGTCGTCTTAACATCAAGTTGTTCTAAATTAAATCTTATATTACAACTAAACTTAGAACAGTATGAATATAAGTCATCTTAACTACAGGATAAAAAATCTCATCAAATTCAATACCTTCTTTCTGTACAAATCCCTTTACCAAAAGCCTTGTCTTGTACCTTTTTTAGTCCACCCTCTTCTTCATTGATTTTATAAACCCACTAGTTATGTAGTGTTTTCTTACCTACTAGAAACTTGACCAAATCCCATGTCTGATTTTGTTCCATGGATTCCATCTCCTCATCCATGTCATGCTCCCACTGCTCGTGAGTATCTTCCTGCATTACTTCTTCAAAGCTTTCTGGTTCACCACTATCAGTCAATGAAAAATAAGAAAAGGAAGGTAAAAATATCTTTAGAGGTCTACTTACCCTTTGTGACCTTCTCACTAAGATCTGAGGTGTATGGGGCTCATTTTATGCCTATTGCACATTCATGTCAATCTCTATCAGTGACCAATGCCAGTCACCTTTAACCGATCGTGGTTCTGTAACTAACCATGGTTCCTCTATCTTCTAACGGACTGTGATTGCCTTACCAACATTGGTTCTAGGAGTACCGATGTCAGTTCCACTGGATGTCTTTTTTAACCCAATCATGCCTGCTGATACCGATTAGCCTAACCCATATCGGTTTTTGTATAACTGATATCACTATCTGTGGATGTCTATTTTAGGTCTAAAATTTTATTTTCCTTCAGAATATCCTCAACTTTTTCATGTTCAAGAATCAAAACCTGATCCATGTACATCCTTTTTTAATTCCAATCAACGTCATGACTCCTAACAATCTTAGAATCTTCTAAATCCCAAAATTGATATCTGAAATTACCAAAGCCATAACCAATGAATTTACATCTCTTAGATTTAGCATCCAAATTCTTCCTATTTTCCCTATCAACATGCACAAAAGCTTCTGAGCCAAAATCTATAAGAAAAGAAAAATCTACCTCTTTTCTAGACCAAACGTCTTCTAGTATTCCACCATCTAGTGTTGTTGAAGGCCCATGGCTTATCAAGTACACTATTGTATCCATTGTTTCTCTCCAAAACTTCAAAGCCAAGTCGGCATGTATCCTCATGCTTTTAGCATGTTCCATGATTATTCTGTTCATTCTTTATGTAACTCCATTCTCCTGTGGAGTTCTAGAATCATTCTTTCTCTTCATATTCCATTCTCTAAACAATAATCATTGAAAGCCTTGTTGCAGTCCTCACCACCATTGTCAGATATAAGGAACTTCAATTTTAATTTTGTTTCATTTTCTACAAGAGCTTTCCACTTTTTAAAAGTCTCAAAAACATCAGATTTACTCTTAATACAATAGATCTATACCTTCCTTTTGGCATCATCAATGAAAGTCACATAATATTGGGATCCTCCAATAGAAGCTACCTGAGTTGGTCCCCACACATCTGAGTGTACAAGCTCCAATTTTTGTTCCTTCTTTATTGACCCAACTTTGAGAAAACTCGCTCTCTTCTGCTTTCCAAATATGCAATGCTCACAAAATTCAAGATCTGATTGTTTCAAATCTTATAACTTACCCTTAGCCTTTAAGATATGCATTCCTTTTTCACTCATATGGCCTAGCCAATTATGCCACATGATTGCATTTGAATCTGTAGTAGATAGCACATAAAAGGAATCAGTAACACAAGTAGACAGATATAAATTTCCTACCTTCTTACCTCTTACCACAACAAGAGATCCCTCAGTAACCTTCCAAGAGTCAGCTGTGAATGTAACCATGCATCCAAATTCACCAAGTTGCCCAGCAGATATTAGATTTGTCTTTAGGCTTGGCACATGCCTCACATATTTCAATACCCATGGATTTCCATTCTGTAACTTTAGATAAACATCACCTTTACCAGTAATATTGCATGGCTCATCATCTCCTAAATAAACTTTTCCAAAATCACCATAAACATAATTTCTGAAATAACTCTTATTAGGGGTGCATGGAAAAAAGCTTCAGAATCTAAAACCTATGATTCTAATTTATTATCCAAGGAGAAAATAAGGGCATATTTCTTTACCTCACTTGCAACATTTGCCTCTTTACCTTAATCTAATGTATTCTCTTTTTTTTCCTTGGACCAACACTCCTTCTTTACATGTCCTCTCTTTCCACAATTCCAGCAAAGTAAATCTTTGTACCTGGATCTAGATCTACCATGTCTTGACTTTGATCTCCCATTCTTCTTACTCTTTGATGATCTCTCATTAGATCTTCCCCTATTTCTATAGTTAAAGCTTTTCTAGATGGTGTTTATCCTAAGGTTCCCTGTGTATTTCCTCATTAAGGATTACACTAACCACATCATCAAATTTCAAACCTTTAGAAGCAGTCGTTGTATTACTAACAGCCATTACCAAGTTATCCCAAATATTTGGAAAAGAGCATAAGAATAAAATTTCTTTCACTTCATCATCAAACGAAATTTTTACCGATTTTAATTGATTTACTATAAAACATAAATCATTCAAATGATTAGATACATATCCACCTTCTTACATCTTAGAATTAAACGAGGTTTTCATTAAATAAACCTTATTCGAAGCACTAGGAGTTTCATACAAATTTTCTAAAGATTTCATCAACTTTACCGTGGTTTTTCCATCTATAAAATTTGAAGCCACTGATGTTTTTAGGCTTAATCTTATAGATCTCAGAGTCTTTCTGTCAATAAGTTTCCATTCTTCATCAGTCATCATGTTTGGTTGTCCATGCTCATCCAACAATAAGTATAGATATTTCTGATACAAATAATGCTCTACCTACATCTTCCATATTTGATAAGTACAACCGTCAAATTTCTCTACTCGTTATTTACTATCTTCTGCCATTTTTATGCTCCCACTCAATCAGAAAACCCTTTGTGAGTAAATCATGTCAACACACAAAACCTCCAAACAAATCTCTGATACCAATTGCTGGGGTTAAACCATATAATAGTGTTGCACATATCTATAATTAGATAAAGCATACAAGCAATGAATGCAGAAATAACCCAGAAGATAAAATAAACAAGAGAAAAATAACACCATATTTAACGTGTTTCACCCAGTGTGGGCAATGTCCACTAAGAAATGGCCAATATTATTATTCAGTGCTTTACAAAGGAAATACAATGAAGATCTACTGTCTTCCAACACCTCACAGGATGTTCAATGATTTTCCCTTACTCAGCTACTCTTTCTTGCTCACCAAGAAAACTAACTTGCAAACAATTGTTATTTTCTTCTCTCATATCCTCATACAATGCATACATGTGTGTGTGTGTGTATTCTGGGCAACTAACTATGATTTTACAATCAAGAAATCATCTTTACAGAAAAATATTTGTTCTAATTCTCATTCAAAAAACAAATCACCATCACACATGTGATAGATATCAGTCCCTTCCTAACCAATGTCGGTCACTTCTTAACTGATGTCAGTTACATCCTGATTGATCACGGTTTCCTCCTGACCAATGTCAGTCACTATCAAAACTAGTAACATGTAAAAGAAAGCTTCTTATGAATCAATTAAGCTCCACACTCAACAATTTCACAATGTTTTTCATATGCTCATATCTTAATAATTAGGACCGATGATGAAGATTACTAGCAATATGATGAATATAATTGTTTCTATAACACTGGTTTACAAATAGCTCAAAATCATTTTTTTGGTTATTTCTCTGCGTCCTAGCCTTCATTCTCTTACACTATTCTTTCTTCTTTTCTCTTTTTCGATTGTTGACCAAGTTTCTCCATCACCACATCGACACTCGAGGGGGCATCCTTCATTCTACTCATTTTTCTCCTACCCCTTTCAAAAAAAAATCTTGTTTATACTTGTCTACTTTCTTTGAAGTGACGTCACATACGTCACCTCAAAGAGGGGCAAATGTAGACACTTATAATTTTGTCTACATGATAGTATGATATTAACTATCCTAGTCTTGTGTTAATTTACTACACTACGCTAGTAAAATACCCTTTCTAACCTCTTTTAACCCCCCTAAACCTGTTAATCCCTCTCTAACCAACTTCTATAAGCTTGTTTCCCTATAGTTAACTTTGTTAGGTTAATTAACCCTCTTATTGACTTTTTAGGAAGGATTTGACTTCCTAAAAAAATATCTTACCTTTCCAAATAGCCACTTAGCTTCTTAAAATCCTGTTCACACCTCCAAATATGTTTTTTCTAAAAATCAACTTTTTCACTCCTATTTAGTCCCACATGCATCCAAAACATCCTTTTCTAAAATCTAAAAACCATAAATAGAGGGATACCCCTCCTACCATTTCTCAAGAACTCTCTCTCTATCTCTCATTTCTGATTTAGGTCATACTTAGGTCTTTTAGAGTGATTTCATAGTTTATTTGAGCTATTTACTTGTTATTTTCTAATCCTTTCAAAGCTTTAGGTAAATGGGAGAAGCCATTAATGGAGAGCTTCCATTCTTAAGCTTTTGAAACATCAATAAACACAAAATTGATTGTTATAGATTTAATAGGTTCACTTATAGATAACTTTCATGGAGTAAAGAGCTAATATAGTCATGTTTAGAGTTTGATTGTTTGTTTCAAACTTTATAATATGAATGCAAATAGGTAGCTCTTGCTTATCTCTAATTTGATGGTCATTGAGTTGTTTGTTTAAAGCTTTTGGGGCCTCTTTTGTGTTCTTACCCCATTTTATAAGCTTTTGCAAAATTTTCATTACACATAGGAACTAGTATACTCAAACACTTATGATCCATAACATTGTTATCCCTTTCACAAGCCCTACTCTCCAGAATCTGCTTTAGTCTATAAGCACTCTTTAAGTCCCAAATAGTGAGTTGGGTCATAACCAATAATAAAAGAAAGAGGATCGAAACCAATGACCACATTTTCCTTAAAATTTTCAACTCCATTTGCTTCCCAAAAATCATGTTAAGAGGAAATAGACTAGAAACCATTAGCCAATATATGAGCTTGATGTAGTTATTGATGTAGTTTCCAATTAGGTGTGTCCCCTTTGTTCATAGTAGTGATTATAACCATGGAATCCCCTTCTACCAGTATTTTCCTATATCATTTCTTTGTAGCCAAATGCAAACCTTTGAAAATACCTATAGCTTCTACTTCATTATTTATGACCCAAGGTATAGAAATATCCAATCCATAACATGTGACTGCAATGGTCATAAATAATGCATCTCGCATTCCCTATTGTAGGATTACCTTTGGACACACCATTAAAATTTATCTTGATCATCCCATAATATGGTGGTTTCTAGCGGATCCCTTATCAATGTGTCTTAGCTAGCTAAATTGCATTGATTTGAAGAAGATTTATAAGTGGCCAATTCTATAAGATCCATAGCTCCTTACTTTGTATCCTATCTTTCTTAAATTTAGATAAAAAATACACATTTTCATAAATTACTAATTTTGTTTTACTCCAACATATTTCCCATATTAATTCCTTATCTTCAAAGATTGGATTATTACACTCTTTCCAGACATTCTAGATTATATTTGGTGGAAAAACCTACCATATTCTATCCAACTATTCTAAACATTAATTCCATACATAGAATGTTTCCTTTTCTGTGTGAGGGTTGAACCATACAATATATAATTACTAACACAAATTAGACCACATTTTTAATGCATAAGAACAATGTAGAAGTAGGTGTTCAAGAAGCTCCTCTTCTTATTTACATAATATATAGATAGATGGTCTAAAAATTCACATTTTATGCAGTCTATCCTAGGTAAGGATGTGTTCAAGATAGGCTAACCAAGAAAAAACATTTTCTCTCAGTCAGCAGATAGGATTCTAAATGACTGAAGTGGGTCAATCAGGTTCCCCTTGCTCACCCTACATAAGAACCCTATAACCATCTAAAACAATGTATCACCTTGAACTTTCCTTGATCCAATATAAGGTTTCTAGGAACTATGAAACTATAATTTTACGAGTTTGAATGAGTGTATAGAGATGTTTTATTTTTTCTTCCTGGCTTGGATAATGTTTTAATGTCTTCCATCTTCTGTCATATCCCTGTTCATCCCCTATAGTTTCCCAATAATGTTTTACCTTGCTACCCTATCCTGTATTAACAAAAAATGAAATTCATCCGAGTCACTTTGATGTCTCAAATACGAAAATACTTTCCAATAATCCTCATTGACATTGGCCAATTCACCATTCCCAACCTCCAAAGTCAAGTTTTCACATATCACCTTTCATTCCAAAATTATAAAATTCCAGTTATGTAACCTGCAAGGTGGATCCTACATTATAAAAATGTATCCATGCCTTACATTATCCAAGTATTTACCTTTTAACATTTGATACATGGAATATACTAATATTCATAGATACACTAAGACAATGTTTTTACTAGAGAAATGTTATATATTCATATATCTTTGATCCATACACGTGCCTCCTTTGATAAGTAAACCTTTTCCCATTTAGTGAGATAAATTTTCCTTTTTTCTTCATTCCCACTCCAAAGGATATGATGAATTATCTTTGTTATTTGATGATTCATTCGCATGTGTGTTTGAAAAAATGAGAAGAGGTATACAATAACTGTGCGCAACATTTATTTTATAAGGACTATTCTACCAACTAGACTCAACCATTAGCTTTCCAACTTGTCAATCTTGCTTAGATTTTATCTATTAGGTTCTTCTACAACTCTAACTTTCCCTTTCCGAGAAACAGAGGTACATGTAAATATTTTTAGGTAAATTACTAAATCTAATCCCCAAAATATCACCAATTTTCCTTTGGTGGTCCCATGGAACATTAAAAAAAATTATTTACGTAGGCTTACCTTTTAGCCTAAAACTGGTTTATAAGCTTCTTTTATATTCTTCATAAGCATTACTTCTTTAACCTCTAACCGACCAAAAAGGATAATATAATCCATGAATTGTAGATGAGTTCTTTATTGATCCATAACATATGCTTTCAAACCTTGCAAATCTCTACTTTCCTTTAACTTCTCAAGCATTCTTCCTAAGGACTCTAACATAATGATGAAAATCCCTCTTGAGTTTTGGAAGGAATCAATATGACTTACATTAACCAAGATTAAAAAAATACTCTTGTTACACACTGCAACATCCATGAAACCCATGCTATGTTGAAACCAAAGAAACACCTTTTTAAGAACTTCCAATTGACTTAATCATATGTCTTTTCAGTGTCAATTTTAACCAACATCCTTATTGACCTTAAGCCTCAACAATAGTATGAGGGTTAAGAATTTCACACTTTTTTTAAGGATGTTCAAGGGAAATATAAACAGAATAAAGAAAAGTCAAATAGATGAACAAAAAGAATGTAATATGATCAAACAACTTACACTCTTTGCATTAACTAACCATCTTTATTCATATCTCATTATAAACTACATTAGTCTCATACACACTTCTTGTATATATCTCATATGCTAATATCTTTCATTCTCTTCTTATTACATATTACATACCCTTCTTATTGTACACCACATATCCATTTGTAATTAAGTACAATAAAGGTTTATTCTTCCAAAATAAGCTAAAATACACTTCTTTTAGATGTGACTTTGTCGGCTTATGTCGCACTTTGTTTCTGACCTTATTCATTCTAAGGCTCTGGATAGGCTTCCACGGCTTTTTCCTATATTCGGCATCTTTCTTTGTCTTTCTTAGGTATCTTCAGTCTTCGATGGATGTTTTCTTATCTTCGCAGGTGTGTCCTCACTTTTGCGGGTTGATCCAAAACATGATGAAGAACCCTATGAACATCATCCCTAGACTTCAAATGTTGTCTCATCCTCGAGACAACCAAAAGATGAAGAACTTTGTCTTTTTGTGTAAAATTTTGAAGTGTGTTTATATTTAATCTTAATGTTCTTTGGAAAACCAATGCATCGACTTACCAGAAACTTAGAAGTCTGGTGTAAGGAAGTGTTCCCATGCTCAACTCACCCTACTAGATTTATAGGACACGTTGTCTCCCTAACAAAATAGTCCTCTGTTGCATGCTTATGTGGTGGCTTGCGGAATGTATTTTGCATACTTAGGGATAATATTATTTTCAAAAGCATACCATTGGTCTGGACGTTGTTTTATTTCCTGCATCCATACCTGAAGTTGCATGTTTACTTGAAATAATTGTAGAATATCTGTAGGCGGTTGATTTATTTTAAATTGGCCAAAACTTTGTTTTAAAATTGCCAACTCTTGTTGCATGTGTATTAGGGATTTGTACATTGTATAACTATATTATTACATATATGTTATCTTTTTTACCCGTTGTTGATGTTTGGTTCTATATTGCTATGTGACTTCAACAAGATTTCTCCAATGAGATCCATCAATGTTTGTAGTAATATCATATTCGGCAGCCTGTTTATTGAGTTGTTGTTACATTTTATCTAACTCCTCCCTATCTTCTTGATTCAAGCCTAGCTAACCCATGGCGTAGGCATAATACATTTCCACATTAGTGACTTTTGTTTCTAGCTTGGTGAGGGATGTTTTACATATCCTTCCACCTCCTTTGATTTTCTAATACTTGAGGTTGTGTAATTCTCTCCTTATATTCTTTAATTTTCTTCTTTTCATTGTCCTAAAGTGTGGCATGATTAGCCAAAATCGTTTGTATTTCCAGTTCAGTTTTTGTCTCCACTGGAAGGGTAGCATTAATTTGGACTCGTGGTTTGGATGATTTGATAGATGTTATTATTTTTTTCATTTCCTCTTCCATATCTAGGCATATGTGCATCTAGTTTTGTTTGGAACTTTTCTCTAGTATTTGGTTGCATGTAGACTTTTAGATAGGTGAGAGCTTGTGTAAATGCATTATATATCCTTCTTGAGTTTGCTCCAACACCCCTTTTATAGTTGTATAGATTGTTCTTGTCTTCTCTACTAGAGGACTTGTTTAATTCTTGTCAAGGAATCCCGTGGAGAGTGAGCTGGCACTAAACCGCGGCCTACTTCACTTGTTCCTACAACTGTAATTTTATCTTTTTCCTCCTTCTCCTTAGCCTCCTTTTCTTTTTGTTTCTTTTGCTCTTCTTCCTACTTCCTATCTACTTCATTCTTCTTCTTTTATTCTTCTTCCTTTGTTTTCTATTCCTCTCTCTTTCTTTCTTCTGCCTCCTTTTTCTTTTCCTCTCTTTTTCTTTCTTTTGCCTCTTTTTTCTCTTCCTCTCCCCTTCTTTCTTCTTCCTCATTTTTCTGTTCCTCTCTCTTTGTTTCTTCTTCCTCCTCATTTTTCTCTTGCCCTCTCTTTCTTTCTTCTTCTTCCTTTTTCTCTTCTTCTTTTTGTCTCTCTTCTTTCTCCTTTTTCTCTCTTTCATGTTCTTCTCTCTTCTTCTTATCCTCCTCTTTTTTCTTCTCTTCTTCTTCTTTTTTATTTTTCTCTTCCTCTTGCTTTTTCTTTTTCTCTTCTTCCTTTCTTCTTTCTTCCTTCTCCTTCTATTGTCTTTGTTCCTCTTCCTTATTTTTATTTTCTTCCTCGTTTTTCTTCTTATCATCCTCCTCTTGTTTCTTTTTCTCTTTCTCTTCTTGTTTCTTATTCTTATCTTCCTCTTCTTTCCCCTTTTTCTTATCCTTTGTTTCCTTTCTCCTTATTTTTTCTTCTTTTTTTATTCTCTTGTTATTCTTTTTGCTTTTCCTCCTCCTCCGTTTTCTTCTTTTGTTCTTTTCTATTCTTGTATTCTTCTTTTTTTTGTCTTACCTCAGCCTCTTTTTATTTATTTTCTTTTTCAATTAACCTCATCGGTTCTTGTATCTCCTCAATGCGGTTTTTATATTTGATAGTCTTCTTCTTCTTTTATTTTAATTGTCTAAGTTCTTTCCCAAAATATTCTAGAATGGTCTCTTCTTCCATGTCTACTTGGTATTTTATTTGCTTAAGTAATTCATGTGGGAGGAGATGGACTATATCTCCTATTACCAATGCAAATCTCTTCAGATAGTGAATTATGGCCTCTATTATCGCCACTTATTATGTTGGTGTGAGTAGCATTTTCTTTGCCTTTTGTTTATCTATTAGGTGTATTGCCACCTCACCAGGTGATTCATCTCACTTAGGTGAGCATGGATCATAGGTGGCATATTAGTTATGACAGATTCCCTTACAAAATTTGTCATATGTGTAAGTATGTGTCATAGGAGTTACATTCCCCTTTGGGAAAGTAACCCCTCTTCTCTATATGGATGCATCATTAGTTGCATGGGAGTTACTCAACTCTCCCCTATATGTATACCTTACCTACTTGATCTATGAGCATAGATATTGAGCCCTTTTCCCTTTAATGCATGCACATTGTCTCCATGGTTGAGTTCGTGCTTGAATCTTGAAGCTACACCATTTTGTGGTTGAGTGCAACTCCTTGATGCACATGTATTCCCTCCATGTCTTCATCCTTCCTCCCTCTGTCATGATATCAGAGCTCAGGGATTGGAATCATGTTTCTCACTTCAATTGCCTACTACTCATTGCCTCATAGTTTCTTGTGTAATTTATCATTCTTGTTTGTGTTGTACTTGCATTTTGCAAGGGATTCTTGTACTTGATTTTGTATTGGTGTGCTCCATGCTAGTGTCTCATGTATTCAGGTTGAAGTTGTTGGTTTAGTGTTTTAAAAGTTGGAAGAGCCTCCTTAAGGGCCCAACTCGGCCCCAACTTGATGAGATGTGAACCGATTTGTCCCACAACTTGACCTGCCTCATTAGACAACTCACTGCTTGCTTCATTGTTGACTCATTTTTTTGCTTTTGCATTAGTTTTTGGTCAACCTACATCACTTGTGGCACCATGCTTTGTATTTACATGCTCACCCAACCTACATCAGGCTCTTCATGACTCAGTTTTATCAACTTAGGGTTACTTTGGTCTACATTTATCGATTGGCTCATGTTTTGGGTTTACACTGCATTACATCCCAGGTTTCTAGTGCTTTGCTCTCCATCGCCAAGTGTTTTACATGGGTAAATTGTTGTCGTTGACTCGTTATTTGTTCAACGTTGGCCTTTACATGTTGAATGTTTTTCCTTCGAGTTACACTTTTCCCGCTCACATTTCTCATCTGCGTGCATCCACCTCGTGGTGAATCAAGCCTCTCTACATGGAATTGGGTTGTTATATGCTTAGATTGGTCTGAGCTCTGTGCTCACTATTGCATGTTACTCATTGGCATTATTCTTTGTTGCGTCAATCTCACATTGCCTTGAGCTCGTATTGTTAACTGCCACCTCTAATCAACAAGTCATTTGTTGGTGTGAGTGCCTTTGGATTTGGCCAACGGAGGTTTGCATGTTTTCTTTGTCATATAGGGGCTTCACTTTCCCCCCATGCTCATTGATGTTGGTCTGATCAATGACTATCTCCACTACATACTGCCCCAATCGTGCCTTATGTCAGTGGCTCTACCTTGCACCCACATGGTTCTCTAACCTGAGTTGTACACCATTCTCTACATTCAATGACATTGAGCTCTAGTCTTCTTGTGGTTGTTACACCTTCTCACTCAGCTCAACGGTTCACCCAGCACATTATGATCCACTCTTGACTAAGGTCATTAGACTAACTCATGCACGTAGTTTGGCATTCAACCATGCACACCTAGCATTGCCACGTTCCAACAATCCAGCTCTGTCACGTTCCGACAACTTGATGACATTTGCACTGAGCCTCTTGACTCGATGCATCAACATGAACCTGCAGCTTGCCAAAATAGAATCAGTGGCATCACCTTCAGTTAGCATGGTGAGCACCTTCGTACAACCCCCAACCAACTCATCAGTCCACCCCTTAGCTCAGTCACATTAACTTGACTCAGTGAACCAACTCAACTCGTTTATTGGCCCCTGCACTAGCTCGATCTTCCTTTTAGAATTGATTGGAGGTAAAATCAACCCTTTTTGCAATGTTTTTAAGGTGGAAAACATTTTTTCTAGGCACTATAAGTATTTTGGGTTCCTTTTTACTTGTTAACTATGCCCCTCCTATGAGCGTCGAAGATGGAGGGAAAGGTCTTGGGTTAGCAAGAGGCTAATCTCCCCTCGCAAGAAAAACAAACTCTATCTAATTTTATTTTATTTTCTAACAAGTACACATACGACACAATTTTCACATGTTTTGGGCACTTTTTAAATCAATTTGCAGGGCTTATTGGCTTTTTCCATCAGTTGCAGAAATCATTTTTTGCTATAACTTTTGACTAGTTGCTCAGTTTTGAGCACTTCTTTAGTCAAAGTTACATGATTTTTCACACAATACATAATGTGATTGTTATTTTGTCAACGTACTAATTTATAAAGTGCCTCATTTTAGGGGGTCATTGCACTACTTATTTGGGCTTGTACTTTTCACACTAAGTTATAAAGTGCCATTTGGGATCTCTTTGGGTGTTTATCCGCACTATGGATTTCCATCAATCTGTTGTTATGCTCAGATCTGAGAACTATTCGACATGGAAGAAATGCATCATCAGACACTACATTGTGCATGGTTTGTTGCCCTACCTCCATGGTCTCATTCATGAGCCCCTCAAGCCTACGTAGAAGGATGAGTGGTTTAACTGCACTGATGAGGTCTTTGGCCTTCTCAGTCTTACAGTTTCTAGGGATATCTAACATTTTTTCTAGAACACCGAGTGCCCCTTCATTTCTTGGTCCATTATCCGATAGTTGCATGGTGATACTCCTTCACCAGCTATGAGCGACGCTTCCCTAGATCACTCTTGTGTCGTCATGGATTCTCCCCCTTCTCACATCCCTTCCATTATTGAGTGTTCCTCTATTCTTGTTGCTTCCTAGGAGTCCCTTATTGATTGACCACATTAGGACCTTGCTTTAGAGACTAATCACACTACTGTTGACACTAAAAATTTCATTATTGACTCTGTTAATTCTTCCATTCACTCTTCACACTTGTGTTTCAATGGAGACCCTTTCTCTGAGATAGATGTGACCATTGCCCCTTGTGTTCCCTCGCATCTTGATTGCTCAGTTGATGACACTATCCCTACACTTGTTGTTTCTTTTAAGTGCCGCATTGCTTCACCTTGGCCTTCCAGTAGCTTTTTGGATTAGTCTTATCCTCCTACTACACGTGTTTCATTACCTGCTCCATTTGAGCAATCACACATCTTGAAGGACCTATTTATCTCTCACATTGGGAGTGTTTCCTTAGGGACACTTTTCAATTCCACCATTTTAGAGATTCTTCACGATCCACCTCTTCTTGAGGATCCCTTTCTAAGGGTCATTTGGCTCTCACCTTCTCTCTTTGACATGCACACTATCATGGCATTACCTTTGTCTCATGTGCACTCTTTTTCCAAACCTATGTCACCTTCAAGTTACAAATCAAAGTTACATTTTAGATTACTGCAAGATTCTTCTTCATTCATGGAGTGGGTTGACTTCCAGTTCTCCTTTTCTATCCTTTCCAAGGGCAGGAACATTGTTTGATGCAGGAGGATTCTCTTCAGTCTTGGCACGGAGGACCACATCATTGACACACTTCTTGGAGGACATTTTTGTTCTCTCTTCTTTCTCTCTCTGATCTGGAGTATGATTGTATTTGGGTACCTTATTAGGCATGTTGTCAGGACCCATTTCTTCTCCTTCTTCTCCAGTCTTCTTGAATGATTTTGTATATTTTTTGGGGGGAGTTTTTTCCACTGGGTTTTATCCTTTCACTCCACTTTTTGGGAGTTTCTTGTACATGGGTACCTCATCAATGTTACTTTCTGGGACCCATTTTTCATTCTCTATGTTTTTTGTTGACTTGCCTTACCTCATCCTAAGTTATGATGAAGGGGGGTGTTGGTGTGAGTGGCTTTTTATTTGCCTTTTATTTATTAGGTGTATTGTCACCTCACTAGGAGAGCCATCTCACTTAGGTGAGCATGGATCATAGGTTTCATATTAGTTATTATAGATTCCCTTACAGAATATGTCATATGTGTAAGTATGCATCATAGGAGTTACTGTACGAAATAAAATCAACACATGACCTTCTTCGCACCTGACTTCCCGAGGTAGTGCCAAGACAACCGATGTAGAATAGAAATGGATGTGTGTGTGGTGATGATAGATAATCTAATGAGGCAGCCTTATATCTTCAACACACAATAACACGATTTACGAATCTAAAGCAAAGAATGCTCTCCTAACCTGAAGTGGCATGATGGATCGATTTGATATGATAGTTTCTTGGAGACTCTAGTCAATATTGAGCTCTACCGAGATTCTATTCACCAGTTGTTGAACACACGGAAAGTGACCTGCGGGTGCCTCGTATAGATTTCCAAACAATGTCATGGAAGTAAGAATGAGATGCATAATGAAGCCACATGGAATATAGACAATTTTTTTGTCTAATCTAGAAGGTCTTAGCTTGATCAGATACTATATTCAATAATGAAAGTTGTACAATGATATTAGGTGGAAGTGGTGATGATCTAAATACTAATGCACGTAAACCAGTGTCGATATCTAATTGGTTAGCTTATATGTTGGATTGAGGGACCTGAGGATCTCAACTGAAAACTCTTGGAGGTTTTGGTTCTATTATGGTCATGCACGTAATCAAACCTTGTTGCTAGGAGCAGTCCAATAATCATAGGCTTAATTAGCTGAGATGTTTAACTTGTTTAGTTGTTCTATTTTCTTAGAGAATGTAGCAAGTGTGTGTAAGATTGTCAAACGTAAACTTGTATCAATGTCTGTTATCAATTCTAGCCCGTTAGGTTATCGGACCAAAGGATTACAACCGTACGTCTTTTCTTGTTGTGGGTCATTGATGGTCATGCATAATGTATTGAAATGATCTTGATAAAACAAACTAACTATCAAAGGAAACATAATCTTTGTTTTTGGTGTTTTCACAATATATCAGATCAAAACAAAGAAAGTAAACTAATTTAACAAAAGTAAATGTTTTTGATCTTTTCTAGTTTTTTACCATCACCCTGGAGGATGTATACCGCATTCTTGGACTCCTGATACTTGGGAGGAGACTGACCCTGAAGAAATATGAGTCCAAATCTGAGATCACTCATTGGGCCTCATACATGGGGGATGCAACGGTCTCTTCTGGTTTGAAGAAGGGGATTAGGGTCCAATCTATTGTCACTACTCCTATTCCTATCATTCACAGAGCCATCATGGGCATCTTGTCCTCTCAATTGATCGGGGATAAGGGAGGTGACACGCTGCTTTACTATTGGGCTCCTATTATTACATAAATCGAGGGGCATGGCCATATATACACCTGGGGAGAAGAAATTCTAGGGACTTTCGACACTAAAATTTTCCTCCGTAATTTCTATTTCATTAATGTATGTATTAGGAATAGGATGTTGTTAAGTATAATTAGTAGTAGCGTCTGATAGAAGATAACGGCGCCGTCAGTACGGTGCCGCCAATAATGTGGAGTACGGTAACAGTCAAAGTACAATAGGAATGTTGTAAAAAGTAAATATTTGTCGTAAGTGGTCCGGTAATGTTAAAATGTCAAAGTTTGGGTAATTAGAGAAGTAGGGTCTACATGATTAGGAATTAGAAATATTATATTGGTAATAAAGACAAGGAGTGAGGTCATAATATTTTGTGTATTTTATTTGTAAAAAGTCTAAAAATGTGGAACCCATGTAAAATGATAAGGTTTATCTTATCTTAACAGATAAGCTTACATGTACAGATAAGAGTTAAGGTATGGAATATGATTCGTCAGAGTGGATTTCTTATCCTATCTTAGAGATAAGATGGATAAGCCTCGAAGTTCTATAAATAGAGAGGCCACCCCCCTCATTTAGCATAGAAGGAAGTAGTGAGGAATATTGTAGGAAGTGTGCGAAGGAAGCCATCAGTTTAAAGGTGTGTTGAAGAAGCCATTAAGAGGTGTAATTATAAAGTTTCTCCCATAGTCTTGGTGAAAGGCAAGTGAAGTCAATAACACTTGAAGTACCTCATGGGTGAGATTGTAACAGTTTCATGTTAATATTATAATTTATTTTGATATTTCAGATTTGTCATCATTTTGTCTTATCATAGTCGATGGTATTCTTGTGTTATGTTGTTGTTTTGTTTCCAGATTACATCCACCTAACTAAAGGCTGTGCATTAGTAAATAATCATAGCACGAGGAGTTCCCGATGAAGAATTATCATAGTGCCGGATTGGTGATGACAAGACTACCTATCATGACCTATAAAAAGTAGTCAGGATAAATGGGTAGTTACTAAGCCATCCCACATTGGTTATGAGTTGATTCTATGAGCATATCACCCCTTATGGAAGGGGGATACTAGTACAGGAGTCAGGAACCGCCAGGGCCACTTGGTGGATAGGGATGTTAGTTCTTCAGATGCCACATCAGCCAGTGACCACTTTGACTACGATATACATTGTTGCTACACCCTACCAAGACATGGTAGGGTTATGGGGGCAAGAGGTGACTACAGTGGTAGCTTTCTCTACCACAAGACAGTTACTTGACATGGCAGGGAGAGTTGAAATTCATCCATTAAACTGGGTTCCTCGATAGTTTGGCCTCCCTTATGTTGACATGTTTCCTCCAGTGGTACCAATATACAAGACTATTCAAGAGGCCTGAAAGGGGCCTAGAGGATATCTTGGATGGATAGTGGTCACCCCAGGTGTACCTATTATAGTTAGGTGTGTGGTTCATGCCCAATGGGTAGTTAATGCTCCTTGAGCACCTTTACTCTGGATTATGGTCGCTCCCACTCAAAGTGGAGAGGAGGATGAGCCCATTGATGTAGACTCTGAATCTGTGGAGTACACATGAGATGAGACCGAGGAGGAGTCATTTGAAGAAGATACAAGGGAAGAGGGGTTAAGTGGTGAGAATGGTGATGAAACCTACATGGAGGAGGAGGAGAGTGACCCTAAATGGCAGGACACTCATGATATGTTGAGAATGGCATGGGAGGTACCACCTCCTCGAGATGGAGGGGGAGACAATGATTTTGTGATGGGACAACATCTTGCCTATAGCTTTGAAGATGCCCCGCAGCTGCCACCACCACTACTAGAAGCCATTGACCCTACCTGGATTCCTGGAGATCTGAGTATGTCGATACTCTTCTCTCGACCTTATTAGTTGGCAATGTTAGTTAGTATTTCTTTTGGTTTTGTTTTTATAATTTTATAAGTCATTGTTTCTTTTTCTTTTCTTACTTGCGGTGACTGCACGAGAGTGGTGAGAGATGATTCGACAATGTGTGTGGACACCCTGTTGATTCCCTCAGGGAATACCTGAGATGAGTTGACTATTGATTTAGGCCAACCACTAGTAGTCGGAAGATAGACTAATGTGTTTGGACCTGTCTGGAGGATAACGGAGGTGGTGACCTCTCTTATTACTCAGGTGGCTAGGTATAAGATAGTCGAGAATCTGATGAGGCAGATCCATTCTTGTAGTGAGACCATGGCCAATGGCCGCCACCATGAGCACTCACATCACTCGGTTCATTCTCATCATCATTATAGCCACAACAGGAGTCTCGGATGCATCCGTGCTCCATCTGAGGGATCACAGAGGGATGGACAGATGACTGGGCCTCTTATTGCTTTGTTGTGATTGTATCAAGCATTATATGATTTTTTTGTATATTTCTAGCTCATTGAGAGCGTTTTGACCATTCCTAGTGCGTGATGGAATTGTATACAAAGTTGACTCACCATGATATATATATAAATTCTTATTTTTGGTTCGGTAATCCGTTGTATCCAAGTTGACTTCCTTTTGGCTTATCTCACATGTGTACTCTAGATGTTTAGAATTTCTACTTTTCTATGCTTTTCAGAATGTATGCAATGGATGTGAATGATAACAAAATGATTTCTTTTTTTTGTATTTTATAATGTTGAAATATGATAATGCAAACACATTATAATGTTGAACTTTAGTTTCTTTAAACAATCTTTGGTACTTCGTATTGTTTTGGAAAAACTTGGTCATACAGTGATATGATAAGTGAAGGAACTTGCCCCACTCCTAACCCCACATAACCAGTAAGATGTGAGGGCTCAACACCAAGAGTCAAAAAGGGCACAAGTTAATGCAATTTTTTGAATGGTAATAATGAGAGAAAGACAAGGTTTTGACAAAACCAAATTGGGACACTACAACCTCACTCTACTCAAGTTCTCTTCATAGTTTAGAATGTGAATTTTTTTCTAGTTTATCTAGACTTAGATCCATAGATGGCCACTTGGTTGAAAAAAACTGGTTTTGAGGTTTTAAGCTCTTCTTGGAATTTTGGACATCTAACTCACTTTTTATTTATTTATGATTTCACAATATTTGAATGAACTGCTTCTAACTTTCAAGTTTATCAAAGAGACATGATACACCCTGCCCCATCATACTACTAGGAAGTATGGGCTTATCACCATGAATAAGGCATAGTGAGTAAGTGCATTTATCTCCTTTCCCAACCCTACATCAATAGTAAGAGACACAAGCTCAACACCGAAGGTTGGTATGGCAGAGAAATGTGTAAAATAAAATTTTCTATAGATTTACATTTGACTTATTTATCTAGGAAAAATGGCTAGAATGTTCTTATTTCCAAAGAGATGTTTATGGGATAGATGTGACACCATGAAGCTTCTAGAACAGACTATAGGCAAGGACACCTAACCTAGAAGAAACTATAAGCAGAACTAAGTATGAAAGCCTTGGTATGGTTATTGTCAAAACTTTTTCTTATCCTATTTGGATCGATGTAATGATTTGGGCACAATTGATGACACTATGGAGATTTATAGAGGTATGATTTGAATGTTTTACCAATGTTTTAGAAGTTTTTAGGAATTTCTATAAGAATAAGTCCCTTGATCAAAAATTTTACAAAATGAACTGGTAGATGAAAATGCAATGCAGATGTAGTAATGTACATATGAAAATGCTAATGGATCATGTGTAATACCTCTTCAGGTGAAGAGAGTTCACAGATTTGTTAAAATCCTCACCCTCTAGTGTACATAGGTGAAATGCCCCATTTTTGTAGTCTTCTATTACTCGATATGGACCCAACCACCTGGGTCTGAATTTCCTTCCTTCGCCATTCTTTTTTTCTATTCTATTGTCAAGTCTTAGAACTAAATCTCCCTCATATATTTCACGCTCATAGACTTTCTTGTTGTATTGTTGATCCATCCGGTCAGCATAAATGTTATGTCGTTGTTCAGTGTTGAGTCTAGCCTCATCAATACTTTCTAGCTGAGAGAATCACACTTCTCGATAGCCTTCTTCTCCCATAGTTCCTTTCAACGATATATGGAGACTAGGTATCTTGACTTCAAGTGGTAAAACCGCTTCTGCACAAAATACCAAAGAAAATGGGGTTGCCCCTATCGGCATTCTTACTAATGTCCGATAGGCCCAAAAGGATGAAAAAAACTTTAAATGCCAATCTCATTTGTTCTCCTTGACAGTCTTAAGGAGAATAGACTTCAATGTCTTGTTCGTAGCCTCAACTTGTCCATTGACCTAAGGATAATAGAGAGAAGCCATGTGCTCACTTATTTTGAATTTTTTACACAATTCCTCTACTTCATTATTTTTTAAGGATGTGCCATTATCTGAGATAATGACTTGTGGGACCCCATACCTACAAATAATTTGGTTCAGAATGAACTTTGTATTATTGATTCAGGCATAGTGGTAAGAGGCACAACATCTACCCACTTAGTAAGGTACTTTGTGGATGTCATTATGAAGTTATGACCATTCGTTGATGAGGGAGATAATTTCCCTATCAAATCTAGGCCCCATGTGGAAAAGGGCCATGGTGTTGCAATTGGTTGTAGAGCCTGTGCCGGTATGTGGATCTCATGGGAGAACTCTTGACATTTATGGCATTTATGCACAAACTCTACCACGTCATGCTCTAGCGTGGGCCAAAAATAGCCCATCTGATGTATCTTCTGAGTAGTGGTGTGGGTGCCGAAGTGACCTCCACATACTCCACTATGTGATTCATAAAGAATATTTTCAGATTCTTCTTCGTCAACGCATCTTAAACACATTCCATCAAAGGCTCTATGATAGAGCACTTGTTCCAAGATGACATACTTGGCAGTTATTATATGCAACTGTCTTCTTTGTTGCAAGGTTGCCCCTTCTGGATATGTACGGTCCACTATGAAATTAATGATGTCAGTGCACAATGGACATGTAGAAATGGGAGGCTTAGTTTCAACAAAATACACACACTCATTGGGAAAGTCTAAATTTACTAGATCACCTCCATCCAATGGGTTGTCAGCCAACCAGTCCACAATGATTTGTCCTTTGATGGATTTCTGATTAACAAATGTTAACTCAAACTCACCCATCAGAGTTATGAAGCATCCAACCTTCTTAGATAAGGATCCTTGTGTGAGAAATGTCCGCAGGTGATCTGATTTAACGATAACCCTTGTTTCTTGGTTTAGCATGTAATGTCTTAATCACTTTTTCACAAAGACTATAGCAAGGCATTCCTTCTCTACTTGTGTATAACGTGTCTCATAATCAAGCAATGTCTGACTAATGAAATAGACTGCACGTTCTCTTTTATCATCATCTTCTTGAGCCAACATGTAGGCTAATGAGACATCCAGTAGCTCGTGAATACAGGATCAAGGGGTGATCTGACCTAGGCGGCATGAGTGTGGGAGGAGACAACAAGAACCATTTAACTGACTCAAATGCCTCATTGTATTCTTCTATCCAATCAATGCAACAATCCTTTTTCAACAAATTGTTGATTGGGTGAATAACAAAGGTCAAATCAGGGATAAACCTTCGGATTGCACCGAGTTTTCCAAGAAAAGATCTGATGCCAGACTCGTCTGACGGTGGAGTCATTTCCAGTACAACTCAAATTTTGGCTGGGTCTACATCAATCCCTCATGAAGATATGATGTATCCCAAAATCTTTCCTCCCATTACACCGAACACACATTTTTCTAGATTCAACGTGACGTCATATTTGATTAAGCGAGAAAGGATGATACGAAGCACCTCTGGGTGATCGCAACATTTTTTGGCCTTATCCAGAAGGTCATCCATGTAGGATTCCACAATCTTATGTATAAGATCATGAAATATATAATTCATCACCTGGTTATACTTGGCACCAATGTTCTTAAGCCTAAATGACATGACAACATAACAGTAGGTTCCCCAAGGAGTTATGAATGTAGTTTTGGCCTGATCCTCCTCAGAGATTCTAATTTGATTGTACCCAGAAAACCCATCCATGAGAGACAACAACTCAAAACCAGTTGTTGCGTCGATAATAACATCGATGGATGGTAATGGGAAATCATCTTTGGGACAAGCCTTGTTGATATCCTGAAATTCTATGTAAATGCGTATATTTCCTTTCTTCTTGAGAATGGGGATGATATTAGAAACCCACTATGAGTAGTCAACTGGCTTGATGAACCCTACCTAGAGGAGTTTCATCACTTCTTCCTTCACCATGAGGAACACCTTTGTTTTCATGGGCCTTGAATTTTTCTTAATTGGCTTAGCATCTAGCTTGGTGATGAGGTTGTGAACTACAATGTGTGGTGCAATTCCCATCATTTCCTTGTAGTTAAATGCGAAATATTTTTGATGCTCCTTGAGGATATGGGTATGTATTTCAACTTCCTCAGGAGTTAGAGAGGATCCCAGTTTCAAGATTTTTGGTTCCTCCTCCGTCCTGATGTTTATATCAATCATTCCCTCGATTAAGGAGGCATTTCCTTCCTCAAACTCAGGCAGGGCTGGAGGTAACTCTAAATCCCCCTCTTCTCCTACCTCATAAATTTTGAGTTCCTTCCCAGGGGAATATTCTATCATGGGATTTCCAAAATAGGAAGAAGAGTGTGGAATTAGGGAAAGATCAACCTCGTGATGAGTAAGATGTAATTTTGTAAGAGCATTTAGATATCCTAGAGTTGCTTTATCAATGTCAACATTATCTGAAATGATAGACTCACTCTCAGTTTCTATGTATGTCAACATTGGAGTTATCAGTGTTTTACAAACCAAAGGTTCAACATGAACCGAGACCATGAAGTTTGTATCTTCCAACTCACTGCTTGGAGTAAAGTGAGAAGCAGAAGTTGTTATTGAGTCTCTGAGGAGGTTATGCTCTCATGGAATTGCTTCAATCGATATGAAGTCAAACCCCTTTGTTAGATTTAGAATTATTATTTTGTAGAGTTGTAGATGCTCAGCTCTAGTCTCATATACCTCAAATATCTAATTTGTGACAAGTTGTGAATCATCTAGCACCCTAATATTAAGAGCACCCATTCTTTTGGCTATAATGAGACCAAGTAGAAGGGCTTTGTATTCAACCCCGTTATTTCTACACTCAAAGTTTAACTTTAAGGCAAAAGGTAAAATCCTTCCCTCAACAGAGGTGATAATTACACCCGCCTTGGTGCGACACCGAAACTTGGCTCCATCAAAATGGAGAGTCCAACAGTTACTTGGAAAAACGGATGTTGGATCATTCTTTTTGTCCTCTTATTTTACCTGAGTTACTTCAACCATACAAACTTAATTTGTTGGAAGAGAATTGAGTCCTAGGGTATGTCACATACCCATAGAATAAAAAGGAAGGAGAATAGGTAAATCCTTCTCCAATAGCTCAACAATCTTCGATGTGGTTCCTAATGACATTGTCTCTACAATGACGGTTTCATCTTTGACTATCAGAATGCCTTCGATCAAACTCATGACTTCTAATTTCGTTATAGGAACCAGCTTTTCCTCTGACACTGAGCTTGTGGGTTTATTTAACTGATTTGTAGGAAGCTCAAACTCAGAGTGGACCCCTAGCCTCTTTTTCAAGTTATCTAGATGTATGTTGAAGGGTTTTGGATCACCATGTGCCACAAAGACCTTCCCTAAATGTAGGAACCTGACTTCCTGAAACAAAGTGGAGGGAATCACCTTCATGCGATGAATCCAAGGACAACCAAGGATCATATTATAGTTGGTTTCCTGATCTATAATATAAAACTTGGTTAGAATTGTCTTAGGCCTGAGGGTGACTGGAAACACTATAGTTCCAATCGACATTGCTTTGAGGCTGTCATAGCCTCTCAACGTATTTCACGTTGAAGAGAAATTGGTCTCTCTGTAACCTAAATTTTAAAGGAAAGAGAAGGGGACTATGTTAACTATTTCCCCATCATTAATCATCACACACTTTACATAGTTATTGTAAATTAAGACTTGTAAAAACAACGCCAGATCACCTCTATGAGTTATTTCAGCATCCGTGGGCATCTTGCTGATGTCAAATATGAATCCAACATCTCTTTCAGACTGCCCTGGAGGATAGACATCAAAGTCCACATGGTTTATTTATGCCTCTGGAGGAGGGGTGAAATTAATCAAATGGCCAAGACCTAGTGCTTCTAATAGAGTGGCTCTGTGAGCAGGGGAATTCTTCAATAGATCCAAGAAGGAAATGTGAGAGAAGGTCTTGGTTAGATCACTGATCAAGTCATAAGCTCCTACTGGCTTGCCTAACATATCATGAATGTCATTTGATATAGTTGGGTAGATCGTGATTCTGAAGAATAATATTTGGTTCTAGTGGCAGTGTTAATCTGAGGTTTAGTGTCCAACTCCACCAATCCCCACAATTTTTATTTGTTGGCGACCATCCAAAGGAGGTGCTACTTGTGGGTTTGATGAAGTTGAGGCTTCATGATCATGGGTCCCTATTACAATACCTTTGTTTGAACCATTGGGATCTATTCTACCATCCTTTGGGTGCATGGGGAGAGGGTCATTAAAGATTCTAAGTGGTGTGTTCTGAGGGGATACTGGTCCCATATAAGTGTTTTGAATGGCGTTGTTGGGTTTGCAAAAAACATGTCAATAAATAATTGTCTTTGATCCTCTAACAAACACTGTAGAAACTTGTTGCAATCGCAACATGTTCTTGTGTCATGCCCACGAACCCTATGGAAACCACAATATAAATCAGGATCATAATCTCAAGGCCTTTGGTTTGCACCTTGTTGTGGTTTGAAATTATGATTATTGTTTAGTTGTTGATTGTTATAGTTAAAATTTGGGAACCCTTGCCCTTGGTTTTGGAATTGGTTCAGATACCCGCTTGGGTATTGGTTAGGGCCTTGGGTCTACGTTTATCTTGATTATTGGGGTTGTTGTTGTTGATGATTAAAATCTACAACATTGACCAAGGGTGAGAAGCTATTGTTTCTCTAATTATTTCCATTGTTGTTGTTATTTGTAGTAGTTGTATTGGGAGTACTAATAATATTAGGCTTCTTGGGCTGGTCAGTAACACCATCTGTTGTGACCCCACGGTTCTTATTAAGGACCTTTGGTCCTTGATTATTTCTTGTGTTATTGGAGTAACAAGGGTTATTTTGGTTAGGAGTGACTAACCTTTCATTTGCTCCATAAGTCTTATGACCACTGTCAATGAATTCTTGGTCAATTCAAAGAGCACCCTCTAGCACCTCTTCATGGCTCCTTAGCAGGAAATCTTGAACTTCTTCCTCTGTCTTCCTATTGAGGGAATGGAGGAACAAATCACAAAGCTTTGTTTGATCCATATTTGGAGAACTTGCAGAGGAGTAGAGAACATGTCACCACCTTTGAATGAAGTGGGTTGCGGACTCGTTGTGCTCTTGTTTGATATGAAGGAATTCTCTAATTCCTGTTCTCAAAAGTTTGTTCATATCAAAAGCCTTAATAAATTCTGACATGAGTTGCTTGAAGGAGTGTATTGAAGCCTTTGGTATCTCATAGTACCAATCGAGAGAAATACCTTCTAATATCTTAGGGAAAATCTTCACAACAACTGCATCCCATGGGAGCAGCTCTCGAATGGACGTTGTGTAAGATTTGATGTGAGCATTAGGATCACCTTCCCCTTTAAACTTGGGAAGATTGGGCAAGGGTCTGGGAAGCATGACTATCTTGATGGAGAATTCCAAAGGCTCCTTAAGATATCCAGGATAGGTCTCCATTACGTACGTTTCAACCATTGAAGATCCATGTTGGGGAGGTGGAGGTTGCATCAGTTACTGAAACGGCATAGCGTAAACATTGGTTGGGGCATATGGCATCCCCTGTGGCTGCCCATACAGACCCAGGTAAGTGTACATATCCCCTTTTGGTGATTTATAAGACATGTGTATGTAGGGGGGTTGACTACTTTGATATGGACCTGAAGGCACAAAGCCAAGGAACGTTGCATTTCCAGTTGGTATGGCCTTTGAGAATGCACTTCCGGCTAGTGCCTATTGTAGATATCCATATATGGCATGAGGGGGCATACCCAAGGTGCCCGTCCCAGTTAGTAAATCTCTAGGGCTTGGAGCACCCATATAAATTGGAGGGTTATGCACAGTAGGTCTTGGCCATAATTCTACGGATAAGGAGAAGTTCTTGTTTTCCCTGCGTATGAACTTTGAGCATTTTGGGAAAGCTCTAAATCTTTGACTTTATCAACTAACGCTGAAATAATGTCTCCCATTAATGGGATGGTGTTTTGTTTCGGTGCTTGTTGTTGAACTTTTGGAGGTTGTTGAGGAGTGTGGTATCCTGCTATGAATTGTTCACTATGTTGTCACCCCTTGTTGGCAATATTTTTAGTTGGTAGAGGGGTAGCATTATTGTTTTGGAGTAGAGCACCACTTTGCATGTGTAACCTATCGAAAGCTCAGTTCATTTTCTGGAAGCGTTGTTCACTCCTAGCATATTGTGATAAGTACTCCTCATCTAGATATGGGAGTTGGTCAGATTGTATGCTAATGGCTTATTGAAATAATACCTGAGGAGATGAACTTGTTTCCCCAGTGAAATTCATGTTGTTTGAACTTGATTTTTCATGAGGATGTCTATGTGATCTAGTCAAGTTCCTCAATACGCATAGAGGAACCAACATTGGTTCCCTAAAGAATAGGATTCTAAGCAATTGAGTGGTTATCTACCCATGTTGAGAGTGAAGATGATTGTTGTGGTATACATGTTTGATAGTTGTACATGTCAAAACCCAGGATGGGTCGACTGTACTCATCGTATCCCGACATATTCGGGGGGTATAAGAATACCTGCTGAATAAAGGATGGATGAATAAAGTGGAAATTCTTATAGACTAACTCTTCACGTCGGGCTCACCAATTTGTATGAAAGAAAATCAACGTGTGAAATGTATGCCTTTCTCCACGACATTTACTTTTGTTGCGCGGGTTGTTCTTTTATTTTCCTTTCTTAATGTATTTGTCACTTTGATTTATGTTCTTCTTACATGCTTGATGTCCTTAATTCTTATACCCTTATCCTTTCCTTGCTTATTTATTTTCTTAGAGAGAGGGTGCCCTTGCGAGCATTCATCCTCCTCCTCGTCCTATCTGTCAAATTTCTGGTTTTCAAATAAGATATGTTTTTTTTACTTTTAATCTTTTTAGTTCAAAGTGTGGTATTTCTTTAGCTGCGTCCTATTGGCATAACCAGAAAATTATTTATTTTGTAATGTTTTAAGTTTGGTGGCTCCTGATGACAAGAAATCCTTGATGATGTATGGACCTAGCCAACAAACTTTGAGTTTTCCAGGATTTTTCCATTTACTATCATATAGTAACACTTGATCCCCTATATCAAACTCCTTATGCTTAATGTGTCTATCAGACTATGCTTTCTACCTTCTTTTTTCTTGATTTTGATTGTATGCCGTTATGAATCTCTTTTCATCTAATTTTTCTAATGCAATGAGCCTTTCATGTACTGAGGGATATTCATTTAACCTAAAATCTCTAGCCACTCTAAGACTTGGAAGTAGAAATTTCATGGGTACCATGGCTTCTAATCCATATACAAGTTAGAAAGAAGAATATTTTTTCAACCTTTTATATGTTGTGCAGTGTACCCATAATGTTGCTGGTATCTTCAAGTCCCAATCTTTTTTTTAAAGTGAACATATTTTGTGAGTAGTTTTTCCAATACCTTGTTAAATGCCTCAACTGTCCCATTTTTAGGGGGTGGTATGGTGTACTTCTATTGTAATTAATCATGAAATGTTTAATTAGTTCTTTGATCTTAGCATTAATAAATTGTTTTCCTTAATCATGTGTTATGCTTAGGGGGCATCTAAATCTTGTTATAATGTTCTCATAAATAAATTTGGCTATTGTTCTTGCAGTGTAATATTTTGTAGGAGTGGCCTCTACCCATCTTTTGAGGTATTATGTCCCTGTTATGGTCTGAGAGTGTCTTATGGCTAGTTTGACGGGTCCAATAAAATCTATGGACCATTTTTCAAATAGGGTTAAAGCTAAATTAGTCTTAGAGAAATTTCATCCCTCGCATTTGGTTTTCCAACCCACTGATATATGTCACAAGTCCTAACATGTTAAGGTGCATATTTGAATAGTGTGGGCCACCATAACCCTGCCATTATTATCTTTCTTGTTGTGGATTCCCCTCCATTATGGCCTCCCATTATGTCTTCATGGGCTTTTGTGAGAATATTCCATCTTTCATGTTCAAGGGATACTCTTTTAAGGACTTCATCATGTCCTTTATTGTATAATTTTCCTTGAATCAAAGTGAATGGAAAGGCCCTTCTTAATAAGTATTTCTTGTGTTGTTTGGTGTATTCTATAGGGAATTATCCAATAGTTAGTATTTAGGCTATGTCATCAAACTCTTTAGGAATCACCTCAACTTGGAATAAATGAGCACTTGGAAAATCATCATCTATAGGCCCTATGTCTTCTCTTGTTTCCATTCTGGACAAATAATATGGACCATCGTTAAAATTTCCTAGTTTAATAGAGATAGTAAAGTCAAATTCCTAGAATAACATCAACCACCGACATATCCTTCCTTGCAAAAATGGCGTATTCAATAAATAATTCAAAGGTTCATGGTCTGTATAGAATATAAATGGTATAGTTAGTAAATAATGTCTAACTTTCTGTAAGGCATACACCATGCTTAGTTCTTCTCTTTCAGTTGTAGGATAATTTTTCTCAGTCTTAACTAATTTGCAGCTTGAAAAAACTATTGATGATCCATACTTCCTCTTAGTTGTGCCAGTACTACCCCAATAGAGATCCCTAATGCATCTACATGCACATGAAATGGGAATTTCCAATATGGAAATATTAAAATAGGTGCATTTATTATTTTGTCTTTAAGTATCTCAAAATCATCTGCACATGCTTTAGTCCATTCTATCTGTTTATTAGTCATTTTCTTGAGAAGTTCTTCTAAAGGAGCACTGATTTTTTCATATTTTCTTATGAATATTCTATGATAGCAAGTATATCCCAAAAATTATTCTAACCTTTTTTTGTGTTTTTGGAGGTGGTAGTGTGACAATGGTTGAAGTTTAAAATGGATCTATCAATAAGTCTTCTTTGCATATAATATGACCCAAAAATGTACCAAATGGGGTCAGAAATATGTGTTTCTTTAAGTTCAAGGATATTTGTAGTGCTCCACATCTTTGGAACATGATCCTGAGAACTTATATTTGATTTTTCAATAATCCATAGACTGTCCATTCATCCAAGTAAACCTCTAGGAAGTCATGAATAAACTCTTTGAAGGCATTTATCATGATTCTGCTGAATACATCAGGTGCATTTTTCATCCCAAATGACATCACTATATACATGAATTATCTCCATTCAGTAGAAAATGTAGTCTTGGGTTGGTCTTTAGGAGCAATTTGTACCTGATGGTAGCTAGAAAACCCATGAGTGAATGAATAAACCTCTCTCCCTGTTATGTTTTCTAAAACATCTTCTGTGAATGGAGTAGGGAATGGGTCATACACACATGCTTTATTTAGTTCTCTATAATCCACAAAAATTCTAATCTCACTCGTTTTATTATTTTGGACAACCATAAGGCTTATCTAGTCAGTATCTTCAACCCATTTAGTAATCCCTGCATTCACCATTTTATCTATTTTAGTTTTTACCTTGACTTTAAAGTTGGGGTTTAATTTATAAGGTATTTTCTTGAGATGTTTTACACCCTCTTTAATATGTATCTTCAATGTTCCAACTTCTTCTTTTATTCCATGCAGTTCCTTTAAATCTATAGGAAATATGTCGTGGAATTCTTGAAGTAATTCTACCACCTTGGCTACTTCTTCTTCAGACCAATAATCTCCTATCTTTGCAAATTTCTCTTCTTCATTTAATCAATGTTTTCATTCCTTAGTTTTTTATGTTGATAGAAATATTTTTCTTCTTCTATATTAGTTTCTAGTACTTCCTTTTCTCCTTCTATTATTTTGTATTTCAAATTCTAAGGTTTTTCCCCTCTTTTGTGTTTCTCTATTGTAAAATAGTGTGTCATTTCTTTGATTTTTATTGGTTTTCCTTATTGATGTTTTTGTTCTTATTGTGGAGTTTGTTTTGAAAATCAATCTATGTTCTCTTCTGGAGTTAAAAATAAGAATGTTCTTATCTTTTGTAGTGCCCGAAGTGTATTGAGATCCACATCCCAGAAGTTGAAGGTGTAGCTGAAATATTTTACCACTTGATCTCAATTTCTTGTTTCTTTCCTTCTTTCTTGGTGCATATGCCAAGAATTAGATAAGGGTCCTAGTGTCCATACAAATAATTGATTCCATACCAAGGGATAATTTTCTCTGCATATCTGCCAATGTCTTTCTCATATCTGAAAGTGCTTTTGTGGATCTCCTTCTCCTATATATTTTGGTATGGTTGCATAGTATCCTTCACTTTCTAGGTATTTTGTCTTTAATAGCGTGACTAGGGAATTCTAATGAATATATTTGTTTTATGAGTTACCCACCATCGTGGAAAATTTATTATGAGAGTTTCATCCAGTTCTTCCATACGAGCTATCTCATTGGGAAATATTCTTATCATTTTCTGTAGGTACCCTTCTAGGTTTCCAAACCCTGAATATTTTAGTAAAGTATGGTGGGATGCTCTATGGCTTAGTGTATATACCCACTTGATCGGTTTATCATCTTACTCGTCTATAGTGGGGTGATACCCATCTTCTCCTTCTACAAACCTATCTTGTGCTAGAAAAAAATGTCTCCTAGTTCATCTGCAGATTTAGAATCATCGTCATCTAAAGTGATTATGCGGGATGGTAGCCTTCTTACATAGTGTAATTTTATTACTCTAGATTTCAGGAACCCATGTACCCATGCTTCTACTATATCATCTGAGCTCTCATTTGTAGATTCACTTTTAATTAAAATTTCTCCATGAGAATTAGATTCAAAATCTTTATCTATATCAGTTAACTAATTCAAAGTATATATACCTTGAATATCATCAAAATCTTCATCCTCTGTGTCGTGTCAAACTTCTTCTGACCAAGTGGCACTCATTCCTGCTTGTAAAGGTACATGAACCTGAATGCCATTTGATTCTAAGGTGACTTCTTCTTCTTCTCAATTCATTGTACCATTACAATCAACAAACCATTCTAAGGCGGCTATATTTTATATAACTTTGAAGTTGAAAATCTTCTTATTCCCCATGAAATTAACTTCTAGATTCTTCAATACTCCTACAAGGGTTTTCTTTGATCCATATGCCAAACCAATATGGTATTTTAAAGGATCTAAATGGGGCCTACCAAGTTTTTCCCAAGTAGTTTTTGACATGATATTAACATTTTCTCCCATATCCAAAAGTATCCTTGTAATTGTAGTATTCAATATTTCAACATCCAAGTATATGGTGGATTTGCGCTAAGTTCTTTGTGTTCTGAAGGCATTTATCTTTTTCTTGTTGTGACCAACATCAATCCAATGGACATGGAAACTTTTCTCTTATTTGTTCCAGTATTTTCTGAATTGTTTTAATTTTTCCACTAAGCCTCGTTTAATGGTGAGCCTCGCTATATCTTTAAGTGCATTAATCTCATCCTCCATGAAGCAAGTTTTCTCTGTATCCTCCTGAGATTGTGCTTTCTTCGTAACTATCTTACTTTTTCCTACTTATTTATCATGAAGGTCTGGTATGAACTATTTTGGATCCCAATCCTCACTAATAGTGGAGCCTTCTTTTGTATGTAACCAAATAATTTTCTTTTTACCAGGTGTGGGTTCTTTCTTAACAGCACTCCTTGTTGTAACAACAACTCTATACCTTGGTTCTTCTTGATCAATACCTTCTTTCTTGTGGGTTTTTCTTCTAAAGTAGTTCTCTTTAGCTTCATCCTTTCTCTTGTACTTTCCAGTTTGTTTTTATAACTAGATCTTTTTTCTTTATTTTGATTTTCTTGTTCTCCTTCTTCATCCTCATCCTAAGATATTCTAGCGAGATGTTAGACATTCTTTTGAGCATCTTTTCCTGATGCTTCTGATTTAGTTCCTCCATTTCTATAAAATTGGGTATCCTTAGGAAAATTGAAAGAATCGTGTCCTCGTTCATAACAGAATCCGCAAGGATCAGATTCTGTGAAATTTCTTGCTAAATTCCCATCTTTTCCACATTTATAGCAATGTATTGGTCTTTTATCCTGGAATCCTACCCCTGATTTATTCTGATTATCTCCCCCATGATACCCTTGATATCTTCTACCCCCTTGATAATTGGTGTATCCACCCCTGAATCCACCTTTGTATCCTCCTTTATATCCTCCCCTATATTTACCACCATTATAACCTTGATAGTTGGGGTTATAGTTGTTTCCTTGATATGTTCCTCCGTAGTGTGGTTGTCCACCTTGATATCCCTGATATTGTGGAAGGGTAGTAATTATTGGAGCTTGAACATGTGGGGTTTGGTGAATTGGTACTATAGGCACTGGCTATTGTGGAGAAGGGGAGGGTTTGTATTATGTCTAGTTGTCATATCCTTTCGAGTATTATAATCTTTTAAGTCTTCAAGAGCATCAAATGAGGTACAGGTATGATGATAATGATTATAAGATCCACGTGTTTTAAAATACATGAGTTGGTTTATGGGAGGGGATACTTCTAATAATGGGAAAGTATCTTGGGTATATTGATCCCATAGTTAAAAAATTCCACACCAAGTTCTCTCTGTTGTAGATACACAATTAGAAGATGTTTTTTCCGAGGAATGTTATCTAATTGTTGCAACTCTTTTGGATTTCTCCAAATATGGAAAATATATTTTAGTGAGTCTCTCTGCACAAAACATTTTACACCAAATTTTTGGTCAGATGTTGGTTTTTGGTGGTGAGCTAGTTCTAAGATCTTCCTTCCTTTAAATTCCTTGTTGCAATTTTAACTTTGCCAATTCTTGTTGCACTCTTTCTAACTTTGTCTTAATTGAAGTTTTTCCTTATCTCCTCCAAGGTTGTGCTTCTAACTTCATGGCCATCTCAATGGATTTTGAAAGACTTGTAAAAAAAATTCCATCTAAAGATGCTCTAAGATAAGGTAACAATCTTGAAGTAAACCATTCAATTCTTTATTTATCCTTCAGAGGTTCTTTTAATCTTCTGGTGACATTATTGAATCTATAACTGAATTCTTTTACTGATTCATCCTCTTTCTAAATTAGTTATCTCATTTTTCTAACACTCTCCATAGGTTATTTGGGGAAATGGAAATCTTTCTTGAATTCTTTCTCTATAGCATCCCAGTCTTTCTTATTTTAGGCATTTGTCTTCATGTATGATTTTAAGGTATCATCTCTTAATGTTCCAATGAAATCATATAATTTGGCTATGGAATATGTCACATTATTGTTTCTCCAATATGAATCTAAGATGAAGATATGTTCTTATGTATCCTTGGTATCATTTCCAAATACTAGTAATTTGATCTTCTAAGCCATTCTTCTAGCTATTTGAGGATTTGATTGATTCTAAATGGTTGGTTGTTACCTTGGAGGTTTCACCTTCTTATTGGGGTTATTAGGATTTTGTATATTTTCTTTTCTTCCTTTGTCTCTTGTAAGTTCAATATCAAAATAAAGTTCTCCTAGTAGTTCTTTGAATTCTCTCACAATCTCTTCTCATTTCCTACTCTCTTCTTATAATTTGTTATACTTATCCATCAAACTTTCTTCTTATTATACTTGTTGAAGTGGTGTGTAAAACATCACATGGAATGGCGTCCAATCTGGGGGGTTATTTCTTTTTGTCTAGTGTTATAGTTGGGGGACGCATATTTTATTGACAACTTTTCATAATTATCTTCTTTCACAAATAACTTTCTTCCTTTAACATCTTGAAATCACCCTAAACTTTACAAAGCAAATTGCATGACTAAACAAGGAAAGCTAACACCATTGCCATCTATCTAGCCAAGGTTCTAAGCTAGGAATGTAACATTAAGATAGAATCTTAAAATAATGCTTAACTAGCATGAAAACAATACAAAACCTAACTAAACATGCCTACTAATATGCTTGAATTACCTAACATGGGGACTAAATAGACCTAAGAGGGCAATCAAATGGTTATGGTTGCTACTCGAAACAAGGTGAAATGGTCTCTCCAAATGAATACTTAGTCATTTTGGATATCCATCTACTAACCCCATTGAAGGCTTTAAGTAAGGATTGAATTTGGCTATATATCATATTTATTATATGAGATGCAAATCAAAGCATGGTGTAAAGTATAAAGGAATGAGGTGCACCATTTTTATAGTTGTCCTTTTGGGAGAAACTTGTATTTTAGTGCATGTGGGACTAAAACCCCCAAATTATATTAGAATTGCTAATCATGATTCGGCCTTACTAATCATAATTAGTGAATTACCAAGTGATTAAGAGGTATGGAGCCTTAAACGACCGCTTCGGGTTAACTAAGAAGCTAGGATAAGATTTTAAAGCTTGTTGAGACATTGTGGAGGTGAATGGGGTGATTTTTAGTTGTTAGAAGAGTGGTTCAAGTCAATACTAGGGTATATTGATCAAATTGAGGGAAAAACAGGCATAATTAGCTTATAAACGCTAATTATCTATTTTGAAGAGGATTTTGACCTACGATTCGTCATAAAGTGGCATCCTGAATGCGAAAGAGGTTTGGTGATCAATGAAGTGCTTGTTAACCAACCAAAGTGGTAAGAAACCTTAGTTAATTAGTAAAGAACACTAATTATAACAAAATTGGGAAGAATAAGAGTGATTTGCGTGTGTTTTGGCAATAAGATTACAAAAGCATAATTTAGGTGTCTACACATCTCTTAACCTATAATTTTATTCTAATCCTTCATCACTCATTTTATTATTTTACTTTTCTACTTCTTCTGTATCTTATTCCTCTAAGCTATTTTTACTTTTGATTTAACAAAAATAAGATTTTTGTAAAACCCTAATTGGAGAGTAATTGAATGTAAACTATGATATACAACTGTTAGATACAATATGACACAAGTAATAAGAAAATAAATTAAAAACCCCTAAGAAAGAGATGTAGGAAAGATGATTTAGCTGATTTGCACTTGATTTTGAAGTGTTCAGAAGTGGGAAAATGGTGAAAAGGAGGTGAATTGTGTCGTCAATGCTCAGAATAAATTGTGTAGGTCACAAAACAAGTTGGACATGGGCATCTAGACTAGGTTAGGGGCACATAGGTGCCAAAGTAAACTACTAGGCACCCGTGACTGTGAAAATGGTCAGAACCTAGTTTTTACAGTTTCACTCAAGTGTCACTGATGTTTGTTGTAAGCCACATGTTTGTCGACCTTTGATCGTTGAAGATACCTGTAACATGCAAAATGGAAGTTCACTTGGAAAACCCACAAAACCACATCAAATCCAAAAAAATAAAGATGTAATATGGGGAGTTAGACTAACCCAGTGGTCAGCTAATAAATTAAACTTACAAGCGAGTGTTGTACTACATTTCAGACTCCATGTAGTTCTTATGAGTGTGTGTGAGGATTATGCCCTAGGATTCCCTAGTGCAAGTTACACTTGATAATGAGTTAGATCTATAATGTAGAAATGAATAACATGTGTGAATGGAATTGAATGAACTTCCCCTTCCTATGTAGTGTATGCAGAAAATGTAATCCCTTATCCCTTGAATGGATACTAGATGGATGCTTTGAAGTGCTTTAGGTGCATTTGGATACAAGTTTAGGTGATGATAGTAATGCTTAGAGATTGTTCCCTTATTTTGAACACATATCTATGTATTTATATGATTCCCTTGTTTGAATTTCATAATTGAAAATTGGAAGGTCAATCCATAAGTATAAAAGATACTGAAACGATAAAAGAGGCCAAAAAAGGTGAGTACGAATAGAAAGGGTCAAGGGCACGTAGAGGGGACAGGGGTTTATAGGCGCTCATGTCCTTGCTAGGGCTAGTGTCTAGATCCATAAAAGATAAATAAGTAAAATACCGACTGGATTGTAGGGTGTGTAAGACCAGACAAAAAATTAGAAACACAAAAAAAAGGCTAAATTCATTCATCAATTACTAGTTTTCTTTCTTAAGAATCATGTAAATGCTAGTAGGATTTTAGGACCTAAAAATCTACCCAAGTGTGTGATTTTGTGTCTACACCTTTATCCTTTTCTTCTATTATGTTTATCTTTTCTCTTAATTCCTTAACTAGTTCTTCCTTTCTAATTACTTCTTCTTCCTCTTCACCTTTTTCTTTAATCAATAATGGGGCTACTTCTTTTGATTTTCCCATCTTGTTGTTCCTAATACTTGCTCAATATATGGTTCTAGTCTACTTACCAACTCCTGTAAATCTTTCATTAACATAGCTTGCCTTGATAATGAGTTTTCTATTGGGTTATCTAATGGATATTATGCCATGGGAATCCGTGGTGTAACCAAGACTTGTTGGTCTTTTCCTTGTGCGGGAATGAGAGCAATACTCTGATCGTTTGCCTCCGTTTCTGGGGTAGCCAATTGTTGGCCTCCACTTGAAGCAGGTTTATCTTTCTTTTATAATTGCTAAACTTTTTTTAGTTTTTATTTTCTTTCGTTCAAGTTCTTAATTCTTTCCTCCCTTAATAATCTCTATTTTTTGAAATTTTGTATAACTCCCTCTTTTATGCAGCTATCCTAGCCCTCTCTTATGATCTATTCATCATGATTACTTTTATTTTTAGTTAGTAATTCACCTAATCCGCTTAATCCTTCTTTTTTCTAATTATGTAATTTGCTTTCTTTTTCTTTTTCTTCATGTTGTCCTATTTCTTTTGTCTTAACTGTCACCCCCTCAAATTTGATCAGTTATGTCTCTTGGATTGCCCCCCTTCGTGTACACCATCCTATGATGTTTGTCCCCTAAAGGAAATTTTCTATGCTTCTAATTAATCATTTTTCAACTAATAAAATTTTGATTAATAAAGGAACTTGTTTAAGGAATCTTCCTCTAGCTCCACTTAGAATTTCAATTTTCTTAGTATCAAAATTGGTCCAACCCTAGATCGCGCAAGTGATAATATATGAATCTAGAGTAGTTTCGAACCAGTAGTCCATTTCTCTCTTCCAAGGTTCATCAAGATCTATGAGAATTTACAACTTCTCTTGAGTCCACTCAAATGGTTCCGTTAAATGTAAACGTGACCACTATGTTATTTTTGTGTGTCCTAAAATGCAAGGCCACAGTAAATGTAGAAATCAAGACTAGAATTCTTCTTAGCATTCTCTAAATAGTTCAGCTTCAATTCCTTTGAAAGATTCTTTAAGTCTCTTTACTTCTCCTTTAACGAACATATCAATATGATTTTCACACAATCCTCATTTTTTGTTAATTATGGTTTCCAATATCTTGGTGGTGAAATTTTTCTTAACATCTACTTAACAAAAGGAACCTTGGTTCAGACACTAAAAGGTTGATCTTAAACCTCAACAATAACATGAGGGTTAAGAAGTTCACCCTTTTGTTAAGGATGTGCTAGGGAAACATAAACAAAGTAAAGTAAATTCAAATAGATGAATAAAAAGAATGTAATATGAAAAAACAGGTTACACACTTTGCATTATCCAACCATCTTTATTCATATCTTATTATAAATTACATTAGTCTCATACAAACTTCTCATAGATATCTCATATGCTACTATCTTTCCTTCTCGTCTTATTGCATATTACATACCCTTCTTATTATACACCACATATCCATTTGTACTTAAGTACAATAAATATCTATTCTTCCAAAATAAGCCAAAAAACACTTGTTTTGGTCATGAATATGTTGGGTTACGCAACAATATATTTCTGACCTTTTACCTTTTTCGGCTCTGGTTAGGATTCCACTAATTTTTCCCATGTTCAACAGCTTTCTCTGGTCCTATTCTTCAAAAAATAAATCTTTCAAAAATTCCATCATCATAGATTTAATCTCCTCTATATTTTCTACTACCTCGTTATCCATAGTTTAATTTTTCCAAATCTATTTTCTTGTATCCTTGTTACCATATGATGATGGAAGAATTTAGTGTTCCTATCTCCCTCCTTAATCCACAATTCCCTTGATTTATACTTCTAGAAAATATCTTCTCTGAGGTACACTTCGAGAAATCTAGCTATCAACTATTTTTCCTCCTACAATTTGTCATATGTTAAATGACAACAATGTGCTTCTTTATTGATTACACCAAACTAGCTTCTAGTGATATTTTTTGTTGAAAAATATTCCCAAAATATTACTTGTTATAAATATTTAACTCCTCCTTAAGTAATATGAATTTATGTGAAAAATAAAACATCTAAGAACCTAGATCCATTGTCATATGAATCCACCACTTTTATAGTTGTTCTTCAAATCCAGGGTGTCATAGCCACATCAATTCAAACTTAAATAGACATATTTCAGGTACTCTGTCTATTTTGATGGAGAATGATATTAGTGTATTATTTAATCTTTACACATTAACAATAACATACTCTAGAATCTAATCTCCGGTCATCCATGATGGAGAAACAAGGAACCTATCCAACATTTTCACAATATTGCAGAATTCTTTCCTTCTATTTGTCCAAGTAAATTTCCCGTATTTTAGGTATAAATCCATTAAGGAATTGGAACACACAAACTCCTAAATTTTTCTCTCTGACATAGTTTACTTTTTACTGCCTCCCCATTTATCCTTTGATTTGAGGATAACATTGACATCTACAACCACAATAATCTTGTTGTTTTAATGAAGTAACAAAGCTTCTGAAAAAAATTTCCATGTCTATTTTTTTGCTACTAGAATATTAGGTCTATAGACATTAAATACTACTATAGGATGGAAAAGTGACATGCGAGCATGGGAATCTATAAGTAACTCTTCCTTGTACCCAACCTCCCGAGGTCGTGTCGAGATGGCCGATGAATGTGGAATATATATGGATACAGACAAACTAGTGGGGCAATCTTATATCCTCAATATGCAATAATGGAATCTATGAATCTAAGGTGAAGAAGGCCCTCCTAACTTGAATTGGTGTAATGGATCATTCGGATATAATAGTTGTTTGGAGGCTCTAATCAATGTTGAGCTTTGTTGAGATCCTATTTATTGGCTGTTGGATACATGGGAAGTGATCTGTGGGAGCTTCGTGTATATTTCAAGACAAGGTCTTGAAAATGGTGATGGGAGGTGTAGTGGATTCTCTTGGATTTTATGGACGATTCTCTGGTCTAGTCCAGAAACCCTTAGATTGATTGGTTGCTACGTTTAATAAGAAGAATTGTGTAATTATGTTTGGTGGAAGTGGTGAGGACCTAAAAACTAGTGTTCGTAAACCAGTATCAATATCTGATTGATTAGTAGGCCTGTTGGGTTGTGGGACCTGTGGATCACAACCGTAAGTTCGTGGTTGTGGTGGACCTCCTATGGTCATATGAAGAGTTAATCTCTCCTTCCAACTATCCAATAATCATACCTTTTCAGCCTCTATGTTTAGAACTAGGAGTTGTATAATTTTCTCATAATACCTTACAGGTGTTCTGGTAACTTGAATGCATAAGCTAATGTCTATGTCGACGAGGAGGTCCCCTGCGTTGGGTTGTGGAACTAGAGGATCACAACCAAATATTTGTTCTCTTTCGAGCCCTTGTACAGTCATACGGATATCCTATCAAGGCAATCTATAGTTAGGATGATTTGACCAAAATGTGTATGCCTTGTCATCTTCAATATTTAACTCTCTCATTTGTTCACTAATTGCTCATAGGTTTACCGTTGCTCGAAAGACCTGTATCCTAAGGTCTTGATCTATATCAGCTAGTGTTCTAGAAACAACAAATGCACCGAGAGTCCTAGAAACTATCTTTTGTGATTAAAAAAAACCTGCAACTCTAAATGGATTCCAATCTAAGATTAAAACTATCTTATTATAAATTGACTTGTATGGAACAACAATGAAGAAAGATTGAAACAAGAAGATCGAATGACCTCTAGACAGCAAAGGAAGACCAACAATGGATGCAAAACATGAAACTATTTGAATTCTAAGCAAGAAACTCAAAAGACTAAATAATTAAATAGAGAACGAGAGGGGCCATTTGTTTGAAAACAAGCTAGCTATTTATAGCAAATTCATTCACTAGAAGGTAACTTGGAATGGAACTCTTTTACCATTAAACAAAGTGAAAACACTATTCACAAGGTGGCCAAAACATAAATGCAAAGCAAAGTAGCTGAAAAATGCAGATAGAAATTGAAATTTTACGTTTGACATGATCATTGGAACTTTCTGGAAAACACGCACAGGACCGCCACCCTGTGCAGGGTGGCAATTCGTAACCACCGCCCAGGAAGGGTGGCGGTCTCATCACTTAAGACCAAAATGCAAGAAAAAGGGGGGGCAGAGTGTAAAACAAAGCATGTGGAGGTCGGGTGAGGCATACGAGATATAAATGTATACTTGATGAGCTTTTCTGGATCCTGAACACCTTGTGAGGAGACCTGTATCATCATTGGGGTATTTTAACATCTTTCCGGTGGTGCAATACCCTACAATTTTGGGTACGTACATATTGCCCCCTCGGAGAAGCATCTTAATCATGAAGAGGCATAAAACGGTGGATCCGAGTATGGTTGTCTCGAAATGGGGAGTTATGAGTTATACCTGACACGCCCATGTGTCGGAAGGTTGCCATCCCAAATCCCACTTTCTGCAAAATGAAAAAGGGGACTCAAGTGTAGATAGATAAAATAAATTGAGAAATAAAATTGATATGAAATGAGGATTTACCATCTGTGTGTGGTTTAGAACTTACCTCTGTTGATGCTCCAACCCTGCGAAAGACAATCAAAATCAATTTTAGAAAGCTATATATATATATAAAATGAACTCAGTTTACTATTCATTTGTGCGGATTGATTTGATAGTTTTTGAGCTCTGGGACCCACGGTGACGGTTTTTGACGAGAGTATAGTCAAAACGTTTGTGGTGAGATAGTGATCATGCCTCCGAGAGTGGAACATCAACCCATGAATTCTCAAGTTAGTTCTTCTCAATTTATTGTTTTTGAACCTAAAATGTAGAAATGATAAAATATTTGTCTTGGGAGGGTTATTTTTTAAAATGCTAGTTTTAAATGAGCCTCTAGGGGGGCGCCCATAGGGTAGGTATTTATTTTAGTAAAAATGGTGTTTTTGTGCATTTTTAACGTGTTTTTAGGGCTTGCAAGTCGTTCATGGGTTCGGGACATGACCGTCGCCCTACACAGGGTGACAATTACGGAACCACCTCTCTGCAAAGGGTGGCGGTTCACAATAGAATGCAAAAAAATATGTTTTATTTGCTTGTTTTTGCATTTTTAGCATTTTTACATGTTCTTGTTAGCTTTTCTGGTTAGATTTTGTTACTAACTTACTCTTTTTCTGTGTTTTTGGGTGGATGCAGAAGGAGGAGGAGTACATCAGATGGAGCCGAGAGAGGGAGTGTGATTGGCTCCCAGCAATGTTAGAGGCACTGACCCAAAAAAAGTGAGACACTCTGCAGAGGGCCGGTATTTGGAAGATCGCATAGGTTCCTCACATTGCACCTACTAGTCACATATTATGTGACTTATTTTCATACTGGGATGTGGATCGGAACACTTTTCAATTTCTAGGAGTTAGGGGTGAGTGTACCATCACCCTAGAGGACGTTTATCGCAGATTGGGGGTCCTGATTCTTGGGAGGCCTGTCTCTCAAGACAACATTTTCGAGATCTCAAGTGGTTCAGTGGGCCACTTATATGGGGGATGTCATTGTTTCCATGGGGTCGAAGAAGGGGGTGAAGGTCCGCTCCATTGTTGAGTCAGATATTCTTGTGCTCTGCAAGGCTATCATGGGCATACTTTCTTTAAGATTAATTGGGGACAAGGGAGGGGACATTCTCTTATATTTTTGGGCTCCCATCATTGCATAGATTGAGGACCATGGCTGCATTTACGCTTAGGGAGCAGACATCCTCGGGACCACCTACCACGATTTGTATAGGGTGGCCAAACTACAGGGACAGTCACTGAGCCACCCCACTCTTGTCATGAGTTGGGTGTATGAGCACATCATTCTGTATGGGAGAGGTGTTCAAATAGAGGATCCTGGGGCCGTCAGGGCAGCGAGGTGGACAGGGATGACCGTTCTTAGAGTGCCTCACTAGCCAGTGCCCTCTTTGACCACTTTAGACATGGAAGCTACTCTTTATCAGGCCATGGCAGATTTATGGGGAGAGGAGACTGCTACATTTATTGCTTGCCACACTACCACTCAGCTGGTAGATAGGACAGGGAAGTTGGAGATCCACCCCTTTGACAATGTACCACAGCAGTTCGGCCTCCCATACATCGACATGTTTCCTCCAGTGGGGATAGTGTATAGATTTATTCGTGAGGCTTGGGGAGGTCCTAGAGGCTGGGGTTGGACTACGGTTACTCCTGGTGTTCCCATCGCAGCTAGGAGGGTGGTTCATGCTCGAGGGGTAGCAAGTGCTCCTATGGGCACCTTTACTTCAAATTGCCATCGATCTTGCCCATAGCAGAGATGAGCCTATTGACATGGACTCCGAGAGTGAGGAGTTCACTGGGGGAGAGAGAGAGGAGGAGACAGAGGAGATAGAGACTGGAGCCAACGAGACAAGTGAGGAGGATGATAGTGATTCTAAGTGGCATGACACTCAGGATATCCTGCAGGCCAAGATGGCGGAGCAGAGTGCAGAGAAGGTGACTTTGATTTCAGAGGAGTTGCCTTCTCAGGATTTAGGGGGAGATGGGGAGTCCATGGTAGGCCGTCACATTGCTCCAGATGTGGGAGAGGGATGATAGTCAGCGACAACATCAGTGGCAGGCACGGATCCCAGAGATCCTACCTGGAGGCCTGGATATCTGAGTGAGTTACGAATCCTTTCTCGACTTTGCTTTAGTTAGAATTGTTTAGTTGTTATTTCCTTTTGTTGTTTTTTTATCTTTGGTTTTATTTTGGATAACTTTTTAACTTATGTGTTTCTCCTTTTTCTTTGCAGCGACTACTGAGGGATTGCGAGACTTAATTCACCAAGTGTGCACTGACACTCTATTACTCCTTTCTAATGGTACTTAGGCTGAGTTCACTGAGGATGTTGGGGAGCCCTCAGTAGTTGGTTGACATATAGATGTCTTTTCCCCGATCTGGAAGGCGGAAAAGATCATTACCTCCCTTCACACTGAGTTGGTTGGATATAGGACTGTTGAGCGCTTGATGAGGAGGAGTTGCTCTCATAGTGAGACCATAGCTGATGGCCGTGATTGTGAGCCCTCCATCTATTCAGAGTGTCGTCATAGTAGGAGTCCTAGGCACGGCCATACACCCTCTGAGGGATCTCGCAGAGATTGAGAGATCATAGTGTCTTTTTGTAGCGACTTTTGGTCAGATATTTGTATGTTTGTTTTGTATTTTGTGGGCTCATTAAGCTTTTTGACCATGCCTTAGTGTATGATGGAATTGTACATGAGACACCATTTATATATATATATATATATATATATATATATATCTTTTTGGATCTAGACTCTTGGTGCCTAGAACTTTGTGACTCATTTCCATATGTATACTAGATGTTTTTAGACTATTTGTTTTTATGTTTTTCAGAATGTATGTAATGGATGAAAAATGATAGTAAATAGAATGTTTTACTTTGTATGCTTTTGTAATGCTAATATGTGATGATGAACACATTGTAGTATTGAAATTTCGACCTCTTTGGGCAATGTCTGTGATTTCTTCTTTTGTTGGCAAAACGTGATGAATGTATAGTGATAAAGAGATGAACTTGCCCCATTCCCAACTCCATGCAACCAGTAAGATGCGAGGGCTCTACACCAAGAGTTGGAAAGGGCACAAATTGTATGAGTTTGATTGAATGGAATGATGAGATACAAACAAACTAGTTATAGAAACCAAACTTAGACCTACACACTTACCCTACTCATTTTTACTACCAAGCTCTGAAGGCCACTTACTTTCCAGTTTATCTAGACTTAGATCTATAAATGGCAACCTGGTTGACAAAATCTGGTTTTGAGGATTTGATCTCTTTGGAATTTAGACATTTGTTTTCACTTAATATAATTTGATTTGTATTTCTAGAATACCAAGATTTGTTAATTTATGTGAATGGACCCCCCACACCCTGCCTCATTCCATTAGTAAGAAGTATGGGTTTGTCACCAAAGGCAGGATATAGACGAGTAAGGGCACTTCTTTCCTTTCCCAACCTCACACCACAAGTAAGAGATGTGGGCTTATCACCGAAGGTTGGTGGGGTAAAGAAGTGTGTAAAATAAAATATTTTGTTTGCTTGGCACTTTTGATTCTATTTGATTTTGACATTTCTGATCTGTGAATTTGGGATATCCTTTCTTTCAAAGAGACTTAAGAGGGATAGAAGTGACACCAAGAAGCTTCTAGAATAGACCGTAGGTAAGGAAAACTTCACCTAGTAGAAAGAAAGAGCAAAACCAAGTATGCATGCCTTGGTATGGTTTTCATCAATACTTGTATGTCAAACTTGATGAGAAGATTTGAAATTACTTGATGATATTTGAGGAGATGTGATTTGAATTCTTTTGCCAATATTTTAAGAAATTTGAAATAGATTGCTTAAGAGTAAGTTCCTTGACTACCATTTTTATGAAATGAGTGGACAAAATAAAATAGCTAAATGACTAATGCAATGTAGGTAGCTATAATGTACAAGTGGTGATTCTGATGTCTCATGCGTAAAACTGTTTAAGATGTAAGGAATTGACGATTTCATTGAATTCCTCACCTTCTAATGTGCACAAGAGATACACATCATTTCCGTAGTCTTTCATGACTCGATATGGGCCCAACCACTTGCGCCGGAACTTCCTTCCTTCGTCGGTTTTCTTATCAATCCGGCTGTCTAGTCTTAGAACTAGATCTCCCTCATATATTTCTCGCTCAGAGAATTTTTTGTTATACTGCCGACACATCCGGTTAGCATAGGCTTTGTGTCATTGTTTGGCATTTATCCTGGCCTCGTCAAGGTTTTCCAGTTGAGAGAGGCATGCCTCCCTGTAAGCTTCTTCATCCAAAATCCCTTGTAATGAGATGCGTGTTATCCCGTAAAATTGACAAGGGCAATTTTACCGATAACCATACCGAAATTTTGTTCTGATCCCTCGTTAGGGATCCCTTGCGTTCGAAACGTTGCAAAATCCCTTTCCGGGAAGTCTTTTTGACTGGGCACATGGAATTACTATGTAACATCAACTTTTGGTGCACCCCCTTTAAACCCTTTGGCACATACTTTTCAGTGTCGACATCCCTTTCAGTGCGCCAAAGTATGTTGAGTCTTCCCTGCGTGTGCCAAGGTGCATGCGCCTTCGTGTTAACACAACATTTGTTGCACCCCTTTTTGGTGCGCCAAAGGGTGCACATAATCTTTTGTCAACACACTTTTTGGTGCGCCAAAGGGTGCACATAATCCCATGTCGACATCCCTTTCAGTGCGCCAAAGGCGCGCTTAATTTCATGCTAGCAAATGCTTTCATATGCCAAAGGGCGCATGCTTTTCCATGTCGACAGCCACTTTCATGTGCCCTTTACAAAGTGGGTGGCACATTTATGACTAGCTCACCTATATATATAAAATTTGCGCGCCCAAAATGTCATTTTCACTAGTCGCAGAGCACGTGATTTCTTTTATCAAAGCTTGTCAGCCCCTGCCCTGTCGTTTTCAGCACGTTGTGGACCCGTTTGCAAGATTCTCTCTATTTATCTGGGTAAGTGCTCTTGTCCCTTCCATGCATTTTTTGTTTTCGGTTCTTGGTGTGTTCGTGGTCTGGTTTTGGTTTGTGCCTGAAGTATTGAAATATCAAGATCCTTCTCCTGCTTTCTTCCCATATCCCTCCCCCTCTGTCCAGATCTGCTGGTAGGGGAAGTTCTGTCTGAAAACATGGTTTTATCTCCTTTTTGATGAGCACGTTTCATTCCCAAATAACCCTACTAAAAACAAATGAAGAGAGAAATGGAGAGAAGATGATTGTTTTAAAAAATGGCGCACCAATTTTTCCCTTTGGCGCACCGGCGCGTCTTGTGACATAATAAACAGTTACGCCCCTTTGGCACATTCGCCCTCAAGGCGCATGCCTCCTTAACATAACTGCAAGACCCTTGCGCCAATGGTGTGCCAACCTTCCTTGCTGCATCACATTTCCATGCGCCGATGGTGCACCTAGCATCTATGCAACACCGGCTTTATCTGCGCCAAGTGTGAAGTTATAAAGGCGCAGGCGCTTTCCTCATCACAGCAACATCATGTTGTGTAAACCCTTCGTGCACCGTGCCATATTCCCTTTGGCACACGAAAAGTTCTTGTTACACAAACCATTTTCATGCGCCAAAGGGCACACCAAATCCCAGTGCAACATGAAAAATCTATGCGCCAAAGGGCGCATCCTGTCTCTATGTAACACAATGTTTTCATGTGCCTTTTACAAAATGCACTCTACAGTATGCATGCGCCATGCGCCTTTGGCGCCAGTTTAACCTTTGCAACACGCCTTTCCTGTGTGCCTTACCTATTTAGCCTGTAAGCTACAATTTTCATGTGCCCTACACCCTGAGCCTAATAATAACTAACTCTTTCTTCTGTTGGCACTTCAATGGGAAATCAAATGACTGATTCAACCTTTCTACATTGGGTTTCACTTCTTCTTCATGCAGATCAGCAACTGAGTTCGAAAGAACATATGTCTACATCCAGCAAGAGACCCATCAAATCCAAAGGAAAGGCTAAGCTTACAGAGGAAGAAATGAAATATAAATATCAGAGGGTCAGAATGCCCGAGTCCCAGGCCGAGTGCAGCATGGACGTCAGAGACTCAGAATTGGGGCATATTGATATGGAGGAATTCTGGGCCAGAACTCAGAAAGTTACAAGGAGTTCATGGATGGACAAATTGATAGGCAGTGCCCTGCACTTCGTCAGAGGAATCCCCGTCAGCACCGTCAACAATGAATTTATGATGGTGGTTGCCCAGTGTTACAACAAAGACACAAGATGTGTCGAAAACAGCAAAGGTGAGGTAGTCATTAACCTCAATGCCCGTCATTTTGAGATAATACTCGGCATCCCTCACCACCGACACTTTGTGGCCGTCAGCGAAACGGAGTGCATTAAGGCCTGGGATGACAATGAGGATCAATGTATGCAACTAATGAACGAAGTCTATCTGAAGAACAAAAAGGTAATAACCCGGTGGCCCCAAATCATCCACTACAACGACTTCTCAGAAGAGCTCAGCGACACCATTACATTCCTGAGCAGGGTCTTCGGGCTTTCTGATGCCCATTATTTCCATAAATGGATGCTGCGGTACTTAGAAACCATGAACAAGAATATGCCTGATCAGCGCTTTTGCTGGGGAGAGATTATAAGCAGCACAATCTCTGAGCAGCTACAACAATTCAGCACAATAGGGACATTTCATATGAACTCCTACGTGGTCTACGCTGCAGCATCAGAGAGGGATTATCCAGGCCTGACGTGGAGTGGAGTTTGGCCTCAGGTCAAAATATACGAGTATTATCCAGAATTGAGGCTGGAGAATAGCATCTCCCAATTCACCAAAATCAACGATGCATTCTTCTACCACATCATCTGCCTGCTTAGGCCAAATATGACTTATGGTCGCACGACCAAAAGCATAGTGGCAGCCACTGAGAAATGGGGAGCCTTGTTCACCCAGTTTCCTACATTCACCTATCTAAGGGCTGCCAACTTTTTGGGAGAGCCAACCAGGCTACCGAGGTATGCTGGACCTAAGCTGATTCTGCTGGAACTGTCAAGGCAGCTAATCACATACCACGAGAAATGCCTTAAAAGAAAGAAGGGTGGAACTCCTTTCCCCCTCCCAGTGGGCCGATATACATGCTCTACCCACCACAAGGCAAAGGAAATGTTCGCAGAGCTGGAGTTACTCAATTTGAAACATGACTTCCCAGCCAGGCCTACCTTCGACCCAAGGAGCTGTCTACCAAGGGCAAAACTTGATCCAATCCATGTTCCTCAGATCGAGGATATTTACATTGACATCCTCCATGAGGTGGAGCTCAGAAGGAAGGATCATTCTCGCCTAGCATTGGCAGAAATCATCCAATATGGGGTAGCCATTGTCCCCAAAGGCTTCCAAACTACGGAAGATGAAGTAGACAAGGTATATACTAACACAGATGGGGACGATTGGCCCTTTCCGGCCATTGATAGAACTAAGGCTCCTCAGACAATTGAGGAGAGGGTCAAGGAGACTTTGCGGAGGACAGAACATTGGTGCCGGATGAACGGCCTAATCTACCTCGGGGTTGATTTCACAACATCCCCATTGGGTAACGCACCTCCACGATCCAAAAAGCAGCCTAAAGGTAAGGGAAAAGGCATAGAAGGTGAATCCAGCGCCATTCAGGAAGAAGCCCCTGAGAGTCCTCCTTCCGCAACACCAGAACAGGTAATAACTCTGGATTCACCAGAGAAAGAAGCAGAAGAGGAAGTTCCAATAGGCCCATCCACTTAGGATGTCGGCATTGCCACAATGACCAAGGTCCTTTCCATCCCTTCTTCTTCTCTTCCTTCCCCTCCTCGAGCGACTCAAGCGACCATCCCTTTGGTCGTGTCCTCTTCCCCTTCTTCTACTGTTTCCCCCGCCTCTTCATCTATCTTTTCTTCCCTCGTTGATCTGTCCTCCTCCATTTCTTCCCTCATCTCTGAGCTCCCTTCCCTTCCTATGTCTTCTGCAGCTGCAGTTTCCCTTCCTTCCGTGGGCACTTCTTCGGCTATTCTCTCAATGCCGCCGCCACGTGTCTCCACGTTTTTACCCTCTTCTACTGCAGCTGCCCCCTCCTCTGTTTCCGGTCCTTCTTCCGTGGGTCCAGCTTGGATCTCTCAGCAGCTAAGTCAGCAAAAGAGGAAAGTTCCCATCGCTCCGATGGACTTTTCCGTGATCCCATCTAAGGGGGCAAAGAAGCAGAAGCCTGTCACGCGCTTCTCTCAAAGTGTTGCAGGAGAGAGAGTTATGGAAATCGCATACCCCAATCCCCTCAAAGAGAAAAAGGATCTGTCTCCTATAGATTTTACTGTGACCCAAGTCACAATGGGGACATCTTCCGAAAGTCTTCAGGGGGAGGCTCTTTCTGCAGTTGACGCCCTCTGCAAAAAGCTTCAGGAAATCAAGGAAGAGAAAAGGCAACTGAAGGAGCAAAACAAATATCTGCTCCAAGCCTTACAGAAGATGGGTAATGCACCCCCTACAACTGCCGCCGAGACTTCTGAGCTTCTCAGCCAGGAGAAAATTAATGAGTATGCCAAAATCAGCGAGTAGGGTATGGCCATTTCCGCTTGGAGGAGCCAAATCCTCAAAGACAGTGAAAAAGTGATTGCCAAGTTCTCCTACTTGTACCTGAACATCAGTAAGGTGAATAAAGAGCTCCAAGCATTAGCAGGGCCCATATCAGAAGAGTTGGAACATGCCAGACTGCAACACGAGACCTTCCAACAAATGTTCGACTGTTCAGTCGAAGATCTGGTCAAGTTCGGCGTCTTCGGCCATCCAAGGGCCCTCAACAAAATCATGTCCACTCTGGACTACCGGGTGGATCAGCTAGAATTTATTCTAGAAAAGATTGACAAAGTCAAGGAAGAAGCCCTGGATGCGATGCACCAAATGGAACGAATTGTTCTTAATATGTCACCAGGGTTACTTACTCCTTCCTTCACTTTAAGGAAAGCTGATGAAACCACCCAGATCTTCAAGGAGATCGCTTCTCAAGGAACGGGGCCAGAGGTCATATTTGACACAGAATCTATCAACAACCTGCTGGCCTGTAGGGACTTCATCGAGTTCCTCATTGAGGCAGAAAAGGACTATTCCAAACTCCCAGAGAAGCTCGTAGATGAGCGGGAGACTTGTGAGGCGATAAGTGATAGGCACAAGGATCCTTCCCAGGATCAACTAGGGCCAATAATCAACAAGTTCATGGAATACCGCTCTCAGTTCCATATCTCGTCACCTGAGGAGCAACAAAAGCAGTCCACCCCCTTTCGGCCGCAGGATGATGATGACGAATAGCTACTTCTTCTTCTTCTTCTTCTTCTTCTTCTCTTTCTCTTCTCTGTCTTTCTTTTTGGAAATATCTGGAGTATGTTGATACAAATGATGACGTCATCCATGTTGCATCATGGGATGATGTCATCCATCAAATAGTAAAAAGTCAACATGACTTTTAGATATTTTGTAAATATCTTTGTAAATAGTTGTTGGCTCCTTTTTGCCTTCTTTTCTCTTCTTCTTCTATAAATACCCCAATACTTGTAGTATTGTAAGAGGGATGGATATCTTTCAGATGAGAAATAGAAGTGAAGAAAAAAGACTTTGAGCTTTCTTGTAACAGAAGAAAATAGTAATACAAATATTGAGACTTTGTGCTGAATAGCTGTGTTATGCATCAGACCTTTCTTATGTTAGATCTGTATGTGTTTATTCTGTTAGATTCATATCTACTTTTTTGTCATTTATTCACCATCAGTATTGCTTTGTTTGTTTATGCAAGTAGGTTTGGCTCTGTTTACTACCAACCCCAAAACATAAATCTTCTGACCTTTCTGCTTTGGAATTCATTTCTTTTCTTCCTTCGGATCTGCTCTTTCTTCATTCCCTTTTCCTTTCCTTTCTTTTCGCAGTCGGAAACACCCCTACTGGGATGAGATCCCAAACCCCCGAAGGCAGAATCTGTGAGACTTGCATAGATTCCTGCTGGTAGAATAGCAATAAACCAGTTTCGCTTTGCTGACTCAAAGAGGGGCTATGCCCTGCACACTGTTGGCTCGTCTATCCATAGATCTGTCCACGCAACAGATTTTCAGACCAACAACTGAGCCATCTGATCGATGTAAACACTGTGGTAGCATTTCTAGCCTCAAGACTTTCTAACTGGGAGAGTCATGCTTTGCGATAACCCTGAATCTACCAGGATCCCATGTAGTTAAAAAGAGACTAGGTATTTTGCTCTTCGAGTTGAAGTCAACACCAAATACTAAAGAAAAAGGGGTTGCCCCATTGGGTTCTAACCGACGTTTGGTAGGCCCATAAGGCCGAAAAAAGCTTTAGGTGCCAATCTCACTTATTCTCCTTAACTAGTTTTGAGGAGAATGGACTTTAAAGTTTTGTTTGTAGCGTTCAGCTTGTCTATTAGCTTGAGGGTAGTAAATTAGAGGCCATGTTATGGTTTATTTTGAACTTTGTTGCATAGCTCATGGCACCTCATTCATTTTTTAAAGGATGTGTCATTATCTGAAATAATGACTTGTGGGACCCGTACCTACAAATGATATGGTTCAGAATGAACTTAGATGATTACCGAGCCATAGTACGGTGGTGCTAGGCGCATGGCTTCTACCCACTTGGTAAAATATTGCCATTTGGCTATGATTATGAAGTTATGTCCATCGGTTAATGAGGGAGAGAACTTCCCTATCAATTCTAGAGGGCCCATGTGTAGAAGGGCCACGAGGTTGTTGATTGGTTTAGGGATCTTATGCCAGCATGTGGATGTCATGGGAGATCTCTGACATTTGTGACATTTGTGCACAAACTTATTGCATTATGTTCTAGGGTGGGCCAAAAATAGCCCATCCGATGTATCTTTCGAGCAGTGGCATGACCACCGAAGTGACCCCCACATACCCCACTGTGGGATTCATAAAGTATCTTCTTGGATTCTTATGTGTCAACGCATCTTAGAAGCATGTCTGTCGAAGGCTTTACGATAGAGTACTTGTTCTAAAACAACATATTTAGCAGTGATAATGTGTAACCATCTTCTTTGTTGTGATGTGGACACTTTCTAGGTATGTGTGGTCCATGATAAAATTGATGATATCAGTGTACCAAGGATATGTAGATATGGAGGGCTTATTTTCGACATGAAGTACACACACTCGTTAGGAAAGTCAAGATTTACCAAATCGCCCCCATCTAATGGATTTTCAGCCACCCAGTCTGCGATTATTTTTCCCTTTAACGGATTTGTTGGTATTGACAACTGTTAATTCGAACTCACCCATTAAAGTTATGAAACACCCAGTTATTTTTAGACAATGATCCTTACATGAGGAATGTCCGTAAGTGGTCTATCTTAACAATAAGCCTTGTTTCTTGATTGAGACATATAATGCCTTAAACACTTTGTTGCAAAAAATATGGCAAGGCATTCCTCTTTTTGTCTATGTGTAACAAGTCTCATAATCAAGCAATGTCTCGAGCTAATGAATTAAATTACATGCTCTCTTTTATCGTCATCCTCTTGAGCCAACATGCAAGCTAGTGAAACATCTAGTAGCCCATGAATACAAGATAAACGAGCGATCCAATCTAGGTGGCATTAGCATGGGAGGGGATAGCAAAAAGCGTTTAACTTCCTTAAAGGCCTTGTTGTATTCTTCCGTCCAATCAATGTTATAATCCTTTCTTTAACAGATTGTTGGTGGGATGAATGGATATAGGTCAAGTCTGAGGGATGAACCTTCAGATTGCACCAAGGTTTCCCAAGAAAATGATCTAATACTAGACTCATTTGATGGTTGAACCATTTCTAAGAACAGCCTAGATTTTGGCTGGGTCGAAATCAATCCCTCGTGAAGATATAATGTAACCCTAGAAGCTTGCCTCCTGTTACACCAAAAACACATTTCTCTAGATTTAATGTGACATTATACTCAATTAAGTCATGATAGGATGATGTGAAGCTCCTTCTAGGTGATCGTAGCACTTCCTGGCCTTAGCCAATAGGTCATCTACATAAGACTCAACAATATTTATGAATAAGATCATGGAATATGTAGGTCATTGGTCGTTGGTATGTAGCACCGACATTCTTAAGACTGAATGACATGAAATCATAGCAATAAGCTTCCCCAAGGAGTTATAAATGTAGTTTTAGATTGATCCTCCTTCAGAGATTTTGATTTCATTATATCTCAAAAACCCATCCATGAGAGACAATAACTCAAACCTCGTTATTACATCAATGATAACATCAATGGATGGTAATGGGAAGTCATCCAAGGGACAAGATTTGTTAATGTCCCAGAAGTCTATGCAAATATGCGCATCTTTCCATTCTTTTTTAGAATAGGGACAATATTTGATACCCATTGTGAATAATCAATTGGCTTAACGAATCTCACCTGGAGAAGTTTCATTACTTCTTCTTTCACCATAAGAGCCACCTTTGGCTTCATAGGTCTCGAATTTTTGTTTAGTCGGTCTTGCATCTGGTTTAGCTGATGAGATTATACACCAAGATATGTGGTGCGATTCCCATCATTTATTTGTAACTAAACACAAAGGCCTTTTGATGTTCTTTGAGGATATGAGTATGTATTTCCACTCTCCTCTGGAGTTACATGAGGACCCCAGTTTTAAGATTTTTGGTTCCTCCTTGGTTCTGATGTTTATATCAATGGTTCCTTCGATTAATGAAGTGCATTTCCCTCTTTAAATTCTGGAGAGGCTGGAGGAAACTCCAAGCTCCCCTTCTGTCTTCTATCTCTTAAATCTCAAGATCCTTTTCCAGTAGAGGAGACTCAATCATTGGATTCCCAAAATAAGAAGAGGAATGTGGTGTTAGGGAAAGGTCTATCTATGTGGTACAGGTAAGATGCAGCTCTACGCATTGGCATTTTAGATTACTTCGAAAGTTGATTCCATCATTGTATTGAGTGTTCTCATAATACAATCATACTAACTCTCTGTTTCTACGTGATGTCAACATTGGGGTCATTGGTGTTTTATGAATCTCAGGGTTCGGCGCGAACTAAAACTGTGAAGTTGGTATCTTCTAGTTCAATATTGGGGGTGAAGCGTGAAGCATGAGGTTGCTATAAAGTCTGCAAGAAGGTTTTGTTCTTGTGGAACTACCTCAATTGAGATGAAGTCAAATCTCTTACTGTCAAACCCAGCACCGATTTTTTTGTAAATTTTTAGATGCTCAGCTCTAGTCTCATATACTTCAGATATCTTGGTTTGTGACTAGTTGTGAATCACCCAACACCCTAATATTGATCGATGCACCCCATCCTATTAGATATGATGAGGCCTAAGGAGGAGAGCCTCATATTCAGCCCCATTTTTTTTGTACATTCAAAATTCAACTTGAAAGGCGAAAATTAATAATCCTTACTTCAGGTGAATTAAGGATCATTCCTGCCTCAAGTGCTAAAGCAACACTCTGGATCCATCGAAATGGAGAGTCCAACAACTACTTGGAAGAAGATGGACAGTTGGGGTAGTTGTGGTATTTATACCTTCCCCCTTTACCTTGATCACCTCAACCATAAAAACCTCATCTATTGGAAGGGAACCAAGTCCCAGGGTGCATGTCCCATACCCATAGAATCAAAGGGGAGAAGGATAGGAAAGTCCTTTCTCTAATAGCTTGACAATATTTTGTTGTAGTTCCTAACGATACTAGTCTCTATAACAACATTGGTCTCATCCTTGAGTACATCAGAATACCCTCAATCTAAATTCACAACTTCTAAATCTGTCGTAGGAATTAGTTTCTCTTCTAGTACCGTGCTTGCAAGTAATTGGTTTAACTAAGTTGGTTTGTTGGGAGCTCAAAATTCAGACTGAGCCCCTAGATCTTTTCTTTAAGTCAGCTAAATGTATATCAAATGGTTTTTGATTACCTTGCACCAAAAATAATTTCCCTAAATGTAGAAATCTCTAACCTCTTGGAATAATGTGGAAGGGATTTCCTTTATACGGTGGATCCAAGGACAGACCAAGGATCATACTATAATTGGTTTACCGATCTATAATATAAAACTCAGTGAGTACCGTCTTGGGTCTTGAGAAGTGACTGGTAATATTATGGTTCCGATTCAAGGTTTTCTTGAGGCTATCATAACACTCTCAGTGTGTTTCGTGTCAAGTGAGAACAGTTTGCCTCCCCATATCGTAACTTCTGAAAAAGAGCGAAGGGGACTATGTTAACTGCTGCCCCCATCGTCAATCATTACGCATTTAACATAATTATTGTAAACCCATACTTGTAAATGTAAAGTTGGGTCACCTCTTCATGCAATTTCAGCGTCTGTTGGCATTTTTCTTAAATCAAATATAAACTCAGTATCCCTATCTGGCTGCCCTGGAGGGTAGACGTCAAAGTCTACATGGTTTACTTACATTTCCAGAGGAGGAGTGATGTTGATTAAATGACCAAGGCCTAATGCTTCTAAGAGGGCAGCCCTATGGGTAGGAGAGTTCTTTAACAAATCCAAAAAGAAGATGTGAGAGAAGGTTTTAGTTAAGTCATTAATTAAATCATAGGCGCTTATGGGTTTTACCAACGTTTTTTGAATGTTGTCTAGTTACAATGGATAACTTGGAGTTGGTTGAGAAGAATAATCCCATGTTCTTGTTATGGTTTCTACGGGTAGCTCGGTATCTAACTCCACTAGACCAACTATCTTAGTTTGGGGTCGAGTTCCTAGTTGGGGTGTGATTGGTGGATTTAATGAAGTTGGAGCTTCATGATCATTGTTTCCTGTTATAACAACCTTGTTTGTTCTACTAGGATCTAGCTTGTTATTGTTAGAATGGTTTGGAAGTGGATCATTAAAGATCTTGAGGGGTGCATTTTGAGGGGAAACTCCCCCTGTATAAGTGTTTGGTGTGGGTACTACAGAATTTTCTGAAAACATATCTATAAAGAGTTGTTTTTGATCTTCTGGCAAACGCTACATGAACTTATTGTAGTCATGACAAGTACTAGTATTGTGGCCTTGAATCTTGTGGAAACCACAATACAAATTGGGATTATAATTTTGAGGCTGTTGAATTAAAACCTATTGTGGCCCAAAATTTTGATAAGGTTATTGGTTATTAGAGTTAAAATTTTGAGGTTGTTGTATTTAGTTTTGACTTTGATATCCAATTGGGTTTCGATTTGGACCTTGTGTTTGGATTTTTTGTTGTTGTTTTTGTGGTCGTGGTGGATGATTAAAATCCACCGCATTGATTGTTGGAGTAAAATTGTTATTTCAATGATTATTAACATGTGGCAAAATGTTTACAACATTTGCTCTTTTAACTTGGTTAGTTACTCCATCTGTTGTAACTCCACGGTTCTTGTTAAGGATCTTAGGTCCTTCATTAGCATTCCTGGTATTAGGATAGGCTGTGGTGTTTTGATTGGGAGTGGTTAATTTCCCATTTGTCCCATATGTCTTACGACCACTATCTATTGTTGTTTGGTTGATTCGGAGAGCACTCTCAAGTACTTCATTGTAAGTTCTTAGTGGGAAATTTTGAACTTCTTCCTTTATCTCTCTATTGAGAGAATGAAGGAATCAATTACATAGTTCCATTTGATCCATGTTTGGAGCACTTGCCGATGAGTAGAGAACCGTATGCCATCTTTGAATAAAATGAGTAGTGGATTCATTATGTTCTTGTTTAATATGCAAGAATTCCCTGATTCTTGTTCTTAACAATTTGTTCATATCAAAAGCTTTGATGAACTCTGACACGAGTTTCTTAAATGAGTGTATCGAGGCTTCAGGTATTCTATAATACCAATCAAGGGAAATACCCTCTAAGGTCTTAGGGAATATCTTAGCAACAACCCCATCCCAAGGGAGTAATTCCCGTATGGTTGTGGCATAGGCCTTAATGTGTGCATTTGGATCTCCTTCCCCTTTATATTTGGGTAAATCGAGAAGAGGTCTTGGAAGCATAACACTTCGTATGGTGAAGTCTAGGGGCTCTTTTAAGTATTCTGAATAAGTCCCTACCGCATAGGCCTTGACCATCAATGGTGCTTGCTGAGGGGGTGGAGGTGGAATGGGTTGTTGATATGGCATAGCATATGTATTTGCAGGGACATAAGGGAATCCCTGTGGTTGAAAGAACATCCCAAGAGAAGAGAACATGTCTCCTTGTGGTGATTTTGAATAAATGTTTAAGTAGGGAGGAGTATTGTTTTGGTATGGGTTACTTGGTGCTAAGTCGGGAGGTATCATATTTTCAACTAGAGCAGTGTTTGAAAACGCAGTCCTAGTTGGTGTTTGTTGTGGGTAATTATACGGATGTTGAGGAGGCATGCCTAACATGCCTGTTCCTATAAGGATGTCAACCTGACTGGGGTGATGTGGAGGGTTGGGGATTCCTACTTGCCCAAAATATGAATTTTGGTTTGCTTGAGCAAGTTCCAACCCTCTGACCTTCTCAATTAAGGCTGAAATGACCTCTATTGGTGAAGACACAGTGTTCTACCTTAATGGCGTTTGTTGTATACCTTAAGGTTATAAAGGGGTATGATACCCTACTATGAATTGATCATTACCTTTCCAAGCTTCACCAAGGGCATTTCCCATAGGTGGAGGAATGGGGGTATTTTCTTGGAGTAGGTTATCAAATTATATTTGCAAACTCCCTGTAGGTGGGTACATGTTTTGGAAGTGTTGTTCGTTTCTAGCATAGCGTGCTAAGTACTTCTCATCCAAAAATGGGAGTGGATCTGAATGTCTACTGATTTATGGTCTAATCAAGACCCGAGGAGATGAAATGGATTCTTCAGTAAATGTCATATTGTTAGAGCCTGAGGGCTCTGGTTGTTGTGTTTGTGCAAGTTGATCCAACTCCTCAATTCGGAATGAAGAACTAGAACTAGTTCTTTGAGGGGGAGTTTGAGATGATAAGTAATTACTTGAATAGTTATCAGCCCATGTAGAAAGTGAGGGTGATGGTTGTCTATTTGTTTGATCATAATTTTCTTCGAGACCTGAGAGAGGTTTGTCATATGTGTCGTATCCCGACATATTCGAGGGATATATGAATACCCATAAAATAATGGGAAAGAGTGAAGGTGGATGAAAGAAATGAAAATAAAAGGGGAATAATTGTTTGTTTCACGTCGGGCTCACTAATTTTGTATGATGGAAAAGTGACATGCGAGCATGGGAATCTACAAGTAACTCTTCCTTGTACCCGACCTCCCGAGGTCGTGCCGAGACGGTCAGTGAATGTGGAATATATATGGATACAGACAAACTAGTGGGGCAATCTTATATCCTCAATACACAATAATGGAATCTGTGAATCTAAGGCAAAGAAGGCCCTCCTAACCTGAATTTGTGTAATGGATTGTTTGGATATAATAGCTATTCGGAGCCTCTAATCAATGTTGAACTCTGCCGAGATCTTGTTTATTGGTTGTTGGATACGTGGGAAGTGATCTATGGGAGCTTCGTATATATTTCCAGATAAGGTCATGAAAATGGTGATGGGAGGTGTAGTGGATTCTCTGGGATTTTATGGATGATTCTTTGGTCTAGTCTAGAAACCCTTAGCTTGATTGGCTGTTATGTTTAATAAGGAGAATTGTGTAATAATGTCTGGTGGAAGTGGTGAGGACCTAAATACTAGTGTTTGTAAACAAGTATCAATGTCAGATTGATTAGTAGGCCCACTGGGTTGTGGGACGTGTGAATCACAACCGTAAGTTCGTGGTTATGGCAGACCTCATATGGTCATATGAAGAGTTAATCTCTCCTCCCGACTATCTAATAATCATACCCTTTTCAACCTCTATGTTTAGAACTAGGAGTTGTGTAATTTTCTCATAATACCTTACAGGTGTTCTGGAAACTTGAATGCGTAAGCTAGTGTCTATGTCGATGAGGAGGTCCCCTGCATTGGGTTGTGGAACTAGAGGATAACAACCAAATATTTTTTCTCTTTCGAGTCCTTGTATACTCATGCGGATATCCTATCAAGGCAATCTATAGTTAGGATGATTTGACCAAAATGTGTATGCCTTGTCATCTTCAATATTTAACTCTCTTAGTTGTTCACTAATTGCTCGTAGGTTTACCGTTGCTTGAAAGACTTGTATCCTAAGGTCTTGATCTATATCAGGTAGTGTTGTGGGGAGATTTGGTTGAGGCACTATTGGTTCAAATATGTATTCTCTGGGCTCTCTAGGTCCCATGATTGTCATGCAAAATGATTCAACTTTTAACTAAAACTAATAAACTAATTATGAAAGATGTATCTACACTATGCATGCATTCTTTTATTTTTGTATTTTCGATGAAGTATTTTAACAAAATTAAAAGAGCAGCTATTCTAATATATTTAGAAAATGGACAAATAATCTAGTAATAGAATTAAAACAAACAAAGTAGCCTGGTCTAGCTATTTTCCTGTGCATTTGTGAATTTATCCTAAATATCTAAGCAACTAATTTTTTTAAATTGAAAGACTCTCGATCCTAACTTAGAAGTGAGGAATGAATCATAGTTTCTCAGAAATTATCAATCCCCACAACTTCCCTGGTGATATCAAGAGCGAGCTTTGACTAAAATAAAATAATTTACTACTCTATTTGATATGTTGTAACTAAAACTTTGATAGCTCAAACCTGGAGTTTACAGAACAGTGGTAAATCCAGTTATGTGTGACTTCATCCCCTCAGTGTGATCTCCTCGTTCCTTCATGTTCTCTTGAATCTAGAAAAAACTTGTATATGATAGCATCAGCAGAATAAGGTACTCAAATAATGGAAGCTTTGGATATGGACCGAATACAATGTGAGTAAGAGAGAGATAGTGCAAGTGAACAGAGCTTGATTATGCAATTCCTATCAGGATTTATTATGGGAATACAACACAAATGCGTCGAGAGTTCTAGAAACTATCTTTTGTGATTAAACAAAACCTGCAACTCTAAATGGATTCCAATCTAAGAATAAAACTATCTTATTCTAAACTGACTTACATGGAACAACAATGAAGCAAGATTGAAACAAGAAGATCGAATGACCTCTAGACAGCAAAGGAAGACCAACAATGGATGCAAAACATGAAACTATTAGAATTCTAAGCAAGAAAGTCAAAAGAATGAATGATTAAACACATAAGGAGAGGGTCTATTTGTTTGAAAACAAGTTGGCTATTTATAGCAAATGCATTCACTAGAAGGTAACTTGGAATGGAACTCTTTTACCATTAAACACAGTAAAAACACTATTCATAAGGTGGCCAAAACATAAATGCAAAGCAAAGTAGCTGAAAAATGTGGATAGAAATTGAAAATTTACATTTGATGCGATCGTTGGAACTTTCTAGAAAACACGCACAGGCAAAAGGCGGCGATTACAGGACCACCGCCCTATCCTGAGTGGCAGTCACGGGACCACCGCCCAAGCAGGGCGGCGGTCTCGTCACTTAAGACCAAAATGCAAGGAAAAAGTGTTGCAGAGGGTAGAATAAAGCACGTGAAGGTCGAGTGAGGCATATGGGATACAAACGTATACTTGGCGAGATTTTTAAGATCTCGAACACCTTGTGAGGAGACCTGTATCATCATTGGGGTATGTGTAACATCTTTCCTGTAGTGTAATACCCTACAATTTTGGGTACGTACAGCTACCTTTGAAATATTTTCATGGTAATATTAGAATTCATAAGCTATCCATTTCTCATTTTTTGAAATGAATATCAGTTTCATAGTAAATGGATTCCATAGAGTACACATCCCTTTTGAATTCCCTATTACTGGAACTATATATCCTTTTAATTTAATGAAATTAAATAGTAATAAAAGGAATGAGGTCAAATGAATACAACAGTAATAAGAGATATCTACCATGTGAGAAATAAGCAAGTGTGTAAAATAAGGACATAAGAGTGACTTAGCTTGTATTCAAAGATATGGAATGATTCTAGGCTGGAAACTGAGTGGAACAAGTTGGATCTAGACTAGATGTGCTTTTTCTAGAAAAATAGGATCTGAAACTCCTTCGGACATGACCAGCTATATGAGGATAGGAATGATTAATAAAAATCATTAAAAATGAGTAAAATATGTGTAATCTAAATATGTAACAACGATGTAAATTAAATATGCAATAATAATAAATCTGACCCAAGCAAATAAAGAATTAAGAATTAAAACACTAAGTACAAATGATGAGATAAAATGACTTAATTGTTTCAGAATTAATCCTGGACTGTACCAAAGTGATGAAATGATGAACAAAGAGGGAGGAGTGTCGTAATGAAGCCCAAAACAAATGCAGAGGTGCCAAATTATGCTGGACTGGGGTGCCTGGAATGGGTCATAGGCACCTGCGGGTGCTATATACTAAATCTAGGCACCAATGACTACCAAAAACGTTATAAAACTATCTTTGAATGGTCGCAAGGTGTTCATTTCCCTTTGCTTCTTATTGCTAGTATGTTGTACAATGATTGTTGATGTCATTGATAACCTGCAATAAAGAATTAACATGCAAAACTCTCAAAAGCGCTTACAATCCCAAAAAGGAAAGAATGCAAATGAGGGGTCGAATTATCCTTAACTATCAAATGAGTGATCTTACGACCTAGCGTTGCACTACATTTAAGACCCAATGTAGTTCTATATGTTTGTGTGAAGATATTGTACCCTAGGTGGCTCTTATGTGCATCACACTTGATAGCGAGCAATAACTAGATGTAGAAAATGTAAATAGATGTGTGCATGAAAGAATGAACTTCCCACTTTATGAAGTGTATGCAGAATAATGCATTCCCTTTCCCTTGTGTTGATGCTAGATGGATGCTTGAATGCTCTTGATAATTCCTTTGGATGCAACCTTAGGTGGTGATAGCTAATGCTTAGTGTTTGGTCCTTTATTATTGTCACATAGCTTTATATTTATATGATGCCTGAATTTCGTAATTAACCCCGAAAAGGCTGACTACCAAAGAGATCAGATGCCCAAATGGCTTAAAAGGGCCCAAAAGAGGTGATTAAAGTACAAAGAGGTCTGGGGTGACCAAAGGGGATGGGGGCACTTGGCGTTGGTGTCCTGGCTGGGCACTTGTGTCCAGACTCACAGAAACTGAAGAGTCAAAGGCCAGACTAGGCAAGAAGGTGTGTGGGACCAAAAGTGGAAACATAAAGGAAGAAAATATGGCCAAAGACATGGGTTAATTAGTATTTTTCTTACTTAGGAATCATATGAATAGTAGTATGTGATCAGGACTAGATAGATACCCAAAGTGAGTGATTTAGTGTCTACAAGGAATTCTTGGGCATTGGTGTCTGAACTAGGCACTGGTTTCTGAACTAGGTGCTAGTGTCCTGGTAGCATCTCTACTTCTAATCTTTTCAAAGTATGATCTTATCTTCTTCCTTTCACTTTTTGTCACATCCACTTTGATGTAGGAAGTCACTGTCACACATGAACTTACAAAATAAATCCTAACTACTTGCATAAGGATCAAGCAAAAATTAGATGAAATAAATAATGCATATGATTGAGTAGGACTAACCTCAATGATCACCCCAATGTGATTGTCACCAAGCATTACACTACATTTCAAAATCCATGTAGTTTTTGTGTGTGTGTGTGTGATTGGATTGTGTCCTTTGAAGCTAGGTTTCCTTTGTGTCAGTTGCACCAAGATAGTGGGATACAACTACTTTTCCCCTAATGATAAATGTGTGAGATGGAATTCAGAAATATTTCCTCCTATGTAGTGAATAATGCAACCCAAATGTAGTCCTTGGATGTTGCTCTTTTCCAAAGTAGTAGATAGTAAGTAATAAGTCAAGTTGTCCAACCCTTAATAATAGTAAGTATTGTATATATGATTCCTTTGTTTGAATTTCATCATTAACAACCAAAAAAGTTGACCCAAAGTGATATAAGAGATTTTAGAAAAAATAACAAGTCATGTCAAAATTCAAATTTGAGAAAAGGAGTGAAAAGGGCAGAAGTGCCCAATGGGAACAATAATGCTTGGGTGTTCCTATCCCTAATGGGTGGTAGTGTCTGGTATGATTAGATGATAAAATAGAAAATACATATTTGGGTCACACGTTATCCAATTTTAACAAGTAAAGTGGTCATTCTATAAAATTTAACGATAAGAGCATCAAAAGGATAAAACAATGTAAAATCAAAATAAGTGTTGTTAATGTCTAATTTTCGTACTTAGGAATCATACATATAATATTATACTTAGTGGTATGATGTAAGTAGTAAGTGCACAATTTTGTGTCTAAATTTTCCCCCACTTTATGTTGGTGAATGAATATTCAGTAGCATAAAGTAGACAGGAATAGTGTACCTTATGGGTAGCCAAAAGGACTTGTAACCAATAATGTGTCAAATGAGGATTGTACTTGATATCGTGCTGAATGGAGATTGTAGAATGTGTATCATGGAATCTATAAGAGGATGAAGATCCTAGGGGTGACGTTGTGTGCATAATAGAAATGATTATTGTGTTTGTTCCTTGAATATTGCCTTTACCGGAGCATCTTATGCTTGAGATTGCTTCTTATTCCATTTGTGTGTTGCCCTTTTATCGGAGTAAGGTCGAGCCTATAAAAGAAGATAAGTGTAATCAATGCTCGTGATAAATGAAATTGAACTTTAACTTTGTAAATGTGAAAATAGCAATGCATATTGAAAAACAAGTGATTTAAGGATATAATACACCTGAATGCCATAAGAGAAGAGATAAAATTGTTCTTGTATGTTTGTTACCTTGGAGATGGCTGTAATAGTACTGAGGATTTAGGCATCTTGTTACCAAACTAAGGATTTGAGTGTACTATCACTAAATTAAGGATTTAGGAATCTTGTCACCAAAAGAAGAGTATTGGGAGAGTTGTACTCTTTTCCTTATGATTGTTAATGCTTCCCCACAGATAAGTGCCACTGCAAATGGTCATAAACTACTACGTCCTTAACCCTAGGTCATATATTGGGATATAGATAGCTGACCCATGGCTAAAAAAAATATTATCATGTTATATCGTATTTATTTATGATTTCATATGCTTAGTGGGTTAGCCTTAGGGCTCTAGATAGTATAGTAGGGTATATATAGGAGTTAAAGTATATGTTGCCCCCTCAAAGTGGATAAACTATTATACTTGCATATTTTGATCATTTCTCTACAATTGGATGTTCTTTGTGTTCTATTGTTTTTTATATTTATATCTATCTAAGTAATTTCATTACAAGTGGTATCAAAGCTTGATCTCGGCCAAAACTGCATCAAAACCTGAATTGTGAAGATTCAACTACATCTCCAAATCGGTAGCGAGTTTTTCTGTAATGTTGTGGTGTTTTGAAATCAATAAAGTAAGATCCTCTCCTGCTTTAAATTTTGTTGACTTGTTTTGCAAAATTTATATAAATTTTAGATTTTTTCATAAATTCTCTCTATAGGCTACAAATTGTGGAATTTTTCCATGTTTTTTACATTTTCAGAAAGAGGATAAAAAAATTGTTTGATATTGTTCTTTGATATTTTTCATAATTGGTCGAACTATTCTTGAAATCCCAAACCCTAAAATTTGGTCTTCATTCCTAAAATGACAGGGCCTTCCACAAGAAACAAAAAGAATCTTGTTACTCCAAGTAAAACCCCAGATATGGAGGATGTAGTAGTTAAGGATTAGGATTCAGACGGGGTAACTATGGTATCCTTAGTATCAGGGTGTACCATAATGGATCCTAAGGTAATCTAACATGAGTATGATCTACGAATCCTACACTCTAAAATGTCCCAGAAAGAATATGTGGAAAAGATCAATCAATGCATGGATAATATCATACAACAACTTAATGAAAATCTAAAGTTTCATCATCACCCTCATATCAACTAAGGTGGAAAAACTAGTCAAGGTGGATCTACTAGCTAAACCAATCCAGATCCAAATACTCTGTAAGCCCAAAACATGATGCCAAAAATGGAAATGTGTAACCTTGATGGAGAGTATCCACTCAATTGGATTAACCAAATGGATAATTTATTTGATTTACATTAAATACCATCTAGAAAGAAGGTGACTATGGCATCCTTATATCTCAAACCTGACCAATTCATCTAGTATCGATGGTTATGTGCTCAAAGACAAAGAGTGGTCTCAATGTCACATGTACGGTTGTTATCACAGAGTTACAATTGCGCTATAGTTCTAGTGTGTCAGAGAATTAGTTTAGACAATAAGAAATGTTAAGCCAAGCATGACCAGTCAAGGATTATGTTCATCAATTCCAAAACCTATCCTTATGGGTGGAAAATATTACCAAAGAGAATCTAAATAACCTATTTCTTGGGGGTCTTAAGGACCACATTGAGCATGAGGTATGTATGTTTAATACACGTAAGGTTTATGATTCTATTATCATGGCCTGTAGGGAAGAGGAAAAATTCTTTTCTAATGAAGGGAACACATTCAAAAATCATAACAGTCCCACACCATCACTCCCTCAACATACTAGATCGATTATTAAAAAATTGAAAGAGAAACGAGAAAAAGACTTGTGTTTTAATTGTGATATCAAATATACTAAAGGAAATTAATGTGTAGAAAAGAAGTTGTTCTACATGGAGGCCATTGATGATGAATTCAAAGATGAAAAAAAAAGTCAAGGTTATGGATGAACTAGGGTTTAGAGATTCCAAACCTAGTATTTCTTTTCATGCATTGTCAAGTGTTATCTCCCCACAAACCCTCAAAGTGAGGGGTCATTTAAAGGAACAACAAGTAACAATATTGATTTAATTTGGAAGCACAATAATTTTATCAATAATAAGTTGGTTGCATGTTTGAATTGTTTTATTTATCCAACCCCAGAATTTCAGGTCATGGTTGTAGATGGAGGTATAGTTAATTGTTTGGGGAAATACCATAGTATCAAAATTGACATGGGAGACTACAAGCTAGATTCCCCTATGTTTTCTATTCATATGGGTGGTGAAAATATTATTTTTGGAGTCCTTGGGTACAATTGAAATGAACTTCCAATAAGTATTCATGCATTTTTGTTCACAATGCAAGATGTTTGAGTTGATAGGGTTGCATGGAAAGTCTACTCAAAGGGTGACCTCTCATAAAATGCAGATCATCAAGGGGCCTAACTTATAATTGATTACTGTGAAAGATAAAAAAAAATTGGCCTACATACCACCATATTATCATGAGAGGAGAAAAAATATTCAGTTATTATTGAGGATATGTCATTAGTCTAGACATCTAAGTAAGACATTTTTTTCAAAAATTGCTCCTCGTTTCTAGTCACCACCCACCATATCAACCTTGAAGATCCACCCAAAGGTTCAAGCAATCAAAGAATAAAGTGCACACTAACAAAATAAGGTAATCTGTGAGTATAAAATCAAGGAGAAGATCCATGATAAGGCAATAAAAACTTGGGAGGAGGAAGATTTCTTATAGAAACATCTAATTATCATCGAAATTGAGGACTTCACTTATGTGAAGAAACATATAAAATTGGCAAACATTAGGGACACTGTTACTTTGAAGGGGAGGGGCATGTTATTCCCTTAATCCTATGTCATATATTGGGATATAGATAGCTGACATGTGGCTAACATAATCTCTTACCATGTCATATCATATTTATTTATGCTTTCATATGCTTAGTGGGTCATCTTTAGGGTTCTGGATAGTATAATAGGATATATGCAGGAGTTTGATTCTAAGATATTAACATGATATATGATTGGAGTTAGAGTGTAAGATATTATCATGATATATAGGATTTAAAGTGAAAACATGGAAAAATGAGATTTTTATGAACTGTACATGCTCATTTATGATCAACCAAGCTATGGAACATGTAGAGGGAGGTTTTATATTACTCACGGTCAAGTTTCATCAAATTTTGAAGAGGAATTTTGAAGATATTCAAGTTTTACCAAAACCAGGTAAAGTGAGAAGGGCTAAAACAGAGACATGTCTTCTTAACACTCAAACAAAATTATCAAGCCTTCTTCAGATAAATCATAAGAGTAATTTTTGAAGATCACTCTAAGACTGAACTTTTGCAAAAAAATTGAGGACAAATTGTTAAGGAACAAAAAATTTCTATTCATTTTTTTTATCAGTGTTCTTCACTCATAAAACCTCCTTCTCAAAGCGATAGGCATAAAATGAATTTATTTGAATCCAAATCAAGTTTACAAGTTGTGTCAACCACTCAAAGTTGTATGAGGATCCTTCTAGGTCAAGATGGTGGTATTTTTCTATCCAATCATGACTGTATTATACAGAGTTTCCTCCATTTTTGCAAGTTTTGTATATAAAGTCTTGTTTTGAAGGATCCAAGGTGAACCACCAGATGTGAAAACTTGCATTTGATGTCTACTCAATGATCTCAAAGATTTCAATCATTTTTCTTGGTCATTTGGTGTGAACTAAGTCTTATTCCCCTCTTACCGCTAAAGGGCAATCATGTCAAAATGTCATGAAGTTTTGGAAATTGTTTGAAGAAGATCTTTGTGCATAGGTTTGAGAATTAAGATGAGAACTGAAGTGGTCATCTTCTACAGGACAAAGTACCTTGTTAAATCTCATAGCTGACTTCGAATACCGGACTTGAGGTCAAAATTATTTGATCTTCGACTAAAGGTGGCATATAGGCCTTTCTTATAGTGCTCCTGACATGATTGGTCGTGTAAGTGAGGGTTTGATTAGCAAGAAGTCATCAAATGAAAAATGTCCTGTGGTGATTCAAGTAACAATGCAAGTCAAACCTAAAATTCCCATTTCTCATGATAATTTTGCATCAATGTGTGATTGTAATTAATGTGGTAAGATTTCTAAAGAAATGATTTTCTCAATAAATGTTTTATGGATGCCAAGGACTCCACATATGCAAATTGGGTCATTTTTGGGGACTGTGTCTATGTCTTTGTGACCTTCATGAAGGACTAAATCTGTGTCTCTAAATATTGAACATCTATCTTCATTTCATGCAAATTAATAGTTGGAACTTGCAGTGAGCTCATCCATTGAAGTGGTCACATGGTTATATTGTTGTAAAAATGAAATATGAGATGTTATAAGCCTTCAAAAAACAAATTAGGGTTTGCTTCTCGAAGCCCTAACTAAGCTAATATTGAAGATCCTATAAATTTGGCCTTTGAGCCAAGAAGTGAAGCAAAATACATACCTTGTGAGGTGAACACTCTCTGTAGCATGTTTGAAATGTGACATTGGAATCATAAAAGATATGGATGTTTTTGATCTTGCAAAATATTTAGATATACATCTTTGCATGAGCAAAAAAGTGTATGTATTGGTCAAATGTATGTTCATGAAGAAAAGTTGTGCTAATATTTTGATGCAACATAGAATGCTTCTTCTTGTATATTTTAAGCTTCTTCATGACTGAGATGCAGACCTCTCTATCTAGGAGTTTGTGTTTGTGAAGATACTCAACTCTGTGAGATTCTTGACTGAGAAGAAAAGGTTGAATAAAATGACTAATGTCATACCCATTCTTCAAATCTCTTATAGTGGAGATGTATACCTATATATGTTATGTTCATAACTATATGATCTGGTATGAGAAAATAAATCTCTCTTTGAAAAAGGTCAAGCCTGTATCAACTAGCTCTTGCACTTAGTGTGCTTATATGGGCTCAAATGAAGGAGTGAAACTCAATGGAGAAGGTTGAGGTACGTTGAGGAGTTAAAAGGACTATCTATAGCCTTGTGTAAGGTATCTCCTTTGTTGTTTACACTTGATAATAACTAATTTAAGCTACAAGACAAATATTACTTAGTGAAGCACATGACAGATCAGAGAAAATGTTATAAATCAGAGAATAGAAGTCATAATAGAGGTTTTTCAGTTAAGGATATTTTGTACAATAAGTTTAAATGACTCCATGTGTAATTTTCAGTCTTCAGGGTATCTTGAATATGATGTAGATCCTGAGAACGTGACAGATCTCTGTCAGATGAGATCATGCCAAATTTAGGCATTTTCATTTTAAGTCTTTTTACCTCCCTTACTCAATTCATCTAGTGAGAAAAATGAAGATGCTTTGAATGTGAAGTTGAAAAGACAAGTGTAAAAGGTTACCTTATCTACAAAAATTAAATTTTTGTACTTGTAAATGTTGTTGATGTTCATTAGAGATGAGTGCAAGTCTAGGAGAGTGAGGAAAGTGCAAATGTGTTGAAACTATGATAAATTAGGAGATGGTGTAAAAGAGTATATGTGCAAATTTAGGATCATAATTTGTTATTCTAGCAACTAAGTCAATGTGTGTGATCAAAATTGTTGTAAAGTCTGAGTTGTAGCTCAACAAATCTTGAAAGTAGGTGTTTTCCTGCAAGTTGTAGCTTGCAATCAGTCAAGTAGGTTCTTGATACTTGAAGGTGGTGCTTCATGTTGAGTAGGTTCTCAAAAAAATTGTAACATTTTTGAGCTTAGTGCATTGGTTCAATGGGTTTTCTCCCATCTTGGGTTTCCCACTTAAAAAGTTTGTTTCTTTATGTGTTGTGTTTGTTAGATTCATGTGAATTGTGTTGTTGCTCTTTCTTATTAATCTTGAATAATTTGGTTGGTGTTTGAATTGCACTAAAATTTTTAATTGACACTGATTCGCCCCCCTCTCATTGTCCTAATTTCTAACTTTTCCCTCTCAAAGTGGCTAAGCTATTATACTTGCATAACGTGATCATTTCTCTACAATAGGATGTTCTTTGTGTTCTATTGCATTTGATATTCAAATCTATATAAGTTATTTCATTACACAAACCTAATAGAAATTGGTTACGAATGACACATCATTCTTGACATATCATTTTCTTGTATATGGCTTAGGTGTCATTCCTTATTTGATCACGAGAAAACATAGTAATTAGCTCCCTTGTGCAAAGTATGTAACTTACCACTGATTTTGTACTTATTGTTCTTGATAGTAACTTGTAACTAAGTATCTGCTATTATATTTTGGATAAACTTGTCACTAGACACCTGTCGATCATGTATTGTATTGATTTTTACCACCAATATAAAACCAACCAGGTGGAACACTAGCACCCACCGCTCATGTATAATTTGGGCACTTCCCATCCCTGTACTAATTTTGGCCCAAATTTGATTATGAACCATGTTATTAGCTCCTAATTGCTCTAATTTTATTATGTATCATTATGTTTTTGGTCTCTAAAATTATTGAGAGGGTGAAATAGTTACCCAATAATTTCCCCACTCGTTTATGGTGTGTGAGAACCAAGGTGAGCACGACCCAAACAATGAAAACTGAAATTGATGTGCACATCTGAAATAAAACTCCTATAGGGGGAACATGGAATGCACATGGTAACAACCATGACACATGAAAAATAATGTGAAAGGCTAGCCAAAAGTGTTAGTCACAAACAAACATGGCATGATGTAAGAAAAGCTATCAAAACACTCAATAACATGGTAAATGACGCAATGAGTAGTTGGTTGAATACATGGGACACCAATCAGGATGTCGCAAGAAACTCGAATCCTTGAATCCTATAGAAGAAAAAACACACAATCAAGCATAAGGCATAGCCTACAAACAATGACAATCAAGACACAAGCATAGACAAGATACAATAAAATCAGATCCATGGTTGGAAGTAGGGCTATAAGACAAATACTACACATAAAGCACCTATTAACATGTTACAAAATTTGATAGTAAGCCACAATGTATAAATCTAAAAATAGGAATGAAAGTTGTGTAAATTTTTTACGATATAACTTAGATAAAAATAAATAGAAAAGGTAGATGCCCTCAGGAGCCTCAGTGGGACTGATAGAGAACAACACCAAACATCATACATCATGTGATAACCTATATGTATCAAGCATTCATCTCAAGAGTACCATATGAATGTGCATGAGTGTATGGGAAAAGGATAAAGTATACTATGAATCAAAGTGACATGGTAAGCAATTTGTAACATACAACAGTAAGTAAGCAAAAATATAGCCAACCAAGATCTAAAGTAGTATTTTTGATTTTGTACAAATATTGGAATGAAATGATATGACTAGGAGAAGGGAGCAAATTTCCCCTAGTGTATGTGTGTAAGGTGAGGTCTATGTAGGTAAGCGTGCCCTCAACAATTTCATTTTATCATAGAAAAAAAGTGAATCGTCGGGTAGTGGGGGATAGTATGCCCCTAATGTGTGAATGCTACGATGATCTATCCAATGATGATAGGGAGTTAGGGACCGCTATCTGCTAGTGTGAAGGAGGTACACATGTGATCATGATAAAAGACTTTATGACCATAAAGGAGTACATGTGGAGAAAGATACCACGTAATGGGCCTATATGTGCCATGGGTAGTGTGTTTCCTAGGTGGATACCTATGCTTATGAGGTGGACTATGACACATATGTATCTGTCGTGAGAAATAAGTAGAAGCCATATGTGGAGGAGATCTGTGTGTAAGTGTAAGAGTAACAATATGAATAGTAATATCTCTAGATTCTAGAAGAGTATACGCTAAAGACATGGGGCCATCATGAGGATATGTATGAGTAGGTGAACTAGTGATAGAAGTAACTGCGGGTGTAGCAGAAATAGGAGCTAATGATAAAGGATTTTGTGGTGGAATGCCTCAAATATTGATAGTGTGATGCTCATGTATCAAATTAAGGATTAATTGAAATATGAAGGACACAAATTTGGCATCCTTAAGCAAAATAAGTCCTAAGACCATATCATAATGTGTAACTATAGATCAATAGTGAAAGGCATAGAGATAGTGAGAGGTCCAAAAATAATGGGAAGAATGACATGCCCATGAGAAGTGGGTGACCAATGGGTCATCTGAGATAATGGAAAACTTGTTAGGAAATAAGGGATAAAATATGCAGAATAATCCCTCACATAATCATAGCAGTAGAAACTAATATGCAGAAAATATTACAGATCTCAAATAAAAGTACAGAATAAAATAATAGAACACAAAGAGACAGTATTTAACGTGGTTCACCCAATTTGGGCTAAGTCCACCAAGAATCACTTGCTCAGATTTTATTATAAGTCATTGCTCTCTCATTACAATACCCAGATCTGTTTGGAGCTATGCTCAACAAACTCTACAGAATTCACACCCGAATTCAAAACACATCTACAATGTTACACTATCCTACCATATGCATAAAACCATATAAGTAGACAACTACTTAAGTAGTTTTACAAAACCGTGGGTATCAAAACCATGGGCAAAAAAACCATCCCATAAACCTATGGGTCAAAATCCCGCCCATGTGAGAAAAGCATGTTTCTCGGTATATTGGGCATGTTTTAAGTCCCCAAAAAAAATTTCACGGGGGTTACGCCCCTAGACCCCCGCTCGGGGCCCAACCCTGAACCCCAGTGAGACAACTATGGAAAGTGTACATTACTCTTAGTGTACAGTCCTCAACACTTTCACACATGAAAATAGTCTCCGCAATCTAACAAAACTAATAGCTTGTAAGAAAAATATTAAACATGTGTTGTACTTGTAAGTAGGATGCACCATAACATTTTTAATAACATGAAGACCAATAGAAGCATCAATGTTTAATCTATGTGATGAAAAAGAGGCATACAAACCAGCATCATTAAAAGAAATAATAGGCAGAGGAAGATCAGTAGTACTAACAAGGAATCCAAGCGGATGATCAGAAGATAGAGGAGGAACATCATCATAAGCACGATGAGCTTATTTTTCATGCTTAGGTAGTGGATCATTGAAGATTTTATGTTTTCCATTGTCATTAGTAGATTTAGAAATAGAAATAATAGATTCAGGAAACTCGATGTCATGATTGTAAATCAAATCTTGGATTAAATGTCTAAGTTTGAAACACTTATTAGCAGAATAGACATTGCATCTATGATAAGAAAAATGTGTATTTAATCAAATTTATTGCCATGAGGCCAATCAGGATCTAACTCAAGAAGACCTGGAAGAGAAATTAGATTATGATCTAGAAGTTGAGGCAACAACATATGTGGTGGATTTAGCAATCTAGTAAAGATATGAAGTGTAGGTTACAATTGGAGTTTTGTAGGTTGATATATAACATTGACAATAGAATTAGATTCACTAGGCTTGCCCTTAAAGGTAGATTTACTTGGGACCTTGTTAGTAGATTGATAAGAAATATTAGTACCATATTTAAGTTTCCCCCAACAAAATAACATGATTTCATGATTTTTTCAGAGTGTGACATAGATGATCAAAATAGTAGAAAGAGTAAAAGAGTACACGTTCTTGCAAAGAGGTAATAGGATTTGGATAAAAATATTTTACATTTTAGATTCAGCCAAGACATTGTTCATTTTAGAAATATTAGTCTTATAACACAAAACATAATCACTACAGTGTTCATTAGAACTTTGTCTCATTTTTGGTGATTTGAGCATATGATATATTCATTCCAATATTCATACAAAAGTGAGCCAAAAACAACATTTCTAAAGGATTAAAAGATCGAATGGAGTGCAAAGGAAAATCATAAAACCATCGCAATGCATAGTCTTGTAAGCTCCTAGGAAACAACTTGGTCAATAGTGTGTCGTCATAAGCATAATAAAGTCACACAACATTAAATGATCGAAGATGCTCTTGGGGATATCTATGGCCATCAAAGAGAGGAAACTTAGGTGAGGAAAATTTGGAAAGAAGTGGATAAGAGGAAACCTTAAGTGTAATATTACTACGAAGAAGGATAAAATAATACAGAGATGGAGAAGGAGAGGAAGAAGCTTGTTGAAATTGATGGATTTGAGCTTGTAAATAGTGATACAAAGACTGTAATACATGGGTGATTGAAGAAGTTTGAGGTTAGATATGGGAAATGAGAGGAGAAGAAAGATGAGTGTTAGGCACAAAAATAGGAAAATGGCTAGTGGATGCCCATGCATTGGTGGGGGAGGATATTGGAATAGAATGTGTGGTGGATATAGTGGGGATAATAGTGGTGTTTAGAGGAGTGGAGGCCGAGATCCACTAGGATTCTTAATGATAAACAAATAGCAAGAGATCAAGGTTTTTAGGATGATCACCAAGGTAAGTATTTAGGTAATTAATATTTTCGATGGTAAAATCATGAGAGGTGTTATCCATGATAGAAAATAATAATTTATGATAAAATTCATGCAAGGGTTGGGTTCACCAAATGATTTAATGAAATTGAATATTAATCAAAGGAATGAGATCAAATAAATACAACAATAATAATCAAGATCTATCATGTAAGAAACAATCAAGTGTGTACAATAGGGAGATAAGAGTGACTTACCTTATATTCAGAGATCTGGGATAATTCTAGGCTGGAAACTAAGCGGAATAGGTTAGATGTTCTTCTTTTGGAAAACTAATATCTGAAATTTCTTTAGACAAGACTACCAAGATGAGGACAGGACCACTCGGGCACTGGTGTTTAAACTATGCGTTAGTGTCCTAGTAGTAACTCTGCTTTTAATCTTTTTAGAGTCTGATCTTATCCTCTTCCGTTCACTCTTTGTCATGTCTAATTTTTTGTAGGGTTTCACTATTACACATGAACCTACAAAACAAATCCTAGCTACATGCACAACGCTTAAGAAAACATTAGATGAAATAAATAATGCATATGCTTGAGTCAGACTGATCGAGCGATAGTCACCCCAATGTGATTATCACCAAGTGTTGTATTACATTTTAGAATCGGTGTAGTTCTAGTGTATGTGTGATTGAATTATTTCCCTTGAATCTATATTTCTCTTACGCCATTCGCACCAAGATATCAAGATACAACTGATTTTCCCCAATGATAAATGTGTGAGATGGAATTCATAAATATCCCCTCCTCTGTAGTGAATAATGTAACCCAAATGTAGTCCCTTAATATTGTTCTTTGCCGAAGTATTCCAGCCCTTAATAATAGTAATTCATGAAAATATATGATTCCTTTGTTTTAATTTCATCATTATCAACCAAAACGTATGACCCAAAGTGATAAATGAGGTTTTAGAAAAGATAATAAGTCATGTGGCAATTCAAATTTGAGAAAAGGTGAGAAAGGATAGAAGCACCCAAAGGGGACAATATCGCATGGGCACTCCTATCCCTAATGGATGGTAGTTTTTTGGGATACTCAAAGGATAAAATAGAAAATATAGATCTTGTTCACACGTTGTCCAGTGTTCATAAGTAAAGTGGCCATTCTAGAAAAGTAAATGATAAGAGTATCAAAAGGATAAAGCAATGTACAAGAAAAACAAGTGTTGTTAATGTCTAGTCGCTTACTTAGGAATCATGCATATAATAAAATACTTAGAGACATGATGTAAGTAGTATGTGTGTGATTTTGTATCTACTCTTTTCTATAAGTTCCATTGGTTTTCCAACAAATGTTTGTTGTTGTCTTCCTCCAATTTAGTTTCCTGAATTAAGACAATGTTAAAATTTTTGATCTATATTTGGTGCTTAGCTAAACATAATTTTTGAGGGGAATTAAGGACCCTAACATTCCAAGAGAGTATGAACATGATACTAGTGGAGGGTGCTTCCCCTTATGCCATAATGTCATTTGATACAACTTGTGTGGCGAGTTTTTATTTTTTTATTAGGTAATAAGTAGGTTTTGAAAGGGACCTTAAACCTTTTACAAATAAACTAAAGATATAACCATGACACCCACATGATAAAAAACAAGAAACACAATCAAAATATCTTGATCCACCGCTTGGAAGGTAAGAGAAATATTTTTTTAGGATTGGGTATATCAAAAATCAGCGAAAAGACAACAAAAAGGCAACAAATAAACAACAATACTGCAATTCAGACCAAACCAAATCATCAACACCGAATCCACCCATAATGTAGCAACCCCAGACATGGTCCTCCTCTTCTTCTTAAGGCTCCTGTATGTGTGGGGACTAGGGACCTCATGATCAATCTAGGTGTGGCTATCCATATTTTGACTCTTATTGTTGCAGTTGTCACCCCAATCATTTTAAGGGCTAGAAGGGATATAATGAACATTTTTTGTCACCTTGTTCTCAATAATAACTAGTGTATGATCTATTAGAACATTGGATTGCACAAGATTCCTATCTTCCGCCTTCATCTTGTTCACATCCTCATTACCCTTCCAAACTTCCTTCACAAGCCCCCCATTAATGCTTAGTTGAATGTAGCTAGCTTTCTCCATTATATAGAGTCTCTTTAGCTAATCGTCATTTACTATTGGATCCTCTTGGGGGACCTCTAATTTCTCATTACCCCTATTTCTCACTGAAACCCCTGCCATATATAAATTTTATAAGAGTTTTGTAACTTCATCACTAGTGATTTTACTAGTTTTTCTTAAGTAATTTTTTTTACTGCCATGACCTCTACCTACTACTTTATTCTCACTTAGAACTGGGTCTTCCTGTAAATCACTATCCTCATAGGGGAGAGGCATATGATTAGGGTACCCTTACTTATTATTTATCTTATAAGTCTCCAAGGTCTTGGTAATCACATGTTTCTCACTCTTATACATGAGTAAACGAGGACTTGATAAACTGATGCCTTTATTTTCCCATTTTAAAATTCCCTAACGATAGCATCTAATGACATTAACAGATATAAAGGAATAATCTTGAGTATGTAATGTTGGAAATGATTCAAGAGTGAGAAGTGATGGGTATGAATATTATGGTATTCACCTTCTATCATCACATACTTTTCTATTGGAAGGCACACTCTTGACCAGGGTTGTGACATCAAGGTTCACATAATCCTATCCTCCATCTCATGGATCTGTTTTGTCATTCTAAAGAAAGTATGAATCTCTTCCTTTATCCTCCTCATATCCTATAATATCTTCTTTCCTTCAGTGGACATCCCAGTTGCTTCATCAATATTAGCTCCATTCACCTCCATCTTGATACCCTTGATGGTCATAGGCCCACCCTTTGATTTTTGGGAAAAATCAATAAACAAATTGGGGTTAAAACCTTGAATCCTTTTAATATACTTGGTGAGTTCCCCATGATTCAAAAGATACCATATCATGGCATTTATTTTAAGGTCCTAATAAGACAAAGGATTCATTCGAAGTTTTTCTCCACCCATCACTTTTAGATAAGAGACCTACCTGGAATATTTACTCGTTCTCCTACTATCCCTAGCTCTGCGACTAGAAACTTACCACACGAGAACAATATTCCTTCTACTATAAGGATTCTGATTCCAATAAAATCCCCCTTTCCTCTTACGACCTTTCACATGTTTGGATTTGTTGATCAAGCCATCATTCCTTTGTTTGGTGTAATGGTTCAATAAGTTCACATGTTGCTTGCTAAGGCCCTATTAATTCATTAGCTCATTGTAGACCCAAAACATAAGTAATGTCCTTATTTTTTTTTTTGGCCATGTCATCTAACACAAGTGTATTAGTATTCAACTTGGCGAACGCCTTACCATTCACTCCTTTATTGGCAAGGAAATCAACACAACCATTACCTTCTCGAAATATGTGTTCAACTGTATAGTCATCAAACTCTTGAAGCATATATTTACACACAATCATAATATTTTATATGGTTTAACTAGGATTATGTGGGTCATTGATGCACTTTATTATGTTCAAGGAGTCTCCATCTATGATTATTTTTCTTACCTTGGAAGTTTTGGCAACTTGAAAACCATGGAGCAATCAAAACCTCGACAAATTTGTCATTTTGAGTTCTAAGAGGACCATAATAAGCCACCACCACCTTCCCATTTCTATCCCTTATCAGTCCACCTCTCCCTACCTTACCCATATTTCCTTTCTACGCCCTGTAAAAGTTCAACTTGTCCCACCATGTGGGAGGTTAGGCCCATTTAATAGTCTTTTTATCTTGTTTCATATCCTTAGTTTTATCTTGCATCACAAAGTCATTTTAAAATTCCTGAAAATTGCAACCTCCATGTTGGAGTCTTCCTTACCCTCGTAATCCTTACAAGTAGTCAAATTTTTGATAATTTTTTGGACAATAAACTTACCCACATTGTACACATTAGTGAGGAAAAACGGTTTCATCCGTCTCAACTCAAAGAGATTCAAGATATTGTCTAGGATGTGGTTGCTAAAAGGGCATTCCAAGAACATATGATTGATATCATCATTATATTTATCACATAAGACACACTTGTTAGGAGTTACAAGGCCTCTCTTGATAATATTCTTAATCGTAAGCACCTTATTATCTTGTGTGGAAAGTTAAAAGAATTGATTATTATAATTTCCTTAAAAAAATGAAAAATTCTTCTAGGCATCCTTTTAACTTCTGTATCCCACTATCTCATCCTATTCTTATCACTAGGTTTTGTTGGATTAGAATATTGATTCTCATTTTCACTCATATCTTGGTCTTGATCCATTTTTGGATAATCTTTAGCTTTCTCTACCTGTAAAAAATTGAGGAAAGATTCAAACATGAATAAGATGGAAGCCAAGGCTAAAGGTGAATGTGAATGTACAAAGTGGCTTCTCTCAACATCTAAATTATCCATTGCAACCCTTTTTGTATATGTTTCAATCTCACTTTATCTTTCAAAAAGTAGTGGTGAATCAACTCTAATTATCTTATGAGACAAGATCTTTCCCCCTTCACCTTCCTTATCTTCCATCACTTGTTTGTCCCTTAAATTCTTGAATTCCTTGCTAGAATAATCACCTTGCCTACTTTCTTCTTGTTGTCATGTAAAATTTATAGCTTGAAAATTGATTTTTTTGGCCATGACAGCTAAGCCCACCCTTTGAAAACCTTTTCCTTGTCATTGTGAACCCTTCCTCCAGCCAACCTATAAACTCATGCAACCCCTCCAAGTCTGTGTCACCCTCATTTTGGAAAAGAGGAAAGTGATAACATGGTTTTCAATTTTTTTTCATGTGTATGTGAATTAATATAAGTTGATTTCATGATGATATCGTGCTCGGAGATAGAATAGTGCTCTTTAAAACACTAAATTGGCTATTTTTAGCCATATTACAGTATGAAGACATCCTATGGAAGCTAACAGGGAAGACTCGACCCATCTGGAAGTTTTTTTTTAAGATAAATTATGTTATACAAGGTACTTTAGGGAAAATATATGGAATAATTTAACTTTAGGAATCAAGCAAGCAAGACAAGGTACTTTTAGGTGCAAGGAATGTTATACTCCAATGGTGAAAGTTGACTTATCCAGATGATTCTAGGAGCTCCAAGATGATTTGGGAAAAAAGTATTCAAAATAAAGTATTAGAACCCTCAACATTATAGAAACATCATGTTTTATCTAAGACTTCAAAATATTCTGTAATAAACAATGACACTGCAGCTTCCCCTTCGAGTAAAAACTGGAATAGGCCCTAAAAATAAATTTCAAAAATAATTAGATCCTTATAACGGTTAAGATGATCTTAATATGTTGTTTTGAGTCAAAATAATATAATTTTTTTACTCTTAATTCATGCTTCCATGGCCAAAAAGCACTCCCAGTGTTCTAAAATGGAGTTAGCGGATGATAACAGTAGTTCAAAACAACCTTGGTATATTTTTTAGCATTCCATGTCCCCTTGAAGTGTCCATTTGGTACAAAAGGGACATGGGGGACACCAAATTATGTTCCCCATCCATTCAAGTGGTTGTATCACTTAAAACACAACTTGAGGTGTTAGGTGGAGCAAATGAAGAATTTGATTTCCCATGTCCCCTTCCCATGATGAGCTGACCCCATGGCACACTTATAAATAATTCCATGTCACCTTTTATTTTCACTAAGGTGAAAATTAGACAAGGAGGACACCAAATTTTTCTCCCTTAGGTGGATGATTAGTTGTGTCACTTAAAGTGATAATTTATGTACTAGGAGATGTACATGCTTACCCCTCTCAACCTGGTCCCCTTCCCATGATGAGCAGACCCCATGACACATTATCAATAATTCCATGTCCCTTTTGATTGTAACCAAGGTTAAAAGGGGACAAGGGGGACATCAAATTTTTATCCCACATAAATCCCTTCTCTCTCCAACATGTCATGATCAACATTTGCACCTTGGGAACCTCAAAATTACATGTTAACTTAAGTCCTTAGAACCTCTTCATGATCAAAATCCCCATAATGCATTTTCAAGTTGAAGGTTTCCCCTTCTATTTCACTAATATAAAAAGGTACAAAAGGAACACAAAATTTCACTCATCCCCATGACACATGGAGAACCAGTGTGTAGCCCCCAAAAGCTAATTTATCCCTTTACATCTCCCTCACACTGCATCACAAGCTAACACTTATAATCATCTAGTGAAAATTGCAGTTATCTTCCCTCTTTTTCTTCTTTCACATTTTCACTCTACTTTTTAGGGTGTAACCACACGCAAACTCTCCTCCCAACCCTGATTTAGTTGTTTGGTTAAACCTGAGTTAAAAATTTGCAAAGTGAATGTGGGTAACTCCAAAATCATAATCACTTAGTAATTTTTTAATTCTAAGATATATGTTTTTTCCTCCAAAACTTCATTATTTCACAATGATTTTTTTGGGTTTCTTCATAACCATTAAGCTCGGAAAAGGAATTTCGCTTATATCTCCAAAACAATGCACCCGATTTCTACCAAAGTTTATCAGTGCACTCCTCCCAAAAATGCCTTCAAGTTGACTATAATAAAATTTTCATTGATGATATGTATAATTATAGTAGCCAAAATAAATTTTTATCCCCTAGATTTTCCTTTTCAAATCTATAGAGTGATGCAAATAAAAATCCTTGAAAATTGGTGTGGAAGGTCCTAAGACAGAACTGAATCTTTTGAGACCAATTTCATTCCAATCTGAAACCTAAAGAACTTTATATAAAAATAGTAAGTTTCTTAATGCCTCATATGTTTAAATATAATAATTTTTCAAAAATATTAAACTTTCAACATCTGTGTAAAATCATCAAAAAGTGAAAATTGTGAAAACTTACTAAAAGTGTCCATCTTATTCAGGACCTGTTAAAAATAGAAATTCCTGCAATTGGGCTTAAATAACTTGTATTAACTCACATTTTTCTATTTCATTTACTTTTACCACAATTATAAGGCTAGTTAATTGTCTTATGGTTCAAATAAGAAAGAAATCACTCGCAGACTCTCAAAAACTCAGTCTCGACGTGAACACCAAGACTGTGTGTTTCAATCCATCCTAGCAGTCAGTGAATGGGATCATCATGTTTAATTAATGTGGACCATGAAAGTAAAGTGATATCAAATAATGTTTGTAAATATAAGCCCCAATTCTCAAGATCTGGCATGGGAATGTGTTTGATGAGTATAATGGTGAATGTAAAGATTCTTCTTTCCTTATTTGTAGTAGAAGAAATTTTCAATAAGGAATGGTTGAAAAAGAAGGTACTTGGGTCTCCTAAGGTTGATTACATCTGAGAAGGATATTATTTTTGTCACTAAGGTGAATTTTGAATCTCCAAGAAGTCACGAGGAAGGCGATGATCTCCACATTCCAACTCTGACTTCTATTCAAATATATTTCTAAGAGTAAGGACATCATGTGAATCACACCATGGAAAATAATAGGTTTAGAATGAACTAGTGTGTGTAAAATATTGTCACTTGAACTGAAAACTATCTATGTACCCAAGACCATCATGCTCGTAGGATTAAGAATTCGTCACATGTCCATTCAGTGCAAGTCTCACAACAGTGTTTTTAAACACTTACTCAGTGCTTTGGAGTGTGTTTGTATCTCACAAAAGAAGGAAATTGTAACCACAATGTTCTGGTATAATAAGAAGTAAGAGGAAAATAATTTCATTCATGGGGCAATCCTTCTATTTGGAGGAGAATACCTTTTTCAATCAAGCAAAAAATATTTCAGTATCCTGAATTTAATTCCATTAAAAAAGGTGACATCCTTGTCACAGAGGTGAATTTTGAATCCAAGGGGAGTAAAGTGATGATTTCCATGTTTTGAGTTCAACCTTGTGTTTAAAAAGGTTCATCATATTTCCATGATCAGGAAACCATATCTAGTTATCATGGTGAAATTAACTTAGTAGTGTTTTTGAACACTCGTTCAATTCATTGGATTGTGTCCCTGCCTTGTAGGAGGAAGCATTTGCAATCAAAGTGATTTAGTTCAACAGGTGGTTAAAGGAAAATAATAGCATTCATGAAGCATTCCCTCAAAGCTCCATCAAAAGAAAATTATTTTTCAATAGTAGCTTTCTTGTATCCATATTTCATCTTCTCTCACTTATTAAATCTTCCCCTCCATCTCTCTAACGTCCTATTTCTTCTTTGGGAATTTGTTTTTTCACTCTTTCATATTATTCACTTAAGTGATTTGATGTTGCATTGTAAAAGTCCCTTTTCAAAAATAAGAAAAAAAACAATTTAATTCCTTGGGATTGTGAAAGGTTACAAGTGGTGGTGATATGAAAATTTGCATGGGAGGAGAGGAAGAGACATTTTGTAAGTTATAAATTGGAATGGATTCTCCATTCCACGAGCGTTAGTAGTTGTTGATTGTTATAAGTTGTTATATTTAACTACTAATTCAAGAAATAAAGCTACATTCTTCCATTTCCTTGTCTATGTTCTTCCATCCTCTCTACTTTCCAACTTTGCAATCATTGTAATCTTGTACAACCAAGAAGTAATTTTGTGTCTTTGATTAATAGATCTATAGAAATTTATGTCTCTAATTTATTAGTCTTACTATCACTTATATGATTGATTTCTTCCTATTGAATATGGACCTACTCTAGATAATGTGTGTGAAATTTGTAATTCTACTCATAACATTAACCTCCTCTCTCTATTTCCACATCTCTTTACCTCTCTTTAAATAAATTTCCTCCCTTGTATATTATATAAACACTTTTCCACATGTTTAGAGGATTAATCCTATGTGATTCCTGTCCTAACAGCCACCCCACAATTATATTTAGATTACATTAAATACATGGTAGCCTCCCCATACCCAAGAAGGAGGGGCTTAGCCCTATGACCATGAATAAGCTAAACTATGAATTTTATGACTAATTTGATTGCTATTCTAGCAGTAAATGGATAAACAATTAAGTACATAAATTAAGCCAAGCAAGCTAAGTAATAAATTATGAAATCCTAATTGCAAGGAGGAGAAGAAGGTACTTAGCTAATTCACAATAAAATATAGACTGTACTGAAGTGTTGATTGGGTGACCAGAGAGGGAGAAGAGTCGGATAGAGCCTCATAAAAGTGTGCGAGTTGACGATCTTCCTGGATTGGGGCACTTGTGGGTGCCCTAGGCCTATTTTTGGGCACTTGTATCTACCGAAATGCTCAGAAAACCTCCTCTAAGTGGTTGTCAGGTATTCATTGTTGTTTGCATTTAGTCGCTATAAAGTCACACAGTGATCGTTGGAGTAGTTGGAAGCCTGTAATGAAACAATGACAATCAAAACCCTCAAATAGACATCAAACCCTAAAAAAGAAAGATGCAGAATGAGAGGTCAGACTATCATCAGCTGTCACAATGGTGAACTTACGATTGAGCATTTCACTACATCTCAGACCCAATGTAGTTCTGTGTGTGTGGAATTATGCCCTAGGTGGCGCTTGTGCATGTCACACTTGATAGCGAGCAAATAAGCTAGATGTAAATAAATGTAATGGAATAGAATGAACTTCCCTCCTATAAAGTATATGTAGAATAACCAACCCTTATGTCCCTTAGATGGTGTTAGATGGATGCGATGGAGCTCTTGGATGCTTGATAGATGTAACCTTAGGTGATGATAGCTAATGCTTAGTGCTTGATCCTTTATTATGATCACATAACTTTATCTTTTTATGTTTCATTTGCTTGAACTTTGTAACTAACCCCAAAAAGGCCAACTACCAAAAGTATAAGATGCTCAAATGGCTATAAAGGACCCGAAAGGTGTAAATAAATTATACTGAGGTTAAGGGCACCCAGAGGGGACAAGGGCACCTAACATTGGCATCTTGGTTGGGCGTTGGTGTCCAAGATAAAAAATGTCGAGGTATAAAGAGAAATACTAAGCAAGTATGGGTGTAAGACCAAAAGTGGAAACATAAAGCAAAGAAAGGTGGCCAAAGAGGTGGGGTTAATTATTAATTTTCTTACTTAGTAATCATATGAATAGTAGTATGTAATCAGGACTAGATAATTACCCAAAGTGTGTGATTTTGTGTCTACATTTGCCCCCACTTTATGTTGGTGAGCGGAAAACTCGGTAACATAAAGTAGATAGAGATGTGTACCTGATAACCATGTAGATTGATGATGGAAGCATGCCGAGGGACACGACAGTGTGGAGTGATAAAAGTGTGAAGCGTGGATATTAAGGAGGAGAAAGTGCAAAAAGTGATGATGAAAATGAACCTAGGGAAGAAACGCATGTGTAAATGTCGCAATGTGCCTTTTGTTGATGTTGATGTTGTGAATGATGTTGACTACCATACAAATGAACTTAAAAAATAGAAGAACGAACAAGTAGTCAAATACACACGTATATGATCGAAATGTGTAAAAAGTATGTAAAATATGAAAATTTCAAAAATGAACACGTGCACCTGATCTGTGATGAGGAAAGAGTGTAGAAAAGATCATGTAGATGTTTTAGAAGAACGAGTTTTTTAGGTGATCTCACACCAATTATGTTGGTCATGAGTTTTTGGGGCAATCTCACACTAATGATATGGAAGAATTGTAGGGAGAAAAGTTTGGTGTTATCCTCCAACCTTTAACTGCTTCCCATAATGTCAGACACCATTGTAGATGGTGTGCAAAATTCAAACAATTCGATCTAATGTGAAAGTGATAAGGATTGTATGCCCTGTAAAAGCCGCTATGTGGAGTTCTATAGACTTTGTTGAAATACCAAAACATTGTGCAATTGCCCCCTAGTTATAGGCATCCAGGAAGGGTCATGCTGTGCTTAGGACCCAAGTATGATTATGAACCCTGAAACTAGGAAATTGTGTTGTATCGATACTGTTTTGTGTAATGATTGTAGACTATTATATGGGGTCATTGATTCACGCAAATGATGCACCCCTCATTTGGGGTACATGCAATGTCACCAAAGGAGTATGCGGCCCAAAAGAGGATCAACCGTTGTGGTGAAACTATGCCCTGCAGGGGGAAGGGAATGTACTTGGTAGAAACCAAGGCACACATAAAAAATATGGTTGGGAAACAAGTGTTAGTACAAGAAAAGACAAACACACATGTAGAAGACAAAATGTAAGGTAAGAAAACAATGTGTAAGCTAAGATGTAAACAAACAATGTGAACACGTAAGAAGAAAACGTAGACCGTGAAAAGTGGGTTACAAAAATGGGACACCACTCATGATGTCATAAGACAATCAAGGCCAATGAAGCCAAAATAAGACAATGTGCACACAAGAAAAAGGGAAAAACCCACAAACAGTGGCATACAAAGAGCAAGCAATGAAAAACAATGTAACAGACAATCATGGAAGCATATAATCATGCAAAACAAATGTTACACATGAAGCACCTGTTAACATGTTAGAAAGATAAAAAGTATGCCAAATGTGTATAATTTGATAATAATGTGCTATGAAACAAAATGAAACAATAACACCTGTAGTGTATGGAAGTGGATGCCCCCAAGTTTTGTTATGGGACTGGTGAAAGGTACCGAGCCAAGCATTCATGATGCATGTAATAAATTTGTATAATTTGTGATCATAACTAGAAAGGAAAGTGAACACGCATATGTGTATGATAAAGATAATGACATACAAAATATTTATCTAGCATGTGTAATAAGATGAACATGTAACAAGCAAATGTAAGCAAGACTAAGTGCAACCAAGATATGCAGTATATTGTAGATGAAGCATAATGGAATGTAGTGTGAATGATAACATCTGCGTGCCCCCCAAGTGAATGTGTATGCATGCAATGGGGTTCATTTTTATACACCCCCTCAACAATCAAGAATGAATCGTAAACGAGAGTGCGTCATCGGGAAATGGTTTGAATGTGTGTATTAAAAATATGTGATCATCAAAGTGTAGAGTGTGTGAGTGAGTGAGTGAGTGAGTGATTGAATGAGTGATTAGGTGATTGAACACATGAATTTGGTGAGGTTCATTTAAGATGTAAACCCTCAGTAATCGAGTATGGACCACAAAACTAGAGTGTGTTATAGGGTAATGAGCACAACATGTAGATGTAAGAGAAATGTAGCGTGAATGCGTAGAGTGAATAAGACGCACAATGTACAGTAGATGTTGCGAGAGAAGATGTCGTAAGTGTATGATGCGTGATGTGTGAAGTTGAATGTATAATGTGGAGTGTGTGAGGTTCATATGTATAGGATGCCCTCAACAGTCAAGTGTAAACTGTAACACAATAGTGCGTCATTGGGAAATGACGATACGAGCGTGTGTCAAGATGTAAATGCAAAAATCTAGGTGTGAAATGATGTGAATATAAGACACGTGTCAATGCTAGGGGAAGAAATAGGTGTGATGCCCCCCCCCCCCCCCCCCCAAGTATGTGGTGATGAGTGTGCTATTTTATGAATGATGTTTAGCGACAAATGATGAGAGAGCATATTGTATGCACAAATAGATGGTGATAAATGTATGAATGAATATGTAGTAGATAGATATAACAGGAAGATGAAACAAGTTCTTATTATAAGGGATATATCAATAGTCATGTAAGAACCACAAGAAAATGATTGTGTTATTAGGAAATGACGATATGCACTCGTATTAAGATTTGTATGTGAGAGTCTAGGTGTGGCATGATGAGAAAACAAGACGCATGTTGATGCTAGAGGGGGGATAAAGAGGTGTTATGCCCCCCCTGTGTGAGGAGAAAAGAGATAGAGTAACTTCATCTAGGAGGTCATCATCATCATGATCAAAATTGAAAAATAAAGCATTTGATACATGATAAGCAATAGTGTCGGGTTGATCACGTAGTGAGCCATTACGACGAAGGTTGTACATGCCCATTGTGTATTCTTCGTCAGTGAAATGGGGTAGTGGATGACCATGTGCATACCAACATGTTAGATTTTGTGAATAGTTGAGAAGGGAATCATTGCAAATTAAAACATGACCAAAAGGCATAGGAAATGAAATGTCAATGTGACCAAGATCTAAGGTGCCTCCAATATTGTCAAGTCAAGACCATCCAGGAGCTAGTGCAAGAAACACTATGAGATGAAAGATACAAAGCCCATAAGAAAAAGTAATGTGGATGAAACCGTGATAAAGATGAGGAGCATAAGGTGAAGGAAATATGTCGTCAACCGCAAATCCTAGCCGAGCCAAGCCATTATGTGTGCATATAGTATCATCACAAGTAGGATCAAATGGAATATGCTCCTAATAAGAATCATTTATGAAAAACATACATGTAAAGGGAGGACATGCTAATGGTAGATGCACATGTGATGATGAAGTAGGTGGAATGACATCTGATGTGTGGATAAGCCCCCGATAAAGTACCATAGTGTTTGTAGTAGCGGAAGGGGGTGATGACGTGGATGGAAAATTATCCAACATGTAAATAGTAACTTCTAAGTTTGGCAGAGGGTCCATAGGTTGCAGTTCATCTGTAGTAACAGATTGTAGAGTAGGGATCATAGTAGTGGGATCATGTTTGTGATATTAAAATGGCTTGTAATGAATAGGAATGGTGTATTCGATACCCTCATATAAAAATTTAACACATCAATGTACTGTGGAAGGTACAACTCACACAACATGAAGCCATGGTCTACCAAGTAAGTAATTGTACGAAACTGGGAAGTCCATGACAAAGAAAATGGTTTTAAGGTTTTTTGGCCCAATATTAATGGGTAAAGTAATATGGCCAATGCATGGACAGACGGAACCATCATATGCGCGAAGAGAATTAGATGATCCTAAAACCTTAAGGAAGGTTAGAGTGCACAGATTAAGTTCAGATCCTTTCTCAACTAAAAATCACTTGACACCAATAATATGGATGCACATCATGATGTATAAAGAAGGATCATTGTCAAAGGAAACAAGATCAACCATAGGATTAGCTCAAAAATCAATGTGCTAAGAAAATTCATCTATAAATGTGTTATAGACTAAGTTTGGATGAATGTCAGAAGCAACACAAGTAGTAGTAAGGAGAGTGATGATCTTAGCCTTTAGCTCAGGATGGAGGAGTAAGAAATCATGAATATAAGTATTCATGATGAAATGATCTTAGAAAGATGTAAGAAGTGAAAAAAGAAAGATCTGAAGTGTGCTCAAAGAGGTTGGGTTCACCAAAATAATTAAGCTAAAATGTGAATTTTATGCCTAACCTTGACTGTACCGAAGTGTTGACTAGGTGAACATAGAGGGAGAAACGTTGCACAAAGCCTCAGAAAAGTGTGCGAGTTAATGATATTCTTAGAGTGGGGTGTTTGGAGAGGGACAAGGGTGCCTGTGGGAGCCCTAAGCTTGTTCCTGGGTGCCTGTGTATGGAAAACTTCTTAGAAAACCTCCTCTAAGTGGTCGCGAGGTATTCGTTGTTGTTCGCCTTTGGTCACTATGAAGTCGCACAATGATCACTAGAGTTGGAGGAAGCCTGCAATGAAACATTGACCTGCAAAACTCTCAAATAGACTTCAAATCCTAAAAAATAAATATGCATAATGAGGGATTTAACTATCCTTAGCTATCACAATGGTCAACTTATGACTGAGAGTTGCACTACATCTCATACCCAATGTAGTTCTCTCTCTATATGGAATTGTACCCTAGTGGCTCTTGTGCATGTCGCACTTGATAGTAAGTAAATAAGCTAGATGCAAATAAATGTAATAGATGTGTGCATTGATTAGAATGAACTTCCCTCCTATGAAGTGTATGTAGAATAACCAACCCTTGTGTCCCTTGGCTGGTGCTAGATGGATGCAATGCAGTTTTAGATGCCTTAATGGATGCAACATTAGGTGGAAATAGTAGATGTTTCGTGCTTCGTCCCTTATTATGATCGCATAACTTTATATTTATATGATTCCCTCGCTTGAATTTTGTAATTAATACTGAAAAGGACGACTACCAAAAAGCTAAGATACTCTAACGGCTACAAAGGACCTAAAAGTGTGAATAAAGAACAAAGAGGACAAGGGCACCTAGATTGGATGAGGGTACCTGACATTGGCATCTTGGTCTGGGCACTGGTGTCCAGGATGACAAATGTCGAAGATGGAAAGGCAAACTGAGCAAGTAAGGGTGTAAGATTGAAAGTAGCAACAAAAAACAAAGAAATGTGGCCAAAGACATGGGTTAATTAGTATCATTCTTACTTATGAATCATATGAATAATAATATGTAATAACGACTAGATAATTACCCAAAGTGCGTGAATTTGTGTTTACACCCTGAAAACCTTGAAAAATTTGGTAATTGTCCATGAGCTTGCATACATCTTAGGAAAACTTTGCTACCATGTCAACACAAGAAGGGTTAAGTACTAATAAATTTAATAAAATGAATGTCAATCAAATTAATTAATAGTGCGTGATTATATAAGGTAAATGTACAAATATCACAAAGCACTTAATAATTAAATTTATTGAACGGTGAAAATAAAAAAACATTAAACACAACATATAAGGTGGGGAAAACCTAAGATAATAAACTGTACCGTATAAACATTGTCCTTATATTAATTTGAGGAAATTACAGTTACCCAATGGGTGCCAAACGCAATAAATCTTCGCTTCTCCAAATCCAAATTCTCTCGTGTCCCACAATATGCTTCTTGTAAATGCTTATAAAATATTGCATATGATAAAATTCCAATCTCAAATAAGATCACCATATTATATTGGGTGGGTGATTTGGTTGCACTATTTCACTTTTTTCATTAATTCTAATGTAAGAAATAATCACTTCTTCTACACTCTGATGGAATGAACGCAAGAATACTAATTTAATAACTTATGGATGTGTATGTGGTGGCCCACCAAAGGTAACCCCACTTAATATTATTCAGTCCAACATTTGGATCCATCTTCAAACCTACATGAGATATGACAAAACCCAAATATACACGTTCCTCTTGCATGAAATTGTACTTTTTCAAATTGATCAACAACTTCTTCCCCAACCACAACAACACTTGTCTTAAGTGCTTCAAATGATCCTCTCACATCTTGTTGAATATCATAATGTCATCTAGGTATACAATCACAAGCTTCCTCATAAATGGCTTAAGGTCTTAATTTGTCAATCTCATAAAGGTACATGGAGCATTACTCGACCCAAATGTAATAAAAAACCATTTGTACAATCTTTCGTCTTGAACGCACTCTTACATTCGTTTACTTCTCTTATGTGAATATAATAATATCCACTCTTCAAATCAATCTTGGTGAAGTATTTTACTACACTTAAACAATCAATGAGGTCATCCATGTACGACAAAGGATAATGGTGATTTTATTGATTTCCCTAGAGTTTGTCCACACATGTCATCCTTCTTCGATGCTAAAATTCCTGGGACTCCATGCACGCTCAAACTCTTTCTTATCACCCCCTTATGCAATAATCCTTGAACTTGTTTGTGTACCTCTGCATTCTCTCGTGACATCATCCTATAAATTGCCTTGTTCGGAATACTTGACCCTAGAATTAGGTACATATGGCAACTTATACCCCTCACAAATGGTAGTCCATTTAGTATTGTTTGATACTACCTCCACAAATTATCTCAACAGGAATTTAACCTAATGTGGAATTGATTCGATCTTATTAACCTTTGTACCTACATTTTCTCTTTGTGCGAGTTTCACTCAAGAATTATTTTCTCAACATCATGTAAATCTTTGAACTTTGTTCTACCTCTTTATTTTCTCCTACATAAAATGTACTCATGTCCATCCTTTACAATTGTGTACGTGTTTGTTCAACCATCATGTTGTGCCCTCCTATCAAATTGTCACAACCTCCCAAACAACACATGGCAAGTGTTCATGGGCGTTATATCACACATGACCTCGTCTTCATATCTCCCTATCTTGAAATTCACCAGGCATTTTTTCAGTAACTAGGAGTTGGTGTCCTACCTTGTAGGGATTAGAATGTGCAATCCTCTTCAACCCCATCTTGTCCACCATCACTTGTGCTAAAAAGTTCTCAGTTCTAGTCAGTATCCACGATCAAATTACAAACCTTGCCTCCTAACTCATGTGATTTTAAACAAATTCTTCCTATGTGCCTGACTAACTCCTTTTTTGGCTTTAACAAAATGTGGTTTATCATCAATGATTCTCCCATGTCTAGGTCTTCCCACATATCAGTCTTTTATGCTTGCATAATATGTGTGCTTTCATTATTGTATTCTCCCCCACCACCATTTTGGATGTGTAAGCACTTTTAAGCTCTATGCTCCTCCCAACACATGGAACAAGTGTTGCAGAATCCATGTCAACCTTTGCATCTAAAGGATTCTCCTCTCCCAGCAAATATTCCTCTTACTCCTTGTGCACCATCACTGGGTGGCGAAGTTTGAGACTCTCCTTCTTGTGTGGAACATCCTCTTCCAATACATTGCTCACTACCTCACATGTGATTTCCTTTCCTAGTGTCATGCCTCGCTATTTGTGTGACTTCTCTTTTTCCCTTAGCACGTACAAATAAGCTTCCTCCATGAATTGTCCTTGGATTGTCCTAAACTCATCTTGAACCAAAAGACACAATCTATTCATATCACGTGATATTTTCTCTACGTCATCCTCTACATGACTCTCAAATGGTGAGTCTATAAAATTCATCAATGTCTTCCTTCACACCTAGTTCCCTTTTTTGCAGATTATGTAACTTCTTGAACAAATTGAGCTATTATTCCGTGGGCAAAAATTATGGCTTCAATTTTGCCACCAATCTTTCCCAAGTCTTCATTTCCTATTTACCTCTACACACTCTTTCTATCTATACATGTTCCCTCTAAAGAGATACATGACCCTCAAATAAGGTTAGTTTTTGGGTTGAAGTGCAATGCATACACCACCTACGTCAGTGCTACTTTGAATATGCCTCAAACCACACATAGTTCTCAACCTATTGTGTAATATCTATATTAATGTAGTTATTTGGAAACTTGAACCACTTTGAACATGCTTTAGATGATTGTACTCTTGCTAATAATTTGAAGTAGAGATATTGGTGTGCTTGTAAGTGAGGGAAGCTACACTCTTTGATCTTGTTGTGTGATTCAGAATTGTAGTAGTGGTTGTCCTAATGGATGTGCATCATCTTTAGGAAGCTTTAGGGAGACTTGAGTGTCTTTTGTATGTATTGAAATGAGAGTGCCAATTGATTTTGTATACACTTGATAGGTGTGTAAATAAGGTGATGTTAAATTGGTTCCATAGGTTCCAATGACGAATCATTATGATAAAGCTGACCCTAGAAGATGAAAAGTCCCCAAAAAATGTTCTTGCAACAAAATTAGAGATGTAAGATGTTTTTTTTCAAGACCATACATTTTGGTCATGATCGTATTTCATATCCTAACCTTTTTGTATGTTTTTAGACAGGGGAAAGTTAGATGAAATATGAAAATTTCACTATAACGGTAAGAGGTTAAGCATCGATTTCATGGATTTGTATTTAATTTTTTTAAAATATCAGTGTGTAAGAATAATCAAGTTTAGAGAGGGATAACAAGATGTATGAGTGGGGTTAGAATGTGGGTTTTTGTCTTAACAAAGGAGCACCATCACAATTAGTAGTGTCAAAGGGTAAATTGCTAAATTTGAGTGTCTACACAAGGTGAAAATGAATATATTCATGGTCCTAATTATCCTCTTGCCAGCTGAAGTTTCTTGAATAGGTCCCTGAGTTTATAGGAGAGACACGTGACATGCTACAAAAGTGCATTGAAGATTATCTTTCTAAAAAACTAGACCTAGTTAACCACATAAAGCCTCCTCTCAAAAAATAAAATGATGATAATACCAACCTTGCTACCCCTCCTTCAACTAATGATCCTACTCAACTCATCATTCAACTAAATGATCATTTAAGTTAGCAAAAAACTAAAATTGACAATCAATTCTTGTAAATAAAAAACTTCACCCAACTCACTAATCGACCACAAACAATATCTTGGGGAACAACAAACCAATTTCAGCTCACTCCTCTATCGGTTGGTATCAATGGAGCACCCATTTCCCAACCTTCCATGCAAAACAAATTCCTTCAAGCTATGCAAATAGATCATTTCTCTCCATACATCTCTTCTATTGACATTGGAGGGGTTACACCTTCCATTTCTTATGACAACTCTACTAACCTTTCCATTCACATCAAAGCCTTTTGAAACCCTATAAAGATTAGGTCAAAGCTAGATCCTATTTAGGCACCAATATCTTGGAAGAAACATTATGAGAGATGCTTTAGATTGGTATCATACTCTTTTAGATAACTCTATTGTCAAACTTGAAATCTTAGTTACCACCCTAACAAATGAATTTTGATACCATGATCTTCCCAAAAATAAAATCAATACTTTCATCAATTGTAAACAATTTGAAAATTTATTTGCATAATACTTTATCAAGTGACGGAAAACTTTAACCACCAAGGTTGAACACAACATAACCACAAGATTATATTTTAACTATTCCTTAGAGCCGCGAGCCTCACCTTCATTATAAGGTGAGATACTTCTCTCCTACAACATTGGAAGAAGTAATTGAGAAAGCCTAATTGAATGGTCGATTTTAGAGTGCTTCGTCCTGAAACCTGCTTGCCCCTTTTCTCTTTTTTCCTCTTTTTCAACCCAATTACTAATTTTGTGCTTTATCATGCTCCCAAATAGTTTTTCAAAGAGAGGGTTTACCATGATAGTGTAGTAGCTTGATCAATTATTTACATCCTTGCTTTTGTATAGGGGATAAAAACATTACTTGTCTAATCCGATGTGAAGCCTTCCTAAATGATACTATCAAATATGTGTTTGATGTGTGGTATGAGGATTTTCAAACCCCATTTGAGGAATCCATTTATACATTGAGCCTTTCTGTTAGTTAGTCTCTTTATGCCTTAAGTGATATCTGTAGTGGAGAAAAGGTCAATTGTTGTGCTAATAGTGGGGGGTATCTTTATCTTGCTCCCCCTCATAGAACAATTTTTCATAAACTAACCATTGGATGTGTGAAAATAATATTCTTTATTTGTTTTCTCTTGATGTTGAAGTTCTCTTGAGAAATATTTGGGATTACGCTTTCGTAAGAAAATTAGTTATGAAATGAAACGAAAGACTCTTAGTGACGTCCATGAGACCAAACAATCTAAGGGACCTAGTGCCACAACACTAAGAAATTTTCAAGTTTCTTTCGATGTCGGATCTTGACTAGGAACCCAACTGTTTTGTGGAATCTTTCCTTGTCAAATAACTCATTTAGGCTACCCACCTTCAAATCATACTGTGACTGTATATCCTCATAAGCTGCACATTCCAAAATGAAGTGCCCTTCAGTTTCAACCACCCCTTTATTGCAGAAAATACAAGTTCTTTCTTCTCAAATTTCTTTGGGGACCATCCATCTGCTAGTCTCACACCTAAGATGAGCCACTAACATCCTAGCCTCACCCTTAAGAGTAGCCTGTAGATACCCTTTCTCGCTATGCTCCCATGTGCAGTTGAACTCTTTAATATAGTACACTTTTTTCCAACCAATTTGTTTTGTCCCCATGGTCGTCTTGAATTTTTCTTAGACAAACTTTTTTATTTTTGCATTGGTGTTAGGGCAATTTTGCAACTTAATGTCCCATTTATCCATCCACTTGTTGTTCTGCTTCATCCACGTCTTCTTCCTACGGACCAACTCCTCCTCAACGTCTATTTTGGGCCGACAATGGTTATCCATTTTTTCAACCTTTTTAAAACACCTTATCAAGAGGGTTAATGTCTCGTTGCCTCCACTTGTTATGTAACCCTCCTTTTTGGAAAGAAATAAAATACAAGAATGAATGAATGAAAGTTTTTAATGACGTCCACAAGACCGAGCAGTCTATGGGACCCAATGTGCAAACACAAACTAGGCAGCCAAACATAAAAAAAATGCCCAAAATAACCACTACTTCTGCTTTTCTTGCAATTCTTTGCTAAGCTCGATTCTTCTGCTATGAATTTTGATCAAGAAATCTGTTGTTTTTGCCACCCTTTCCTCTTTAAACAAAGTTGTAATATCATCCACTGTTAAAATATCCAAGTAATTGCTCCGTATGTCCTCGTAAGCTACACATTCCATGACGAAATGCCATTCCGATTCCATCGAGCTCGACATGCAAAACTGACAAACCCTTTCTGACCACTCCTCTTTGGGCATTTTCCATCCCCTGGTTTCAGACCTAAAATGATGTGAACTAGTTTTTAGCTGCGTAATTAACATTTTAGCCTTCCACTTTATCATCACTCCAATATAGTGTTTTTGCCCATGATCACATGTGGGATTAAAATTCTTGACATAGTATTCTTTTTTTCGTCCAAGTTGCTTATTCTACATGATATTTTTGAATTTCTCTCTCACATAATTTTTTATTTCTTCGTTAGTGCTAAGACACTCCTGTATGTTAATGCCCCATTTGCTCATCCACTCCCGTTTTGCTTCATCCAAGTTTTCTTTCTCCTAATTAACTTTTCCTCTATTACTATTTTAGGCCACGGGGAAGCATCCATGTTTTCCACTTTCTTGAAGTACCTTGATAGCCGGATCATCGCTGCGCCTTCCACCGGAAAGACATCCTTTTACTTTATGGGGAAAGCCATAACGATTTCCCCGTTTGATTCGCGAGCACTGAATAGTGTAAATAAATAAATGAAAATCGTACTGCTATTACCAAGTAGTAGAATCATACCCACATCAACAGGATTCTCCCACCATTATAGCAGAGAGAAGTTTGCAGCATCTCAGGCATTGGAGAAATTGAGTAGTTCAACGAGGTATTTATTACTGCATCTTAAGGCTCTTAATTTTCTTTGATCACCTTTACCTCCTTAATCGATCTAAAATCACTGCAATTTTAAGCAATGAAAAAACCAATTAGAAACTTCTTACTAGTGAATTTTCGTGGGTAGTTTTGGTGTCTGAGTCTGAGTGTTTTGGGACAGAAAAATATACACATCCATGGACAAAGGTGAAAGAAATGGCAAGGACCATACAGTGGGAAGTTGGTTTTCTTTGCCAGATTTGCAAATACGTGATCACAGATTTACTGTACCTCTAGATTACAAATCCCCCGGGGGGCCTGTAGTAACTGTCTTTGCAAGGGAAGTTGTTGGTGGTATGTTTCTTTTTTTATTTGATCTTATTCCAGCTTTTGTTCTTCATCTTGTGCTTCATGGTTTCAGATTATAGTTCATGGTTTCTGTTGTGCACCAGATTATAGTATTTTTGAAATGTGTTGTGCATGTTGCTGTAGTTATAGTTGATTGGTTTGGATGTAGGTTTTATCTTTTGGGCCACAGCAGTTTCTAGTTTAATTAACTTAGAGCGGTTTCTTGATATTACCATGATTAGGATAGTTCAGAATGGCGGGTTTTTGCCACTGGCAATTGAAATGTTTGAAAGATTGATTTGTATATTTGGCCTATTCACAGATAATAAAGGTTTATTTTAATAAATTGGATTTTGTATTGAGATTTTCCTGCTATATAAATTAATTTTTGGGGTTTGAAATGTTTTCCTAATTGCATTGTACTCTTGGTCGTAACCTCTGCTTTATGGGCTGGCTGGGTATACAGATGTTGGTGTTTAATAATTGGTTGTTGTGATCGTCTTGGTCATCAGCATTATACTGTCATTCAAAGAAACAATTCCCAAAGACAATGCTACTCTAGCAGTCTGTTCCCCATCACAAACTAATACAGTCAATGTTATGGTTTTTGCTTTGAAATGAATGCAATTAATTTTCTTTCCTATCTAGCTTTGTTTCTTTTCACAGCAGGAAAAGAAGACAAACTGCTGCCTTATCTACTCTACTTGCAAGGAGGGCCAGGCTATGAGAGTCCTCGTCCAGAACAATCAAGTGGATGGCTGAAGAAAGCTTGTGAAGAGTACCGCGTGATTCTGTTAGACCAGGCACTGTAGAGTGGAGTCTTGCTTCAATTTTTTTAAAGGTAGTGTTTGTTGGGTTTGAGGCCAATTTCTAATTTTTGAGGCACATGATTGTTTTTCTATTGTGGCAGCGAGGAACAGGATTGTCAACTCCTTTAACCGTGTCTTCACTTTCTCAATTTTCATCTGCGAAAAAGCAGGCAGATTATCTGCAGCATTTTCGTGCGGATAACATAATAAATGATGCAGAGTTTATTCGAGTTCGTGTTATACCAAATGAAGAACCTTGGACAATTCTTGGACAGGTTAGAACCTAGACCATACATGTTTTTGTTTCAACCTTCAATTTTAGTTTGTTATATGAGCAAGGCCGTTGCATTCAATAGTAAAAATGTCCATTTCGTTTGAATCTTCCCAGAAAGTTGTTTTGAATAAATTTGCAGCTACATCTGTGAAGAAAGCGTCGTTGTTAGGTGATAATCACCAATCGGAAAAAGAGTAGTCAATCAATAGAGTGCACAGCCGCGAAGCAAATTTTTTCACTGTAAAGCAAATCTTGAGATTGTTTTTGAACTAAGAAGCAAGATTTGTGAACATTGCAGCCAAATTTAGGAAACAATATTACGCGTCAGATGGGCACTTGAATTGTTTCAAAAGTTTCCTTTGGGTGTTGTATGCATAAACAATAGCGGCCATTCTGGTAATAAATCAAAATACGAGAGGTTTAAGAGAACAATAAATATGTTTGAGCAAAAACAATTGGGGGAAAAACGACAAAAAACAACATATAGAATTTTTGTGAGCAAATATCCCAAAGCGTGCAGTCTAAAAATACTTCCTTCAAACATAATTTCTGATTCAAGGTAATAAAAGTAAAAAATTGAAGCTGATTAAGGTTAGGGAGTGTGTGGGTCAATGTAGACCCACTTTCTCAAAAACGTTCTATTTGTTTGGGCAGTCAGAAATGAGAAAACATGGGTTTTCTTTCATATGGATGTTTTTTGCTACTATGTATCAAAGTAACCATTTCGGCAAATCTGAACCATCACAGTTGTAAGCTTAAATTAATACCAAAGTAGTTATGCTGCAAGATCTTCTTACATACGAGAATCTATCACAAGTGAAATCATTGCAGACAACTGTTAAGTGTCATTATAATGAACAATTTCCTTACAAAAAATGAAGAGAATTCATATACATTTTGGGTGGTAATTTGATGTCTTATTCTTAGGGTATAGAAGACCCACATGATGTTCATCTGGAATTTGGGTTTTTTCTTTTAGATATTCTGTGCATGATTTAAAGCACCTGTTAGAGAAGATGACCTTGATTGACCTTATTTGCAAAACATTGGCATAGCTTGGATGACATTATCGAAACAATAATTTTTATCTAAATTTGAACTACAACATATTTCAGAACCTTGCGGGGAATAACATCCTCATTGTGGTCTGTTTTTCAAGCAAACGTTTCAAAGTCTCAGTTTTTTTCTTCCATTTACCTGTTTGACAATTCCACTAAATATTCTCGCGATATGCTAGTCCACTGTTTCTTATTTTTGAACACATCATCGTAACTGGATCATGTACCTATTATTCAATTTTTTGACGCTGACCAATGTTTTTGTCATGATATAAAAATGGAGAGAGTTGTATTTAATATGATGGCATCGAAAGCAAATGCATCCTCACATGTGGTGGTAAATGTAAGCTTTCTCACTTATTTTCTTTGCGGTTACGATATCTTGATTTTTTTTTTCTTTTAGAGGAAGGGTTTGGTTTGATGTGAAGCTATGCTTAATCTCCAACCTCAAGAATTTTTAATCCATTTCAACATAGCTTGGCTCTAGCTTGTGATTTGATTTTTTTGAATAGTATGTTTTTCATTCATTTAATTATGCTTGCTTTTTGTTAAGAAATCCTAATGGCATCTATAAGGATTACTTATTATACTGACATCTCCAAAAGTCAAAGTTTCTCTTCTTATATTGCCTAACATCTTTTTACCCTAAAATTAACATGTCTTTCATGATTCCATATGGTGTAAACAATGTTGATTTAGATAGCCAAAACGTGAAAAGTTTAATTGAGGAAAAGCTTTTATGCATGCATTCCTTATGCAAAAGTAGTTAGAAAGAGAAGACTCACTCATAGTAGATCGTGTTAAGAAAGAACTCTACACTAGAAAAGTCATTAATATTGGTAAAGGTAGAGGTCCTCTCTTAGTATATGCCAAAAGGAAGGATTGTATGAAGTGGGCAACATGTGTTGGTAATAAAGAGCGACCAACGCAACATGTGTTAGATAAGTTTCATTTATACTAGATTGTGTATAGAAAGGGACTCTATTAGATAAGTCACTCAGTCCCTTAGTGTACACTCGAAGGATAATATGAAGGTACTAAGTGGGCAATATTTGCTAGTAGTAAAATGTGGCCATTAAAAATAACAAACATGAACATGAGAGAGGGCAAGGAGGTACCTACTACCTACGTAATGAAATTACTTAAGTTAGATAAGCAAAATCACAATGATGGATCACAATACAAATATCAGGAGTAAAAGAACAATAACTTGCAAAAGTAAGAGCAAATACGATATGATTGAAAGCAGAGCAAAATTCTAGAAATATATTATTGAGCCACTTCGTGGGGGCAACCGTCATATCCTTAAAATAAGAACAAAATTCACAATATGATGATCCAATACCAAATGTAATATGAAAAGTAGGGTTTAATCTAATTTAGATATTACTAGTTCATAATAAGATGATTCAAAACAACAAATACATAAATCCATAGTCCTAAATTATGTAAGGATATTTAGATCGCCCAACACACTATAAATAGAAGAGTGAAAATACAATTAGGGTTAGGGTTTAGAAATAAGTCACCATTCTTTGGGCTTAGACTGGTTGATAGTGAGTTAAAATTAGATGGGGGAGTTGTATCGTTGGTCGTCAAGTTGATTGTTAAATTTGGGGTTTTGGAACTGAGCGTGGGACAAGTTCGTCTTGCAGGGGACAAATTCGTGTAAAATTTGTCTAGGGATCAATGAATGTGTCCTTTGGGGTCTTGACCTGCAATATGACTTTGGCACATGCTTTTCCTATGTTTTTGGACTTGTTTCTTGTATTTGAATCTCTGCAATGATGTTTTCATACCTGTATTTGTCTTCTCCTCGCTTACTAACCTAAAAAGGAGTTAGTCATCATTTGTGTTGGATTGACCTCACCACACCCCCACCGATCTGATGAGTGGTGCACTATGTACCAATATTCCAAAGAGGGATTAAGCCACATGTAGCTCTCCAAATTCTATGATGATGTGGAGGTTAGACAAAGTAAACAAGATGGAGCCCTTGATTGAGCTCTCTACACTTGACAATTGTTGCTTGGCTTGATTGTAATGCATAGATGTGTGAATTAGGGCAGCAATAGAGATGTATTCATATTTGAGTAATTTTGTTGTTGCGTGTTCTAAAGGAGAGGCGCTTCAATGAATTTCCTCTTTGACCTTCTTTGATTGTGCCTTTGATATATGATTCTTGGATGCCCCTAATGAGTAAGGGTGTGTATGTTTATATAGATGGCCTTTCAAAAAGATTTCCCGCTCTCTGAGCCTAAGCCAACAAGTACAAGGGACATGTTTGTTGCCCTGGGGACAAATTTGTCGATCGAAGTTGTCTTGGGCCCACGAACCTGTTTAGGCTAAAATTGGATTTAGGTTTGAGATAGGACGTAGTTTGTAGAGAGTCTGAAAGTATATTTTGTATAATGTGTAGTGATTGTTGAAGTGTCAAGCTGGAGTAGATGCTATGATCTAGTGGACTTAGGGTCTAGGATAGAACATGAAACTTTAAGTTTAGTGAATAAGTAGATAAATATGATAATGTCAAGATAAATGCCAAAGTACATGACCATTTTTTTGGTACTATACTAACCACTACCTCCTATATATTCCCTACTTAAGCTATAAATACTCCATTTACCAACTATATAAATTAACATATGGCCAAGTAAAAAGGTTATTCTAGCCACAAGTCGGCCACACATCACAATAAACGTAATAGGTTATGGGCGTAGCATGCACCTCCTTTTCAGGCCAAAGTTGTCATCAACGTTGATGATCGTTAGATGCCTTTGCAGGAATGCTTCATCTTCCCATGTGGCATCCTCACTAACCAAATTATTTCACTCGATCAGATTTGTAACCACCCTCATCCAAAATCTCTAAGTGTGTGGTTAGAGGATTATGTATACACCTTTGTTTTGACTTACTAACTATATTTCTTTGTAGGTTGTCGGCACATTAATCCCTTGGAGTACATGCCTTAAAGGACACAGTGGGAGCAGGTTTGGGCTAGTTGGAATTATCTCATGAGAGAATGTCATGGCATTTCCCGAGCTTTCCTTAGCATGCCTCACCCTTCTTTTGCTACTTTATGACCATTTGATATGCTACCATCTTCATATCATCCTCCTATAAGACCTTGAAATCAACTCAAAATCTCCTTAACACCTCTTCCATGCATTCTTTTTTCTCTACCTCCTTTCTCTTTCCTCCCTTTTCTTTTTTGGACTGTTTGTAGCCGACAACATTGACCATTTGCTAATAAATTTTATCCATCCAACTGCACCGACCATGGTTAATGATGTTGGCTAAGTGAGATAGTGACTTCAGGTTATGTTCTCCTATATGTAAGTATCATTGTTATCATTTCTCAAATATATCATCACATAGTTTACTCTTCCCGCACTCACAATTTTTCCCTTAAAGGTTAAGAGGTCTTAGGGTCTAGTGGAGCTTATAGATGGAGGTCATTATTGAAGCATTGGGTTACTAGGAGCAACAAGAATAGGAGCTGCACCAACAAGATCTACCTTAATGTTTGAAGTACCCAATTTTGGTATACTTATGTCTTCTACCTATCCCCCTTGTGATCCATCCACACCAATCTATCACACGGTGCTACTAACCCAAGGGGGATCAATATGCTGCAATATCATCAAATCTAACTATCCCTAACACTAAACTCTTTCCTTTATGTTGGTTGATTGATTATGTTGATGTATTGTGTATTAGACTAGAGTAGTGTAGCATATCTTTCTCTATTACATCACTGTTCCTTTACAACACATGCTCATCACCTAACGGAATTACAACCATTAGTTTAGGACTAGCTCTTTCTTATTATCTCAACTCTTTACAACCCTTAGGATCCTATTAAGACCCCATCCCCATATCTTAGATATAGGCTTTGGAACCCTATACCTTTGATACAAGTGAGGATTACCTTCGTTTAGATCCAAGACTATTAAGCTTCTATGCTCTATCTTTTGCTTGCATGTTGGCTCTAGTATGGTTCTCTACTTATATCCTAATCTATGTTATTGAAGAGAGAGAGACGATAATCGTATTGAACTTGTTAGTTGACATACATTGTGGGGAACACAATGTGAATCTTACTCCCCCTTTAATTGAGTCTTATTCACGCTTTATTTATTCTCTATAGCTTCTTAATGCTAACAATTTGTCAAGTATACCTTGCTTGCTAAATTTCTTTTCGTCCACCTTTAGAACCCCTAGAAGTTACCTTCCTCTTCCTACCGTAGAATATCTTTATAGCTCTTAAAAAACCACTGATTGGACTGATATCAACCTTCAAGCCTTATATGCAGATTATAATATGGCCTCTTCTAATTCTAATAAAACCATTAGTACCATTACTAATAGGCTATCGACTAGATTTCAATCTAGCCAACCTTCAATCCTTAAGGAACTTGAGCAAGAAGGTGAACATGACGATTATCCAGACCGCACATTTGAAATACAAGCATTCCTCAATGTTTATTCCGAATATGCCAATGAAACCCTTGAACTTATCCTAGGCCATATGGAAATGCTTCAAAACAGTCTCCATATTCCTTTAAAAACAAATGCATTTGCAACTATTGGGGCAAGTCAAAGCATTACTTGCCCTATCTTTTCATCCTCTAGAAATCCATTTTCTTCTACCATGGTGGGTGTTCACCTTAAAAATGCACCTCCTCCCAACAATCCTCCTACAAACACCCCTGTGGGTATTACACAAATGTTCATGCAAGTGTTGGATTGAATGGCCAATGTGCAAGCAACCAATAACAACCAATTCCCAGAAATACTAGCCAAATTGGCTCAAATGTCTAGTAGACCAAATCATATTTAATGGGGTGTGCCAAATTAGCGTCCTCCACACCCCCGACCACTGTACCCTCCCTGTTCTTGATCCTCATGGGAATCCAATCTTGCAACCACCCATTCATAACAAGGTTTTTCAATCACTACAAAATGAGCCTTTAACTCCTTATATTTAGCGGAGTGTGCGAGGATTCTAGCTCAATGAATGCACTATGTAGTTGCAAGAATCAAGAAATCTACTAGGAAAATGCAATATGGATGTAAATCACAATCACTCAACACATGAACTCAATCAATAATTTGATCAATTGTATTCACCTAATGACTCTGAAAATCTCACAAAAGAGGTGGACATATAGGAGAGTGAATGTGTAACTCCTCCTAGAATAGTGGAAAAAGATCCCAAAATGGAAATGTAACTCCTACATGTGGCATATTCAATCAAAAAATAACTCCAACTTAGATAATAATTATGTCCAAATATAAATCCTATCATTAATTCCAAGTGTATCTCATATGACTAAGTACACCTAAGCAAGCTAACTCTTCAATGTAGAAATAATCCACAATACATAAATATGAGGAAAATAATACCCTACACTAACACCCCCCTTAAGCATGGCTTAGGTGGGTAGAAGAAGTGGGTCTTGGAAATAAGGCATGGTGAGGTACTCGAGTACAAAATGACTCTCACAAAGTGGAGAAAAGGAGAAACCTCGTAGGGAAAAAACTCCCCCCCCCCCAAAGAGAGAAAAGATAAGTACATAAAAAATATCCCTCAAAGAAGAGATAAAGAAGAGGATAGGTATAGAAGGCCCCCTAGAAGATTTTTAATGATGTCATCTACTTCTTGAAGACTAAATAAGTTCCATATGCATTGAATAATGGTTCTACCCTTAGGAAGAACATAAGAGGTATACTAAAAATTTGCCCCCTTTATGGAGGAAATTGAAGGCAATAGTATGAGTATCTCTAAAGTTGGTCCATGACTGAAATTTGGCATAGGTCTGGCAAGATTATGCACAAGAATTGATGGTAATACCACTGAAGAATATCTATCATAGGATGGTTATGGATCATTTGTTGAATAAATGTCTATATAAAGTGAAGGCCCAATAACCCTCACAACGGTAGAATGATTTGGATCAATGATGATCTCCAAAATAGCAAAAGTGAGTGATATCCCTGTAGGGACACACTCATCAATGGAGATGTATGAATCCTCCTAAGTACAAATTTGTTATGACTCTATAAATAGAACAGCATCTCCCTATACTACAACATAAGTAAATTCTACAAACAAGCATCTGAGGTATGGCGGAAACTCGTCCCAAAATGGTTGCTTAAAAAAGATAAGAGCAATATCTTACAGGAATGTATCATTGAGAAAAGAAGTAAGAGTATAATATGCCTCACATAATGACTGTGGACTGGAGGAAAATGTAATTAAAGGATGTGGAACATCATGAAAATATGAACATGTATATGTGGTTTCTAATGGATCTCCGATAGTGGGAGATTCAGGATGAGATTAAAAATTATCTTAAAGGTGCTCAAGAGAGGGAGGAGATGTATACTCATCAATACTCACATTATCAGAATTAGAAGAACAATCCTCATCATTAGGAATATGAACAGGAAAATATGTATGAATGGAACTATCATCACATGAAATGGAGGTGGGAACTATAATCTCTAAAGAGTCTCCAAATAAAATCCGAAGAATGATGTAAACAGTGTGAGGAAACGCTGTGTGTGCCACATGATGGTGGAGAGGCATGGAAATGTACATTAACAAGTGATCAAGAACCATGTCACATGATTTGAGCCAGTCTTTGAGTTGATATGGGTCAATGGGGGTAGGTACTATGTCCATATAAAAATGGATAAAGGTCATCTTGGATGAGAAAATGTTCCATGCTCAAATGTTGAATGGTGCATAATTATCCATACCAAGCAGAAGTGGTGGATGTTGGGATGAAAATCACATCCTACAAAGAAAAATTCTTTAAAGAAAATCTCCCATCATGCATCTACGAATGAGAAAAATCAGTGCAATAGATTCACAAGTGACAAATACACACTCAGATAGACGTCAGACTTAGCCAAAAATACATCCAAGAAATGTAAAAAGAAATGAGTGGTACGAGTGTGATAATTAGCACACAAAACATACTCAAAACATAAAACCATCAAACTCAACTGGAAATATGTCTGCATATGATTACAATCCCCATTAAATTTTGTAGTTTAACCCCCAAACTTTGGTGTAAGTAAATATTTCAAGGCCTAAAAGTATAATGTACTAATCAAGAAATATGAACTTTTGATAAAAATGGCATCAATGCGTAGATCTTACCTATAAAAACACATAATTTTAAAAAAAATATCTTAATCCAAGCTAATGCAAATGCACTTACAAATTTAAATGAACTTCATAAGGTTATTTATTAAAAAATAGAATGATATTTTAACTAGTCCTTTTTAAGCACTTGAAGTACATGTAGCCAACTGCCCTATAATGTCTAAAGGGTAAAGAATTACATCTAAATGGTAACAAACTTGCAAAAAACCAAAAGCTATTAAATATTACACCTGAAAGGTACGCATTTTACATCCAAAGGGTACAAATATGTTTGACCAAATGATAAAAGACTACACCAAGAAGGTATAGATCTATGTATGGAGGATAAAAGACTACATCCAAGTAGGATACATGTCTAGAGGTTAAATAATTACATTCAAATGGTACATATTTGCAACCAAAGGATAAAATACTATGTCCACAAGGTATAGATATGTGATCTAGAGGATAAAAGCTTGCATTTAGCAAGAGTACACATCCAAATGAGTACATATATGGCGTCCAAGGATAAAATCATGCCTCCAAAAGCTACAAACTTAGACTACAAATATCTCTTTTTCTGGTACTTATATCAAAAAACATAGAGAACCCCATAAATTTTCTCAAAAAACCCAAAAAAATGATATATTTTTTCCATGCAAATTATCTATACATAATTATACAATTTTTTATAAAATGTGTCAAAAACCTGGGTGAAAATTTCCAAATTCGATTGTCTCATAACATGGTCAATTTTACAATCAATTCTAAGGTTTTTAAATCTTATGCCAACACAATGGCACGAGGTCTAATTTCCCTATAAAATGGTTGATAGATGGCGTGCAAAAATTCTTATATTTGATTTATTTTCCAATCTTTCTAGTTCTTTAGATCATCCAAGGATGCAAGAGAAGGTTGTACTCAGAGACTTAGAATAATTCTAGAACATCGAGCTAATGAAAATCAAGATTTAAAAACTAAAACTTGCAATATGAAAGACCAGACAAATAAATACCAGCATAGATTTGATACCATATCGGAGAATTGGCCAAGATTCACTAGATCAATCGAATGCACTGGTTCATTGAACATGAATAAGCAAATGCATAAGGTTGTTGAAATTATGAATAAAATCACAATAAGAGAATTATTGCTCAATCAATAATTTGCAATCAATGCATCCAACACACTGACCATGAATAACTTACAAAAAGAAGATGTAAAAATAGGAGATTGAATGTGTAACTCCTCCATGAATAGTGGAAAAAGAGCCCATGAATATAAATGTAACTCCTACATGTGGCATATTCAATCAAATGAATCAACTCCCACTTAGCTAATAATAACTGGCCAAGTGTAAATCCTAATCTACTAATTCCAAGTGTAACTCCTATGACTAAGTCTAAGTGTAACTCCTATGACAAAGTGACACCTAAGCAAGCTAACTCCTCAGACTGTAGAAATAATCAACGTGTGGGAATACATTCCAAGTATATAAATAAATATGAGAAAAATAATATCCTACACTAACAACATCTTAAGGATTTTGAAAATGTCTACAAGGATTGGCTCAAAACAAATTCTAATCCTGCTACCAAACTTTAGCCAATACCCTTACGTGTGATGCTTTAGATTGGTACCATACACTCGAGCTGTTAGGAATATTATGTTAGTCCATACATTAGCTCACATATTATAGATGTGATTAATTATGCAAGTGTTAGTAAAATAAGGCGAGTTGTTGAAACGGCTCACAAGTCTAATTCAATTTGAGATATCCTGGGGGTTAGTGAGATCGTATAGGATAAGATAGAGTGTTGATAAATTAATCTCCTTGTCTATAGTAGATGCTACGCCTATATATCTGTAACTATTATATTGAATGTGATATTGAGAACGAATTATTATGTTATTTTTGTGAAACTCTGACCAAATTATTTCATTTGGTAGCAGAGGCAAGTGATTGTTAAAATGGTTAAATTTTGTGAAGGGGCAGCTCTCAGTTATAATGCCCCAACAAATGGCATTCCTTTAAAAAACATTGTATCTCTACTAACATGCATAGCATATATTAACTTATGATAGCGAGTTTTAAATCATTAAATATTATTTGCAGTGATCCTTGCCATCCAGCCATGTCGTGAGCATTTCACCTCCATTTGGTCCTTATCCTTGTAAATCACCTTGCGTGTAAGCTCCTAAGTGTGTCTTCTCTAGCTTTGTTAGTGTATGTAGCGTGTAGGTCCAAGGGTGGGAATATATTTATGAGAGCCGAGCATCTGTTTGTCAGTTTACTAAAAGCAATTGTTGCAGTTATATGCTCTATAAGCATTCTTTGTGCTCTCCAACACCTATGCAATGCCAACTGTGCACATACTAGCTCTTTGATTCTTCTAAATCCCCTGTGCATGCAGATTTGTATCAAAAAGCATTTTCTACGACCGGATATGAGCACCATCTATTATATTCACTTGCATCACCAACAAATCATTAGTGGTGTGGACTCTAGTATCTTAACTACTTGGTATATAGAAAGAGTGGTGATTTTGGTGGAGCGGGCATCACATAGTCGGCATTGTCATTGACTTGTGTTTGATCCATTCATTGTTTGCAGCTTTGTGTTCATTTTGCTCAGTGTTCTTCACCATGATGGTAGCTACATGACCATATTGCTTTGGATTCCTTGTTTGATCAGCATATGTGTTCAACTCTGTGTGTATCATCCTTCCGTGGCCCTATCTTTGTCTCACATGCATCCACAAAGCTCTTGGTCACATTGATATCTAGATCCAATTTTTTGGAGGCTGCTACGGAAGAGCTCATCAAGCAGATCAAAGAAAAGGTGCTTAGAGTAGATGAAGATAAAGTTGATTGGTTGTTTGTCGTGTGGGTTTGCATTTTAATTTAGAATTTTCTCCCAAGTTCAACACATGTTTTAACATTGAAAGGTGTGCTTTAATTTTTCACTAAACTGCTTAGGTAAAGTTTTAATGGATATGAGTGCAAAATATGTTCAAGAGCTTACATAACACAATCAACAAATAAGATTTTTATAGAACCTTGCAATCTTGTGGGTCAAAGGGTCGAATGCCCACAACAAGGTGGTGAAATAAAAAAGTGATGATTATATATTGGTGAAAAACAAATAGAGGCATTTTTTAATGGGACTAGAGTCATGTCGATTCTTAAATATGATGTGTTATTGTGTATTAAATAACAATATTTAATTATTTTTTAATTATCTAGTCAAATATGATATTTTGAAGTCGAAATGAGCCACTGTTGTCAATATTGTCTTTTGTCGATTTGTGGTCTTGAAATTGTCAGTCAAAGTGAAAACATTCGTCTTGTATGGACACATTATCAGGGTAACCGACGTCCATCTTATGGGGGGAACATTTTCTCTCAATAAGCTACATCCAGGCGAACTTCAAACTTAGCTTCAAGACCATTTCTGCTGAGTGAGAAGTGTGTAACTAGAGGATAGAGGAAACAAAGGAAGGAGGTTGATCAATGACCTCTTGTTAGCCACTAGTGAAGGGGCCACACTGTGATGTAATGGCATTTCAATGTTTTTTATGTTTTGTGTGGTGTGTAATAAAAATCCTCTGTTGTGATGACATCAGTGAAGTACTCATTTATTAAGAAGCTTACTCTTTGAGGGCAGAAGAAGATTTCAAGGTAAACTTAATATGAATTGTTGTCTAGATAGTTCGGGAGCTCTAGGAATCTTGAAAGATTAAGAATTTTGGAATTTGGGGAAAAGGGTCTAGGAATGTCCCACGGAATTCGGCTTGTAGCTACATTTACGAGGGTTAAGAGACAACTTGATGGAGTTGTACTTGGTTTAAGCAGTGTTCTTAGAGAGAAGCTTAGAACTGCAGTATATGATTCTCTTCTTCCATATTCACACTAAGGGGGGGAATGCTAGAAATATTGTGTTAGTGCGTACATTGACTCACATATTATAGTTGTGATTAATTATGTAATTGTTAGTAAAATAAGGTGAGTTGTTGAAATGACTCATGAGTATAATTAGATTTGAGATATCATAGGGGTTTGTGAGATTGTGTGGGATAAAATAAAGGCGTTGATAAACTAATCTCCTTGTCTATAGGAGATGCAACACCTACATATCTGTAACTATTATATTGAATGTGATATTGAGAACAAATTATTGTGTTTTATTTTTGTGAAACTTTGACCAAATTATTTCACAAGCCTAACTCAATTGGCGAGTTTGAAGGCTTAGTCAATGCTTTAGTAATTTCACTATCATGACTTGCTTGAAAACAACATGAGTATTTACATCAATTATAAGCAATCTGAAAATTTAACGACTCAAGCATTCGTCAAACAAGGAAGGCCTTGGCTGACAAATCCAAGCATAACATGACTAATGATAACCTCTTTAGACTCTTTCTTATGACCTTAGCCCCTCAAACTCTAATACAAAGTCATGTCTTTCTCTCCATTAACCTTGGAGGAATCGCTTGAGTAAGCAAAAATACAAGATTATCTCACGAGGGAATTCAAGAAATATCAACCTCAACCTAAACAAGAACGACACCCTCAAGGTCCTCATGCGACCTTGTAGCTGCAACACCACTGATGACAAAGTCGCATACTCTCACAATCATGGCAATGCTTCCATTATAACCATACATAATATCAACATCTTTAAGGGTTCAGCCCCTCCCCAACCTAGGGGAGACAACTTTCCTCATCCTTCCCACTAAGTAGATTGCCATCAACCACTTACCAAAGAAGAATTAGGATGACATCTATCTAGGCCCACAATGAAGTCTATGGACTCTTTTCGACCTCTCCCCCAGTGGTATGATGACAACAATTTCTGATGGTGGCATGCTAATTGGAATCATTCTCATGAAAATTGTTGATCACTCCATAGCCTTGTTTATGCTTTTCTTCTTTGCTGTGATTTGATCATGATGTCATGGCTAGGGAAAGATACGATGTGGCTACGACAGAAAAAGACAAACTAGAGAAAAAATGGTGAACATAATGTCGTCCATAAGACCAATGCCCACTTGGGTATATACACCAATCCTTTGCATAAGCATCCCCAAAATGACAAGCACAATCAACATAACAACGATAATTGAAATTCAACTCCTTCAACCAATATCATTGTTCCAACAAAGAAAATGTGGTTAACATGCAAGGTATGAGACGAGTAATTGCTTGCATTGGTTCTGCATACAATACAACCCGCCACCCACTCCCCACCCCCTCCGCCCACCTCCTCCGCCCCCAAGATCCACAAGACTATTGAAGCCTGCCCTACATGTTAGATTGGCCATCTTGAACCTACAAGGATGATACCATTATTTGAGTAACCTGTCAAATCTGATTACACCGTCCAATTTGTTCCAAAATGGCTGATGGAGTTGCCTGAACTACTTGGTCAATCATCACGGTCGATGCCATAGAAAATGAGCAAAAAAAAAAAAATTTAGCCCACCCCGAATCCTTAGTTCTAAAATCATTTTAACTAAAACTCCTTAGATTCATATCAACATTATACAACCAAACTTTGATGATTGGGATTAAATCAAGGAACTCTCAAATCTTCCTAGTCAAATATCCTTTCTCGAACTCGTGAGAACTTCTCCTAAGCATTGTAACTATTTGATGGAGGTATTCTTTGACATGAATATTCCTCAACCACCAAATTTGGGGCAAGAAGCTTCTTTACACGGTTTGGATAAGAGTACTTTGTAGAAATGCGAAGAGTTATCCATTCAAACCGATCAAACCACCAAACAAGCTTTATACCTTCGTTCCCAATCTGATATATGATCCCAAACAAACTCTTGTTTCGTGCCGATAATCCTCTCTTTATTTTAATCAAGACCAACAACGTGCACATCAAAAGGGCTCTCATAGAAAAGGGGTTTGGTCATGTGTTGCTTCTCTTGAATTCATTAGATCCTTAGGTTACTCAATTGCTAACCTCAAATCAACCTACAACATGTGTCAAGGGTATGACTGACGGAAAATGGCCCCATTGGATTGTATTTAGTTGCCCATCATTGTGCTTCCTCACATTGTTAGAGTGAAAGTCATTATCTTCAATTTTCCTCTATCATATAACATTCTTCTTGGCTGACCATGGACACATGGATGGGTGTTGTTGCTTCTCCTGCCTATTAATGTGTCAAGTTCCCTTACCTAGGCACTATCTATAAAATTCAATGCGACACAAATTCGTGGAACATTGAACAATTTCAACAAAGAGGCATCTTCAAAATCCTTGCACTTGAAGGACTACCATGTGTTCCCTTCTAGGAGTACCAACACTTTAATTACATGGTTGACACCATCTGAGGATATAGTAACCAATATTGAACTAGCGGGAAAGAATCCATCTAACCTCCTCGATGCAGATGATTACGAGCTCGATGAGATCAACCAAAAAAACAGTACCTCCAAACTTCCCAAATCTATCATTGTCTAGTTGTGCCCTTCTTTGTGACCTCAATCTTGCAAGAAGACAACTAAATCAATTTCTATTACCATATCTTCTGTTAGGCCTCCTTTAAAAGAAATTACTTTTCACCTCCTATTGAAACTGTATTAGAATCCCTTAATATCGACCTTACCACCATTAATGATGACAACTATTTGCTAGATGTCCCCTTCTTGTTTGGCTATGCCCAAGCTAAGGACGTAAATGGATAATCTTTACAATCTAACTTTGACTCTCGTAGCCTGTAAGGATGATATCCATTCGCGTGTCCACATCCTAGGGATTTTTTAGCTTTAACATACCGTACCAGCTTGTGAAGCCATTTGTTGCGCTCTCCAAAAGAGTTTTGAGTGGATTGACAATGTTTTGTGAGATGTTCTCATTGCACAATACATTCACAATCTTGAGTAGGTTTGTTAGAGCAAATACCACACCTTATTCGAGTATGTGCACATTCTAGCTATAAACTTGTGCTTTTGTAGCTGCAACATTTAGAGTTCCATATTCTCTAATTTGGATAGAATTCAAGGTGGTAGCTTCATCTAGCAAAGCCTTCTTTCTTCTTAGATCTGGCTACTTATAAATGTGCACTTTCCTACTTTGAGGCTTAGTTGGCATCTTCAATGGTCCCCGCCCTTATTTTTCTTTGCAACCTCATCATTGCATGGAGATTTCCAAATTCTCTTGGCACTGCATTGACCATGGTGACATAGCACACTTGTTGATCTTTTCTCTGCTACTCCAAGGCGGGCGAATCTTCCATGTTCTGTTGTGCAGCCACCTTGTAGTATGTGCAATACATTTATTTCCCTTTGAGAATTGTGGGTACAATTTCGTGCAATGCGATTTTCCTCGCCACATAACAAACAATGGGCTAGTGGGGCTATCTTGGTCCTAGTTTGTCTTAATATCCTCCTTATGCATTGTACTCTTGTCTTTGTAGAGGACCCCATCCTTGTTGATTGTGGTACCCTCCATACTACGTTTGTTGGGGTGGTCGAGCCCAATTTGGCTGGTTTTGTCGTGAAGGAGGTGTTGAACCTATCTGGGTTTGCGGGGAGGAAGAAGCTCATCTTCCTTGATGTTGAGGTGAAGGAGGAGCCCATCCTCCTTATGGTGCCATATCCACATCTTGCGTAGGAGATTGAGGTTATGTTTAAGGTTGTGTTTGTGATTGGATGGTGAACACGTTGCAAGTTACATATTCCTGCAAGTCTTGCAAGGCCCTGCAATCTTTGGAATCATGGGTGGTTGATTGGTAGAATCTCCACATTGAGCTCTGGGATTGGTGTACTGAAGAATACTCTGCTGAAAATTAAATATGCACTGGAAATTGCAGCCACAAGATAAATATGAAATATGGGTCTAGAAACCCTCTAAATTCATATAACTTCAGATTCCGACCTTTAATAATATTACAAATCAGATTGTGAAACTAGATTTCTCAAATTCTTCACCAATGTCTCCAAACCCTACCCTAGGTAGGTCGCTCCACCCTAAATAATTCAAATATCAGCTGGAAATTACAAATAGATCTTCAAATCAGCTCCTCTTTAAGACTCAACAATGATGACGGGTTTTCGTCCTTCACCTAAGCCACATGAAGGGTTTTCGTCCTTCAATGAGGCCTCACAAGAGGGTTTTCATTCTCAAGTGGATGAACAAGGAACAACTAGCTCTCTATGCCCAAGTAGAATAAAAAGCGCCAAGACTACTTACAAATGATGCCTCTAATCTCCTTTTATATCCTCCTTTTTGGTGCCAATTCTCAATTAGAAAAGGCCGACTTGTATAATGCAAGAAATGACTAAAGGAAATATAAAAATATTATATAAAATATATTATAAAGATGATCAAGGGTCTTCTCCTTCATTTTTGCTTCTTTGCCATGGAGAAGAAATGGTAAGAAGACCAAATATCAGCTCTTAAGTGGGAAAAAGGGACATTACACTTTCAACGCCATAGTCCTGTAGGCTGCTGCATGCTAAATTTAGTTAACTCTATCTTTGCCTTCATTCCCTTTTGGCGCCATGTTTAGGACAGACTGTTGCATGCTAAATTTAGTTAACTCTATCTTTGCCTTCATTCCCTTTTGGCGCCATGTTTAGGACAGACTGTTGCATGCACTTGATTGTTTTTAATTCACCTTTATCACCCTTGGCGCAATAACAAGAACAACAATTTGCTAAATTTAGTTAAAAGCCTCCATGCACTTCTCTTTTGGTGCCAAGGGTTAATTCAGAACCAACAATTGTTAATTTTGACAAAATTTCTCCTTATCCTTTTCATGCATTCCTAAAAATAGAACTGAACTTCTATTTTTAGCTCTTCTTATTCTTTTACCTCTCTTTAAAAATAGCCAAGTGCTTTTTTTAGCCAAGCTAAAAATAGCCAATCCAAAAATAGTTGAGTGCTATTTTTAGCAATCCTTTGCGTGGAAAATATGGTAACATTTTGGCGACATCACGGGATTGTTTGCTTGCTAAACAAAATATTAGTAGCCTTCTGCATCCATTGGGCTATGAAGTCACGTATCTCTGTCAACAACTTGTATCCTTTGAAACAAAATAACTGAAATACCCTCTCCATCAAAAGGAAAACATGTGCATGCAAGCACTTCTTGAAAAGACAACTAACTAAGAAAATTGGAAAAACAATGTGCATGCAAGCACTTATTTTGCAAGAAACAAACCTAAACTACTCCTAACCTAAACAAAAAGAAAGTAAATCTAAACAAAACGACATACTGGTTGGGAGAAATAACTTCCTTTTCTCAGAAATTGCGGCCATGAGATCAAGTTTGCAACTAGATCACATGGTATAAGTGCAGACATGGCTTACACTATTGATTTGCTCAAGATATCAACCTAGAAAAGAATGTACACCTCTATAGGATTTGCACTCTGTCTTTGTAGATGTTGGGGCTGGTTTTTGGCAACTTGAAGCTCTTTCTTATGCTCTAAAATGAGCACAACTGATGGCAACTCCTATGGCTCTAAATTAGCCAAATACTTGATTGGACATGGTATTCTCATAGCTGATAGACTGATTTTTCTGATCTGCCCCTCTTCTTTGTGTGTAACATCATCATTTAGAGTACTTGAGGCACTTCCCTAATCATATTGGATACCCAGAGACTGATCTGAAACCTTTTCTACCTCATCCTTTGCAAACAACCCCATATTTGGCTCTTTTTCAAGCTCGAAAGAAGATGTAATAACAAGAGAGTCTTTATTGAAGAAGATAGATAATGGAGGTGGAATACTTTCAATTGCAATTTACTCTTCCTCACCATCAAAATCTTTTAATCCTGATAAAAGCTCATCCTCTTTATTGTTCATGCTTGAGGAAAACTCCTTTTCAATTTCAATTTCTTCGCTTTCCTCCTCTGTATGACTATTTGCAAGCTGATTTGAAGGTGATATAGGTTCAAGATTGCTGATCTGATCCTTAGAAACATTCATATGCTCCTTCAAAACATTATCTTTACATTGTATCTCAAGAGATTTGAGAAGCAATTCCTCCTGTTGTTCAGTAATTTCAACCACTTACTTGCAGTTATTTTCGATTGTAGGTTTAACTAATCATGGAATTTGTTTGTCCTCAAACTGTAAGCTCCATTTCGTTAGATTTTGCTTGAGAACTTCTTCACTTGGCTCTTTAGTTGGCTGCCCTTCCAAACTGATTTGTTGATTAGTTTCATTCTAGAATGAATTTGGGAATATGAAGGGAGGGGTGTGTTGGGTTAACAGATTTTGCAATGGTTGAAATGATTGGGGAGGTGTAATATCTTGTGGAGGAGAAACTTTAAGAAAGTTATGAATTTGGGACCTGGGCTCCGGTTGAAGTGGTTGGAAAGTAGAAGTAGGAGGGCTTTATGATGATAGTGAAGAATTACCCCATTGACATGGTTTCTCAACACTATATTGGTAAGATTCCATCTCTTCATTCCACTATGATATTTATGGTATCAATTTAGACACAGTCTATCTTCTCTTGAGGGCTATACCAGTTTGGCATAGGATTGACCCATGGGTAGGGTACCCTGAATCCAAGCTTGGCTGCCTTGATGGAACTTGTTGCCCTCATTTGTATCATTTTAATCTCCAAGTGTTGTACCTACATTTGAAAATCATCATTAGGCATGGAATTGTTTTCATAATCTACATATTCTTGCTCCTCAAAAACACCATGATTATTAGGATAACCATACAAATTGATTGGATCATGGGCATATTTATTATGATAGGGCTTATAATACTGATCTGGAGGAGGATTTTTGGGAAAAGGAGGTGGAAGGGAGTAATAATTCTCTTAAAACTGGGAATTCCAATGAGGAATTGAAGTCATGATTGCACAACCTCATAAAAAGATGGAAAGATGGAGGAAATGGTCTCCTGATTGAGAAAAAGGGATCTTTGGGCCAATGGAAACACTGATATTTGCTAAGAATAACATCAACTTCTTTAGCAAATTTTGTACTCTCCCACCGGGCGTGCTAGAAATTGTTGTCACCCAGAAGTTGCACCCTGATAGAGAATGGTGTGTGTACTCTCTCGCTTGTTGACAAAATTGGAACACCTCAAGGCTGTGGGTAACCTATGTTTGAGGTGAACCTCCAGAGAGGGCTAGTTCCCTTGTGAATCACCTAAAAACGAAAAACTTTGACAAGGAAAATGGAGAAGGAATGCGGGAAAAGGGAAATAAGGGTGATACACCAATAGTTTAACACATGCATGTAACTTTGCACACAGAGAAATCAAAGATCCACACACTTGCACAATTTTAAGCTATTTTGCATAATAAATTCAAGGGTTTTGGATAAAAGGACAACGGTAGAGGGAGTAAATTGCACACTAAGGCAATGCAATATCCTATCAAACACAATGAAAAATCAGATTAACAACGATATGAGAGGGCAAAAATGGAGTTTTTTTATTCAGAGGTGCAAGTAAAAGGCTAGAATTGCCAGAGCAAATCAGCCCAAAGTGTCTGATTGATTTTTATAATAGAAAACCAACCTATATGAAGATGAATCAACTATGCCTTCCCAGAATAGACCGCTGCGTCCCGAAGTAGTTTGTCTGCATGCTATTTTATTTTATTTTATTTATTTCTTGACCTCCTTTTGGTGCATGGCAGCAATATGCATGATTTAATTATTTAAATTCCTCCTATCTTCCTCGCTTTCAGTGCTAAAATCTTGTAGGTTGCTGCATGCTAAATTTAGTTAACTCTATCTTTGCCTTCATTCCCTTTTGGTTTCATGTTTAGGACAGACTGCTGCATGCACTTGACTTTTTTTAATTCACCTTTATCACCCTGGGCACAATAACAAGAACAACAGTTTGCTAAATTTAGTTAAAAGCCTCCATGCACTTCTCTTTTGGCGCCAAGGGTTAATTCATTACCAGCAATTGCTAATTTTGACAAAAGTCCTTATCCTTTTCATGCATTCCTAAAAATAGAACTGAACTTCTATTTTTTGCTCTTCTTATTCTTTTACCTCTCTTTAAAAATAGCCAAGTGCTATTTTTAGCAATCCTTTGCATGGAAAATATGGTAACAAATAATGTTTCTGTAATTCTCTCTATGAATACAAGAGGAAACCTCATCAATTTTTATATTTGTAAGATGAAGGGTTTTATGTATGCAGTCCTCTTTTCTATGGAGTTATCTAATCTAATCTAGGCACACGCGCGCACACACACACACACCAACACACACACACCAACACACACACAACACACACACAACACACACAATACACAGACATACAGACACACAGACACGCGCACACAGATACGCGCATGCACAAACACGCACGCATATGCACACGCACACACACACATGCACGCACACGTACATGCACGCACACACACGTACATGCACGCACACACACACACGCGCGCACACACACCCACACACATGACGCACACACACAACACACCCACACTCATGACGCACACACACAACACACCCATGTGCGCATGACACGCACGCACACGCACACACAACTTCTCAATTCATTTTTTTATGTACCGACACATAAAAGAACTCAAGTTATATCTTTGTAATTTTATGGACACCATCTTCTTGAGCCACACAAGATGTAATTCTAATCTATAGAGGCATAACATTTTGCTCCTGAGATTGGTTCCTTTCATGTGCCTAATAGAACATATGCTTGTGAAGAAAATTGTAGACCCTAAACTTTGGACATGTGGGATTTGAATGCCATGTTTGATATTCCTTTTTATTTTTCCTCCTTGCACATATTGATCTTTGTATTTTTTATTTTCATAGATTAAGGTAGTGCAATGATTTTTTTTTTTTGATTTCTACTTTTATTAGTGACTAAATAAATATCCTATTCTTCATTTGCAGAGCTTTGGTGGCTTCTGTGCAGTTACGTACCTAAGCTTTGCACCACAAGGTCTGAAATATGTTCTTTTGACTGGAGGGATTCCACCCATCGATAATGGTTGCACTGCAAATGATGTGTATAGAGCATGCTACCAGCGTGTTTCAGTGCAGAACCAGAAGTACTATGAGCGATTTCCTGAAGACAAAAATGTTATTGGTGAAGTAGTTCTTCACTTGGCAGAGTCTGAAGGAATGGGGGTGGGCTTCAGTTTGACTGGCTAAGAGTTTGTTGATGTTTGAATGGCTGCATCATTTTTGTTTCAGTTTTGTTACTCATAATAAGACTGCAATATAGACTTTTGTTTATTTTAGGTACCTTTGCCATCTGGAGGCATATTGACCCCAAGGGGCCTACAGCTTCTTGGTCTTTCAGGTTTGGGTTCAAGTGGTGGTTTTGAACGGTTACATTACATGTAAGTAAATTCAACTGATTTTAGGTTTTCAAAATCACTATATTATTTCAGGATTCTGTGACCTGTTTCTATTCTTTCCATAATTTTTAACTAGCAACATTTACTAATCAGGTTTGAGGAGGCTTGGGATCCGATATTGGTACCTGGTAGTAAAAGGCAACTGAGCTATACTTTCAAAAGGGCGGCAAGTGTTTTATCTCTCTTTCTAATATGACTTTTTTGTCTCATCAATAGTTCAGTGTGATTAATGGATAAGAATAAGTATGAGCTGTCAGAGCAGGGAAGAGATGATTGAAGGAAATGCACTGCGATCAATGATATTTAATATAATGCATGAGAAGTTTCAGTTGAGAGATTGGTAGAATAGTAGGGCTGAGATATAGCAGAAAGGAAACCAGGTTGCACTGATAGAAGCATTGATCATTACCAATGGAATGTTAACTTTCTAAAAAATCCTTTCTTCCATGGCATTCACACTCTATTTTACATGTTCTTTGTGGTTCCTGCACTGACCTATCCTGTTTTTCAATTCAGTCAAGAACTTTTTCATATTTCAATTTGTTATATCTTAATTTGCATAAGCGCAAAAGTATTTATATATGTATTGTGTTGATGGTGGTGTAGTGACACACTTTTATATTCTATGGTTCTTCAGTTTGAAAACTGGATAGGATTTGATACAAATCCTCTTTATGCTATGTTGCACGAGGTGATATATTGCCAGGTAAATGCTTTCAATCCCTTTGTGACCAATTGATAGATTCAAGGTAATTCATTGTCATTCCCACTGACTTGATTTGGCCATATATGTACACCAATACGATTTCTTTCCTTCTTTCTCCATATAGAATTTCATGTCAAGGTAGCAAAAAATTAGTGGAAGAAGGAGACAGACTAATGTGACAAGAAGCTTACTGAATGTTATTAGGGGGTGGAGTTAGGGCTTTGACCACATTCAAACCTATAAATTTCAGGGGGCTGCATCACAATGGTCTGCTCATAAAATCAGAGATGAATTTGGGAATAGATTTAATGCTGTGGAAGCTGCTAAAGAAGGCCGACCTGTCTTCTTCACTGGGGAGGTATCTGATGCAAGTTTTTCTATATTCTTAGATGTATAAATAGAATCTTGATTTCTTGTTACTTTCTGTATGTTTTAATGTTTCCGTCTTACTCCTGGCTCTGATTTTACTCTTATTCATCATAATACTTCCCTTCTGTCAGGAATTCCACCATAAAACGTGTCCTTAGAGCTTTTTGCAAGAAAATTTCATCCTTTTGCAGTCTTTATTATCCTTGTAATCAAAATAAGTTTCTAGTTTGTTGATCCAATATGTAAGATTTTCTTATTTAAGACTCCTGTTGAAGTTTGGGATGTGTATCTTTGCTAATTCTTTGTCCTTTAGAAGAAGCCTCACTGGTTCAGTTGTTACATCGGTATTTAGAATTGCATCTTCGGATTCCACGTCTCTTTCCTTTAAGCTTGTCGTCTAACTCTTCAATTCTCTCCATCAGTGTTTGCAACTGTCTTGTAACTACATCAACCCCTCTTCATCTTACCTTTTCTTCCAATTTTAGCCTATTCTTTAACCTTCTCTGCATTGGTCTGGACATTCCTCAATACTTTTTTCTTCTAGAGCCCAACCTTCTCTATGCTAAATTATGAAGGTAGACTGTGGCAGATGAAGCACACACAACAAAGATGAGTGCAGAAAAAAATCCCTAATCTGAAGAGAAACCGTAAGTGGGCAACCAAAACTTTGATTAATTAAATTAAGAGTAATACAATTCCAGAACCAATGTGTAAATCTAAATACCCTATGTTCTTCCCCTGCAACATATACTTTTTTCCTGCTTCTGCTTCTCTCGTGACCTTTATTCTTCTCCTCTATTGTCTTCTCTCGAATACTATTATGTTGGAGCAGGCATGTGCAGTGCTTTTAACCTGTGGGATTCCCTGGGATTATTATTTATGAGAGTCTTCTATGTAATTCACAGCATACTTGGGAATGGTCACATTAATATTAATGGTTGCAAATGAATCTCGAGTGGGTTCTAATAGCGTTGCAAATATCTTTTGAACCCTGTGCCTTTTGGGTAAAAAGGTATACATACAACAGTAAATTTCCTTGTTCTTCAATGGCTTCTTTGACCTGGCAGAATCATGGGGTGCTCTTTATTTTGGCTTATTAGTATCCTTCATTTTATCTTTATTAAGCCGTGGTGGGCACCTGTTATTTTGTCTTTTTTATCAAAATCCTTCTTTCCCTCTTTCTGACTTAACCCCTATTGTAATTTGATCTCTCTGTTTACTTAGGTTTTGACTAATTTAGTTCAAGATCTTTTACAAATTAAGAACTGCATGACATTGCACTGTATCTCACAAGGTTGTTCTGGTTGACAACACAAACCCATGTTGTAAGGAAAAATACACGGTGGAATCTAGTGAGCGACTATGTGGGCCACCAATTAAATTTTAAATTTTTCTGATTAACCTAGAGAAAAGATTGTATTCAAGATAGAATCAGAAAATGTAATCTGCAGAATCAAATAATACATCTGCAGAGATTCCCAGCAATATATGTAAGGCTAGGAAATGGATTGTGAAAATGAAATGGAAATGGAAGAGTGAACCTAATTCTCATTCACTAGAAAATGCGATACAAAGTACGTATTTATCAACATGAAATGACTGTTCAGTTCATGTTCAACTTCTAATGTATCTAGGTAACAATAATATAAAATATTATCATTAAATTTATTGCCTTCACCTAGGATTATGTACAGTATTGTTACATCCTCCCCTTAATCCACAGGGGTAGTTGTAAAACCGATGTTTGTGTCACCCATTTTGGCAACTTTTTCTGTGTATTTGACGAAGATTTGAGTTTGCGGAATGAGAGTTTCAAATAGATAGTATTGAAGGATAAAAAAAATGCAGCAAAAAATTTTTGACTGCTAATTTATTTATTGAGTGAAAATTGTCTAGCATGAAATGGAGAATCAAAAAAAAATCAGCAAATAAATGTTTTTGCTAATTTATTTTTTGTGAATGGAAATTAGCTATACCTCTGAATGGAGTAATGGAAAAATGCAGCAAATAGATATTAGTGCCAATTTATTTGCTTTGAATGGATATTTGCCTTGGTGCTCTGGTACCAATATGAGGCCAAGAAAAGGACTGAAAGTGAAGAGGAAATGGAAGAGTGAACTCCAATGTGATACAAAGTACAAAGTACATATTTATCAACATGAAATGACTATTCAACTCCTAATGTATCTAGATAATAATAATATAAAATATTATTATTACATTCATTGCCTGCATCTAGGATTATGTACACTACTGTTACAATATATGATATTGCCCATTTTTAGCAAAACTATGAAAAACTAATGATTAGCATAAAAAGATATCATAGATTTTGAGAACACGGCCAACAAAAGAAGATGAATTGACTAATGATTCTGCATCACATTCCACTACAAATGGATTTGAGAAATCTAAAAATGTAAGTATAGGTGTAATACACCAAGAAGTCTATCATGTGAAATGATGTTATAGAAAAGAGTGAAGGATGCCATGTACACCAATTTTAGGTGGATATTTATGCTATCCAAGGGGTATAAGACATGACTTTATAACTTATCTTTTAATGTTTGATTTGATTATCGGATATATCACAAGGTAGGTGGGTATATATGTTAAGAGTCAAGATTGTCCCACCCTTCTTTTTGCATTATTATTGTAATAGATGCTATGGACGTGTATGCTTTGTAAGTCATCCCTCGAGTTATTAAGAATAATCCCACATGCATGGGTAGTAGTAGTTTCTAGAATAGAACTAGTATATTAGGAAGTGCTTAGGCCAAGAAAGGCATTAATAAATATTATTGTATTGAGCTTGCTCAAAGAAGGTTGCCCTCTCGAAGTGGCCTATGATTTGGTAATGTGATTTCGGTCTTTCCGTTTAATAAACTCATTTGTACCACAATGTGTTGTTCGGTGTAATCTGTCATAGGAGGTTCATTACATTTGTTATCAGAGCTCTTTTTAGGACCGCTTCAACTGCAATGAACTTTTTTTTCCAGATCTCAAGCAATTGCAACAAAAAGCATAAAACCCCGACTTGTTTCCCTGACGTGTTTCCCCGACCTGTTTCCTTGACTTGTTCCCCAACTTGTTTTCCTTAATTGTTTTCTCGACTTGTTTGCACGACCTATTTCCCCGACTTGTTTTTCCAACCTGTTTCTTTGACTTGTTTCCTTGACCTATTCCCCCGACGTGTTTTCCTGACCTATTTTCTTGACTTGTTTCCTCGACTTGTTTGTCGAATTGTTTTCCCGACTTGTTTTCTCGACTTGCTTCCCCGACTTGATTCTCTGACTTGTTTCATTGAGTTGTTTCACCGATCTATTTCTCGACCGGTTTCTCCAACCAGTTTACCCACCTGTTTCCCTAACTAGTTTCCCTGACTTGTTTTTTAGGCTTGAAAACCCGACTGTAAAAAATATAAAAAAAACACAAAATTATTTTTTCCCACTTGTCGGCCGCCCTCTCCTCTCTGAGTTTCAGGCTGTGGAGATCTTTTGGACATCAACTTATTTTTTCCAAAAATTTTCCCATGCAAACTATTTTTAGCCTCACCCGGACAATCTCCAAAAAGTTTTTTTTGGGGTCTTCGAAGCAATTATACCATTGCAATTGTCTCTTTAAGCCGATCTTTTTAACATATAACTCCAAACAACCTTTTTTGGACCCTTGGAACCCCTCCTAGTCATGGTTGTAACTGGTGTTGGTACAAAAAACATGGAGGAAGAAAGCACCAACTTGAAGGCACAAGTGTTTGAGTTCACACAAATGATGCAAGGACTCAGTCAACAAAATTCCATTCTCACTAAGAAGCTCCACATTGAGTCCACTTCTGAATATAGTTTCTCTTCTCCAAATGTGTCGCTTGGTCCCAAGCTTGATTTTCCTTGATTCAATGGTATAAATCAAATTGGGTGGATATATCGGGTAGAACAATTCTGCAGTCTCCACAATACCTACAATGTGAACATGGTTCCTATTGCTTCTTTCCACTTGGAACAAGAAGCCCTACAATGGTACTGCTGGTATTTAAAAGCTCATGATGAACTAAAGTGGCCACGATTTGCATCCTTTATTCTGGAGTGGTTTGGCCATAGCGCTTGTTGTGACTTCACAAGAGTGCTCACCAAACTCCAACAAACAGGATCAGTGCGTGATTACCAGATGGAATTTGAAAGATTGGCCAATCATTGTAGACACTAAATCACGCACTTTTGGTACATTTCTAGGTCCTAGTCACATACCACTATTCATATGATTCATAAGTGAGAAAAGTACTAATTAACCACTGTCGTTGGCCTCTTTGCTTTTTGGTTTCCTTCTTGGTCTTATGCACCTTTTTGCCCAGTTGACTTCGACACTTCAGTTTTTTTGAGTTTGGACACCAGTGCCAAGCCAGGACGTCAGCTCCTAGGCGCCCCCGACCTCTTTGTATCTTGTTCGCATCTTTTGGGTCCTTTCTAGCTGTTGGGCATCTTATTTTCTTGGTGGTCCGCCTTTTAGTGGTTAATTACGAAATTCAAACAAGGGAATCATATAAATATAAAGCTATGTGACCATAATAAAGGACCAAGCATTAAACATCTACTACCATCACCTAAGGTTGCATTCAAAGGCCATTATAAGAGCATCAAAGCACCCATCTAGCATTCACACAAGGGACTGCATTCTTCTGCATACACTTCATAGGAGGGGAAGTTGATTTTTCCATGCACACATCTATTTACATCTTCTACATCTAGCTATTGCTCACTATTCAAGTGCGTCTAGCACAAGAGCCACCTAGGGCACGATTCTACACACACACTCAGAACTACATGGAGTCTGAAATGTAGTGCAACGCTCGGATCGTAAGTTCACTCAGTCGGGTGACCGTTGGGGTTAGTCCGACTCCCCATTTGCATCTTTTTTTTTTTAGGATTTGATGTGTTTTGGGGTTTTGCAGGTGCTCTTTCTCTTTGCAGGTTTCAAGCGAGCTCGACGATTTGATAGCGACACACAAACGACCAAAGGTGACCATTAGCGAACATCGTGTGACCATGCGAAGATCATTTTCTGAGTTTCTTAGCAGTCACCGACACCCAGAGGAGGTCTACAGAGCCTAAGCGCCCCTAACCTAGTCCAGGCGCCTTAGTCCAACTTATTTTGACACTTTTGGATTTTCCTGGGCTTCGTTGCGACAGTCTGTACTTCTGTTTTACAGGTTCTTCAGCGCTTCACACCTTCGGGATTATTGCGAATTAGGTAAGTCTTCTTTCCTCCCTTTTGCACTTAGGGTTTTGCATTTATCTTCCTTTTTTGCTTATGCCAAATTTGTACTTCATTGCTTATTTATTTACTGCTACATTACAATATAGGGTTTAGCACAAAATTCTATTTTTGTTAAATCAATCACACTGAAGACTTTTCAGATGAATTTTTCTTGTGCTGTTTCATAAGTGGCCTCAAGGAGGCAATCCGCTCAGATGTCAAAATGTTTAAACCTAATACCGTGATGGAAGCATTAGGCTTGGCCAAATTAGTAGAGGATAAAATCACATCACAACGCCGACCTTCTGGTTTCACTTCACTCAGAAAGCCAATAGTCCAGCGTGCTCTCATGGTGCCTACTCCAAAGACAACCCTAATCAAACGTCTTACTGCAGAAAAAATGTAGGGGCGCAAAGAGAAAGGCCTTTGTTACAATTGCGAGGATAAGTTCACTAGGGGCCATTGATGCGTGGAACAAAAATTGTACCTCTTGGACGTTGAATCACCCCTCGAACCAGACAACTGGGAAGATGTTTAGGAAGTCCAAGAAGAAGAATCGCTGTTGGATGAATCCCCCGCTCACGATTCTCAACCGGAGATATTTGCTTCACGCTTCGGCAGGAGTCACCACCCCTCAAACCATGAGGGTAAAAGGGTATTTCAAAAAAATTCCTCTCACGATCTTAATTGCTTTAGGCAACACACATAACTTTATTGATCCACGTTTGACCAAACAAGCCGACTACTTTGTCTATCCTTGTTCTAGTCTTGAAGTTATGATTGTTAATGATGGTACATTGCCTTATAGGGGAAAGTGTTGTAACGTTCGTATTACAATGGGGGATTATACTCTTCGCTCCGACATGTTTATTCTACACCTGGGTGGATGTGATGTCGTTTTGGGAGCTCAATGTTACGCGCATTTGGACCTATCTTATGGGATTTTGATCTATGGATGTAGTTCCCTGACAATGGGAGAAAACACACCTTAAAAGGTCTTGCTCCAGGCTCCACTACTATTACTAGTTTCTATTGTATGGAAAATCTTCTGAAGAAAGGATCACACAGGGTCATTGCTAAGTTATTTTCTATCCAGCTGACTCTACGTGCCTGTTCCAACACCCTTCTAAATTTATATGCCATTGTAGACAAATATGCTACTGTCGTTGCCAGCCCAAGGAATTGCCACCTTCACGTCCAGAGGATCATTGTATCCAACTTCTTATAGGAAGTGCTTCTCCCAACATTCGGCTCTACCAGTACCCATTCTTACAAAATACAAGGATTGAAAAGCTTGTCCAGGAACTTCTCAAGGAGGGAGTCATTCGTCCTAGCACTAGTACACATTTCTCCCCGATTTTACTTCTCCACAAGAACGATGGCTCGTGCCGTCTCTGCATCGATTTTAGGAAACTAAAGAAGATCACTATCAAGGACAAATTCCCTATTCCAGTGATTGATGAGCTTTTGGATGAACTTCATGGTGCTCAATTTTCTCCAAATCGGATTTCCGCTCCAGGTATCACCATATTCATATTAATGAGGAAGATATTTTAAAGACAATCTTCCGCACTCATGAGGGTCACTATGAATTTTTGGTCATGCCCTTTGGGCATACGAATGCCCCATCTACATTCCAAGGCTTGATGAATAAGATTTTTCAGCGCTTTGTCAATTCATTTTGGTATTCTCTAATGACATCTTGATCTATAGTAAAACTTGGGTAGAGCATCTACAACACATTGACAGGGCATTGCAACTTGCAGATAATCAGTTATGTGTCAAACATTGCAAGTGCTCCTTTGGTTAAACAAAAGCTCAATATCTTGGACACATTGTCTGTGTGGACCTAGATAAAATTAGTGCCATGAAAAATTGGCCACTCCCCAAAACACTTTGAAGTCTTCGTGGATTCTTGGGTCTCACCGGCTATTACAAGAAATTTGTTTGGGATTATGGTGAAATTGCGGCCCCATTGACAACCATGTTAAAAAAGGATGCTTTGGCATGGAATGAGGCGACCGAACAAGCGTTTGACGCCTTAAAACAAGCTATGTGCAGTACACCTGTCTTAGCCATGCCAAATTTCACTAAGACTTTCATCATTGAAAGTGATGCCTGTGGCAATGGCCTTGGTGTTGTTCTCCAAGGTCTCTCACTTGGCTTCACTAGCAAAGCTGGAAGGATTCTGGTCTTGTCTACCTATGAGAAAGAAATGATGACAATTTTACATGCAGTACAAAAGTGGCAGCCACACTTGTTAGGGAGGCATTTCTGCATCAAAATAGATCATCATAGTTTGAAGTACTTCCTTGAACAATGGGTCTCCTCTCTTGCTCAATAGAAGTGGATCTCCAAACTTATGGGGTATGACTATTTGATCACCTATAAGAAAGGGAAGCAAAATGTGGTTGTCAATGCTCTCTCTCGCACTTTTGAGGATCAAGCCTTCCTTTGTGTAGTATCCGTGCCCATCCCAGAATGGATGCAACAACTCCAACAAGAACGGGAAAAGGATTCAACCATGCAATGCCTCATTCAACAATTGGTTTCCGATCCTGACTCATCACCACATTACTCTTGGGACGACACCTATTTGCGGTATAAAGGGCACTTCGTGTTACCACCTAAACGCGAGCTTCATCATGCAATTCTTCTCGAACTCCATGCTTTGCTATTTGCGGGTCATTCATGCTTCTTGAAAACCTATAAGAGGGTTTATAGGAATTTTTTTTAGCACGGAATGAAGGCAAATATCAAATAGTTTGTAGCAGAATGTGATACATGTCAACGAAACAAGGATGAAATAGTGGCAACCCTGGGCTTGTTCCAACCATTGCTAATTCCAACTAGGATCTGGACCGATATTTCCATGGACTTCATTGAAGGCCCTCTATAAATGTGGTGGGAAGTCAGTCATCCGGGTAGTGGTGGACAGCCTCTCCAAGTATGCCCATTATTGTGTCATAGCCGACCCATATACGGCCTCAACCATCGCCCAAATTTTCATTGACCAAATCTTCCGCCTCCATGACATCCTAGCTTCAATTGTCTGTTAAGCACACACTTGTATTGAGGGGGGGTGAATCAATATAAGATAAACTTTTGTTAGAACATAATATTAAGTGTGTATAATGTTTAGTTTATAATTAAATAATTTAGAATATAGGTTTACATTCTTAATTATTTAATATAAACTTTATATTATGTTTATTAGTTATTTAATAACTAATTATTTATAAACCGAGGTGCACACCCCATCACTTAATATTCGTAACCCTTGTGGTTATTTAAATATGGTCGTGGGCCATATTTGTGATATTCACCGCGGGTGAATTTGTGGGAGAGAAGTTAGGAGATTGGAGTTTTTACTGGACTGTAATTTTGTTTCTCACATAATGGAAATTCTTACTTCCGTGGTTTTTTACCCCTTAGGTATTTTCCACGTTAAATCTGTGTTCTGTGTTTTTTCATGTTTTGATATATTTATTCAGTGTTTGATAAATGTTAAATATATTCTAATATGTTTATTTATTAATTCACACCTCGGACTTGACATGGTATTAGAGCGTGTGTAATTAATTATTTGTTTAATTTTCCAATGGTTGTGTTCGTTCGGGTGGTTGGTGGTTAGTTCGGTAGCAATATTTATTTAAACCCCCCGTTTCCCTCTGGGACGCATGTTCGTGAATTTTGTGTGCATAGGTGAAAGGGGCTCCCAAATGATATTTATCTGCGTGTGAAAACCACATATGAGAATAGATAAGGGTTGTTAATATTTGAAATATTTCCAATTTCCCTATAGTTTCATGAGTGCAGGTTAAAAGATATTCAAAGTTAAAATCAAAGTGAATGAAGGAGGAGACAAGCTCCATCAAAATAGGATTTCCAATTTTTCTCATTGGAAGGATTAAAAATGTTGTCCCCTCTATAAAGGTTAATTTTCATGTGAAATTGAAATTTCCTTGCCCCTGGTAAAAATTCTCTTATTTCTTTTAACCCGCTCATGTCCTTGGACCCCCCTTTAATAAGGGTGTAATGTCCCCTTTTTGGGACAATATGGAAAATGCCACAAATGGATAGAAATCAATTCGAGTAAATCCTTTTAAATGAACCTCAAATAACCCAATGTCGGCTAATTACAATCCAAAATGGGGTTGGAAGTAGCCAAGGTGGTGGGCTAGATGGACAGATCAATTGGAATTTAAATCCTCTTAATTCTGATTTCTTTAACAGCAGCAATTAAATAAATCAGGCTTGCAAACAACTGAAAATTTCCAAAATTCATATCTTCGTCAATACTCCTTTTCGCATGAAACAAAGTGCACAATAAACTTGAGATTTTCCCCTTTCTTATGAACTATAGATCAGATTTTTCTGAGCACTAAATCCCTTCAAAATAGCACTTACAATTCCAGATTTGGGCTCTAGGATTGGAAGAAATTAATAAAACATTTCCAACTTCTATACTCATCCAAAAATTCACCAAATTACATGCATGCACTCACAAAAATATGAGAAACCAGATCTGAACTGAAATCACATGATTTGAGCATTAAAATGTGCCACAAACCCCTCTTTCCCAAGTCGTTATAGCTGGATTTATTCCAGTAGTGACTAGAAAGGATAAATAAGCAAAAATAATGATTCTTTTGCATTCAAACTTGACACAATAAGGTAGAAATTAATTGTAAAACACATTTGAAAACCAACAAATATGATCCCAAATCATGCAACAATAATCAGATTTGCACCATAAATAAATGCGCTAGGGCAAGGAAACTCTCCTAGTGTAATTCGCCACACACAACAAATGCACACAACACTAATGGATCATTATCAATATTAGATTTACTTCAACTCCAAATCGAATGAGGGAGAGAGAGAGAGCACAATGAAGAGCTAGGGCATACATCCCATTTCTTCAAGCATGGAGAGACATAAATGATCAAATCCAACATGAGGTGAAATGATCCACGCACATCCCTTAAATAGACTTCCCAAAGGGATCAACCCACTTGGAGGGAAAATACACTTTAAATTTGCAATTACAAGTTGGATTACCAAATGGCCCCTTTTACATTAGTTTCCCTCCCATTACATCAAAACATAATTAAAACATTTAATATGCTAAGACTATGTGCAGTTTATTATTTTCTAATGAAATAATAAAAAGTAACTAACCTATGTGCACATTTTAAAACTAATTAGAGACTCCCACTTGTAGCGGTAGGCATGCCAAGGGGTTACAATGCAAATAAAAGAGAGGAACAAATATATTAGTAATGCCCCGGAAAAGGGGACATTATAAAGGGTGACATTTTTGTTTTTTAATACTATATGTTTACAAGGTTTAAACTATAGTATAATAAAAACTATACATTTTTTGTATGAGTTTAAAATATTTTTCAAATATTCTATAGTTTATATTTTTTCTGTAAGGTTTAATAAACCTATATTTGTCATTTAAATCTATATGCAACATTGATTATAATTATTAAAACTTATATCTAATGCGTCTCCTATAATCTATTGGCTTATGTTTAAATGTTTTATCTGAACTTGTCAAACCTATATTGCAGGCTTCATTTTTTTTGTAGGGAGGAAACGACCCCATTCCACATCCCTCATATTCCTGTGGCTGCCACTTGACGGGCCCTGGTGCTCCCATACCCTGTGCTATCCGCTTTGTGCTTCGTGCCACGTACCCCTTTGGTCCCCCCTTGGCCGACAAACACATCCTCCGCGGTGGTTGCGGGTTCTTGGCTTTGATGGATGCAGACCCCTATTTTTTTTGTGTATGTTTTTTAGTCCTACAATGGGACCTCGGCGGTGGGATGGTCAATTTATATACCGCCATGGGTGGAAGACAAATGTGACTGCGGTCACATTGAAAGCCTTTTGTTTAAGAGCCAATTGGCTCGGCCATGGTCTTGTGTAATGTCCCCCTTTTTAATTAAAAATTAAAAAGAAGAGAAAATCAATTTGCATAGGTAAATTTAAAATAAAATATATTTTTATTCTGCAAATCAAAAATAAAAGTGAAATTCGATTTCACCTTGGGAGAATAATTTCTTATTTTAAAGGTGAATTAAGTGACTAAGCAAGTCGCAATTTTTTGGGAATTATTTAATGTTTGATATTTAAAATAAATTGATTTCTTCTAGGCATGGGTCGATCCATATGGGCCCCATTTGATATAAATTCCCGATGCATTTAATATTTGATTTTAGTGTGATCTCTAGGCACTTTTTAAAATGATATTCCCTCCTAGCTTTTGGTGCCAAAGATGGACAGAGAACTTTGGAGGATGTGCAAGGCAAAGATATAAAAGAAGACGTGGGTACTCTTTTTTCACATGGTGACGGTTTATGAAACTTTATCTTCATGCTTGAGGAAGGGATGTATGCCCACTAATGATCTAAAACAAAAGGTGTTCTTCAACACCACCTTTGAGTGAAGTGTGTATGCCCTTTGAGCTTGAACTGATAAGTTATTTGCATATTTTCTTCCGTATATGTAAGTCACTATTTTTGGGAGAGTGCATGAACTTGTTGATGAAGGTTTTTGAGGGATTTGTGTGAGGATTTCTATCTAATTTTTACAGCTGATTATTGTGCACCAAAGTCGACTTGTGTGGGTGATGTTTGTGGTGCAAACCGATGGTATTTGAAGCAAGTTCAAATATGATCATTTTCAGCTTGTGTATTTAATCAATATGACTATGATTTGATCATTTTTATGCTTATTAATGTGGTTGGTAATTACCTTTGCTAAATCGACTTGTGTAGAGGATTTTGGCAATCATTGAAAATGGTTTTCTAATATTTATGAGTTGCTGTTATAAATTAATTAATTGCAGATTTGAAAATTGCATTTATTAGGTTGAAGAGTGAAGGGAAAGTGCTGGAATAATTTACATATTTTGCCCTAACCCTAATGACTTGAAATGCAAATTCGAGAGCTGTTTTGAGTGGGTTTCAGTTGATTAAAAATTCTGATTTTGGTTTCATTTGAAAGATCTTAATTTTATCTCTCATTTGTATTTGGTTTCATGCAAAAAGAGTTAATATTGTGGGAGATATTAATTTTTGAAGTTTACAGTCATTTTCAACTATTTCTAGGCATATTAAATTTATTTTTCTACTTCTACAAGTTTATTGGTTAAAGGAGTGCAAATTCCAACTAGATTGCTCATTTGAACCCTTATCTTGGCTCACTCTAATCTTATTTGGGTTGCATTGAAGCCGACACTGGGTTAATTGAGGTGAACGTAGAAGGGTTTCTCTTCTAAGTTTGCTTCTTTTGCAAGTAGATTAATAATAATTAATAAATATTCCACAAGGGGATATTACATCTTGGCCACGAGCTCGCTCGCATATTGACCCTTCGTGGGTGTAACCCCCCTTGGCATTGTGGATAATGTGGTTAAGTTGGTGTATAGGCCCTAACTCGCTGAGTAACTCTGCCGTTGTGGTTTGATTGACTCGGTTGGTGATGAGTTGCATTGTTTCTGTTCGGTTTGACATATAAATAATGAACATTTGTGGCAATTGACTCAACTCGTCGAGTTGGGTAACCCAACTCGGCCGAGCCAAACATATAAAAAGGAGCAATGCTCCACCATTTTTTTATATATATACACATGTTTTTTGTTTAAATTATTTTTTCTCTTGTTTTTTAATTTAATCGAATTTAACTTAAGTTAATTCTTTTACTTTAAATATGAGAAAATTAGTTTATTTAAGATAAATTATTTGTTTTCGAAATGTAGTTTTTTAATGACACGACGACTAAGTCGTCGTCGTTATCCCTTACATGAAAAACTAATTTTTTTTTCACTCACATTTCGATTAAATACTATTATTGTCAAACTAATATATCGTTGTATAGATTATTTGTTTGACATGACCTTTTCGACGTAAATTCATCGAATTTCGATTGTGAGGCTTAAACAATGACAAGGGGATCTCTGTTAACCTTGATTGTTTTTAATCCTCATTATTCTTAATTATTCAAATTTATTTACGTGAAAATGGGGTCTAATCATTTTACTATTGATAAATCTCAGATGTTGAATGGAAATAATTACAACATTTGGAAAATTTGATTGAAGGCAGAATTCATGGCTCGCAAGCTCTGGGCAGTTGTGAACGAAACTGAGAAGGCTCCAATTGGAAGACAAACAACTGTGGACAATGTCGCTGCATATCAACAAAAGATGCAGGAAGCGATGTCCATCATTTTGTGGAGTGTGCAGGATGATTTTTCTCTTCATATTGGGAATCAAGAAAGTCTGAGTGAGGCTTGGACTCAATTAGAATCGATGCACGAAGGTACATGGTTATCAAAAATCATTAAATTGATTCTAGAACTAATGAAAACTCCCATGAAGGGAGATGAAAAAGTAATTAATTATTTGGCAAAAATTAAAAATATTAAGTCTCAGTTAGATGGATGCAACTGTAACTTAATATTGGATAAACTACTTTACTTTATTATTGAGTTGAATATTCATGAAAAGTTTAGAAATTTCATTTCAATTTTGAATTCTAAGTATCAAACTGAACAAGACATCCTTGATTTGCAAACCCTTAGTTCTCTCCTAATTTAGGAAGAGAAAGTAATGAAAAATTTTGATTCAAAAGAGAATGCCACTCAGGCACTTCTCGCTCAAAAATAAAAAAGTAAACCTTCTAGGTTCAACAAAAATAAAAAATCAACTTTTAAACCTCCTAGTAAAGACAAGAAACTAGGAAATTTAAGAGTTAGTTTTGATGGTAAATGTCATTACTGTGGAAAATTTGGCCATAAGAAAGAAGAATGTAAATCTAAAAACAAGTCAAATTTCAAAAACCAAAAGGGAAACAAATCAGATCAAAATCAAAACCAAAACAAGAATAAAAAAAAAGTAAAAATCTAATGTAATTGCTTTGTATGTTTCCTTTGTCACTGCAAAGGAAAATGAGTGGATATTGGACAGTGGTGCCTCTAGGCACATGACCTTCAAATCTGATATCCTATCTGACCTTAGAGAGTGTAATGATCAGATCTACTTGGGTGATCATTCCATTCTCGACGTTCAGGGACAAGGTAAAGCAAAAGTTTCAAATGGATTTATTAACAATGTTTTGTTAGTTCCTAAACTTAAAATGAATTTGCTTTCTTGTTCTCAATTGACTCAAAATAACTATAGTGTAACTTTGTTAAAAGATAAATGGTTTATTAAAAATGAACATGATGTTACTATAGTTGAAGGCATACAAAGAGATGGTCTTTATGTGTTTAATGGCTTTCCCTCTGCTTCTTGTTTGACATCTCAAAGAAGTGACATGCAATTGTGGCATGAGAGACTAGGTCATGTCAACTTTAGGAGCATGTACGACATGTCTCGACTGAACCTAGTGTCTGGTCTGCCACCTATTTCCCAAAATCATGAAACATGTGAAGGGTGCTTACGTGGTAAGCAATCTGCTAACCCCTTCCACAGTCATCATGATGCAAATTCTTCTGAACCTTTGGAACTTGTCCATAGTGATGTCCAAGGACCCCTAGAAGTTCCATCCCTTAATGGTTCTTTGTATGTTGTCACGTTCATTGATGATTTATCTCGTATGATTTGGTCTTATTTTATTAAAAAGAAATATGATGTCTTGTCAAAATTTAAGGAATTTAAAGCTTTAGTTGAAAACTCTTCTAGTTATAAAATTAAGAGGCTTAGGACTGATAATGGGGGAGAATACGTCAGTAAGGCATTTGACTCTTTTTGTGTTGAATGTGGTATTCAAATAGAACTGACTACTCCCTATTCCCCTCAACAGAATGGGATTGGGAAAGGAAAAACTGCACCATTCTGGAAATGGCTAGAACTATGTTGCATTCAACACAAGTTCCTAAATTTCTCTGGGCTGAAGCAATGAACACTGTTGTTCATATTTTGAACAGAGTTCCCACTAAAGCCTTAGTTAATTCCACTCCTCTAGAAAAGTGGTCAAATAAAAAACCAAGTGTGTCTCATTTGAGAATCTTTGGTAGCCCTGCTTCTCTCTTCATTCCAAAATCAAAATGGAAGAAGCTTGATCAAACCTCCTATCCCTGTATCTTTGTAGGTTATGGAGGTAAAACTAAAGGTCTTAGGATCTACGATCCTTAAAAAAGAGAAGTTATAGAAAATAGGAATGTAAAAGTATTAGAAAAACCTTTTTGTTCATCTTCTTTATCTTTTGTTTCTATTATGCATGGCGATTCTAATAATGAAAAATGAAAATAACAATGAAAATGATGTGTGATAAAGAAATTAGTAATGAACCTATAGTTGAAAAAGAGTTAGTTCATGTTTCCTCTATAACCAAAAGACCTAGATGGGATGAGTCTATTATTCAAGACTCTAATCCTGAAAACCTTCAGAAAATGACTAGAAGTCAACATACATATCATGCTTTGATGACATTGTATGAACCTTGAACTCCGAATATTTTGAAGAACTATTCTTTTGAGAAATATGGATAGATGCAATGAAACCTGAATATTATATAATATTTGATTAAAAATCAAGTTGTGGATTTAGTCCCTTGAAAAATGATGTATAGTGAGATCTACCTTTTGGCTATACAAGGGAAAAGGTTATAATTGACATTGACAATGTTAGAGTTAAATAAAAGGATGGTCGATTATACTTTGTTAGGGTTACACTAGATTGGGAAGGGTTTATGTACTAGTTTTTGGACAATATCAACTCAGTTGAAATCTTAGCAATAAATACTAGTCTTATGAAGTTATCTTCATTTAACTATGGGGGTCAAAAAGAGTGGTCACTGATTTAGGTGAATCTCAGGCACTTAGTTGGTCAGTTTTTGCCACTATCTCCTCCGCTGTAATCTTTCTTATTGAATAATTCTGGGTATTGTTGTACTGAATGGTTATGAGGATTTACCATAGCCGAAGTGCTCTAATCAATGCGTTTCAAATTAATGTGGTGTGCTTTAAATTCTGTAAATTCATAAAGCTTGGAAATTTTAGAATGGATTCCAACCTCTGGCACAAGAGTTTGGAAATTGTTGTTGACATCCGTCTTGAAGACCCAATTATTTTACAGAATAAAAATCTTTGTGTTATTCACGTGTAAGGTTTTAGTGATCAATGAGTAGGTGGAATTTAGACCATGTAAAAACCAAATTCTTGAGAATGTCGAGTTAAATCTGAAGCCAACTATTCTTGGGATGCCTTGATATAGAGCTTTTATAAAATTCTGAAATCTATGTTGTTTGGTTTTAGGTACTTTGCGGTGTCCATTAGTCCAGTTATTGTACTAGAGAAGATTATTGTTTTCTTTCATAACCTATGCCACATCTATTTTGGCCCCTAAATCACTTGAGGGGGGGTGTTAGAGTAGTATTTACCTTAGTGGTTTCATTTCACCTAGGCAAAAAATGAACTTTATTTACCAATTTATTGTTCATACTATCGCCTGAAACAAACAGTGTGTAGATTATTTAACCCTTTTCAAAGTTATGGGAGTGTACAAAGATAATATTTGATACCAAATTGGTATAGTTCTTTAACTTGCTAAAAATGACTAGTTATATTACTTGAAATCTAATATATTGACATCCTTGATGTCTATGACAACTAAATCCTAGTGGTCTTGTAGTTCTTAGGATGTCTTAGTTATTTCCTTGACTTTATGGCTTGATCCATTTATGAAGGGATTTGGTTGGTTAAAATTTTATAATAACTCAAAAATGGGGATTTAAGCACACACTAATCATGTGCACTTCAATGTATTGGTTGAAGTTAACATAATATATACCATATTTTGACTTTTTGTCTCCACCTGAACGAAAATTTTTTAGTAATTTAGAAGCTAGATTTTGAGCGAAATATGGATACTTTAATCTTATTGAAATATACTGTTTGACAATCATCTTGTGTTTATGTCCCATGCTACGAAGTATAGTTCCTTTCATAGATGGCTATACAAGATTAAATATAATGCTGATGACAATGTTGATAAATTCAAAGCTAGGTTAGTAGCTCGAGGGTTTACTCAAAAACCCTGTATCGACTACGTTGAAACCTTTGCACTAGTTGTAAAAATGAGCACAATAAGGATTTTGATAGCCTTAGCTGCTCAATATGGTTGAGAAATCCATCATATGGATGTCAAGAATGCTTTTATGAATGGTGACTCAAAAAGAGGATATCTATATGACCCAACCTAAAGGCTTTGAAGAACCAAGTAGATAAATGTATATTTGTAAATTAAAAAATATATTTATATGGTTTAAAACAAGATTCTAGATCTTGGTATGAAAATATTAACAGTTTTTTCAATGAAGTTGGATTTCCTAATTGCTTTTCTGTTAATGATTTATTTGTTAAAATTGAAGAAAATTAGATTATTCTCATTGTATTGTATGTCGATGATTTACTTATTACTAGTAATTCTAATAATTTAATTATGAAAATTAAAGCTAAATTAATGCAATACTTTGAAATGACTGATTTAGGATTATTGCATCATTTTTTAGGCATGACTATATATCAGGATAAAGTCTATTGTTGTATCTCAATCACAATATGCCACTAATTTGCTTAAAATGTTTAATATGATTGATTGTAAACCTGTTACTATTCCTATAGAAGTTGGATGTAAACTTTGATCCTAAACCTACATGTGAAAAAACTAATCCTAATTTGTATAGGAAACTTGTGGGTAGTTTGATTTATATAAATATTACTAGACCTGACATTTCTTATGCAGTAGGGATTGCTTCAAGGTTTATGCAGGAGCCATATTAGGATCACTAGAAGTTATCCAAAAGAATTTTGCGTTATATTAAAGGCAAAATTAATTTTGGTTTACATTATAATTCTTCTAACATTGCATATTTATATGGATATTAGTGATTTTGACCATGTTGGTGATGTGATAGATCACAAATCTACAATTTATATGTGTTCAAGTTTGGTGCAGGTGCCATTACTTGGAGTAGTAAAAAAGCAACCAATAGTCTCCATTTCTTCTACTAAGGAAAAGTATAGAATTGCAATGGAACGCTAATGAAAGAAGCCATGTGGTTGAAGTGACTAGTTGGAAGAGATCGCACATGGAAGCTAAAGGAAGTAATCCTCTTATATGTGATAGCCAGAGTTGCATTTCTCTCACTAAGAATCAAGTTCAACATCAAAGGACAAAGCATATAGAGATACCTATGCACTTTATTAGAGAGAAGGTTCTCTGTGGTGATATAGATCTCAAATACTGTCTGATTAATGATCAAGTTGCAAACATGTTTACGAAGCCATTGTGTGCTATAAAGTTTTGCAAGTTTCGTGCAATGCTTGGCCTTTCAGAGTTTCCATTGAGGGGGAGTGTGCATGGCAATGTCACCTCCTAATGGCCACCTGGTTGATATCTCCTTCTCCTATATACTTCTGATCCATTGTAAAGCATTGTAAAAAGATCTTTATGATCTTTGTAAACTTATAACTCTAAGTTTATGGTGTACAGTCCAGTGTGTTCCATATATTTGTAAAGGATGTCCTTGTGTTATAAAAGGCTCCTAGAGATGCAGTTTTAAGAATTTTCCATGAGAAACCGGTGGGATGTAGTCTCACAAATCATGCTTAGCCTAAATCATAACTTTTGATTTATGGATTCCAAATCCTTTTGTACCAAAAGGTAAGTTGAGCATGATGAAGGTGTTATAAATCCTTAAAAAATGATATGGTAGCATAAACCTTCACTAATGGTTTATGGATTTGTAAATATTGTTGTAAAAATAGGTAATTTTGGCATATGGTTCCCTGCTTAATATTAAGGGGGAGTGTTAGAACATAATATTAAGTGCCTATAATGTTTAGTTTATAATTAAATAATTTAGAATATAGTCAATATTCTTAATTATTTAATATAAAATTATTATGTTTATTAGTTATTTAGTAACTAAGTATTTATAAACCATGGTGCACACCCTGTCATTTAATATTTGTAACCCTTGGGGTTATTTAAATGGTTGTGGGACATATTTGTGATATTCAAAGCATTTAAAAGCATTCAAATAACATAACATAGAGCAACACCAGATTTACGTGGAAAACCCTCCCTCGGGAAAAACCACAAAATAAGACTGCTTGGATCTACTGTCTAAATCTAGCCCAAAATTAAATGCTTTACAAATGTTCGTAGCCAACCTACTCGAGACACCAACCCCCAATGCCAATCACCAAAACAACCAATTCGTGAGTACCAACCCACTGGAAACACTAATCCCCAATGCCAAACACCAACTTAGCCAATTCATGAGCACCATACCACTGGAGACACTAATCCCCAATTTTGTGAGGCACCGACCTCAACAATATAAACTTCCACCTTCTATAGTTGCTTCTTTAACCGGATGATGGCAATTCCTCTTCTCTTTATACACACAAATCAGATTATACTTCCACCATGGACGCTGGTCCAATTAATGAAATCAAATCACTTTATATTTCTTCTTTTCCTTCTTACTCTTTATTCAAATAATATTCTCATTTTACTTCTCTCAAATGATGTATCTATTTCATTTTTTGCTTGTCTTTCTCAAACTTTTCATCTATATTTTATAGCCTTAATGTGCTTCTTCCCAAGAGGGGTGACTATCAAAAGATATGTCTCTTAAATTAATATTAATTAAGTTCTTTAACTCCTTCCAAATGGGTCGGCTGGGCTTGTATTTAATATTTGTTTATTTATTTTATTTCCTTAGATGAAATTGCTGGCTTTTTCATAAGTTAAACACTAGTATACAATGTGATTGTTGTTCATTACATTCACTGTTATTATATTAAATCTGATCACTGTAATACATCAAGGACACTATTTCTCTTTCATCGTCATGCATTCTCTTTTGACATCAATGACTTCTATTCCGTGCATTCTCTTGTGACATCAACGACAATATTTCCAAAATTGTCTCAGACCGTGATGCTACTTTCACCAACCATTTGTGGACAATTATTTTGCAGGATAGGTACCCAATTGCGGATGAGATCTGGATATCACCCGCAAACAGATGGCCAAACTGAAATTGTTAACAAATGTTTGGAAACATTCCTTCAATGTTTTACATCCGAGCACTAATAACAATGGGTCAAGTGGCTACGTCTTGCTAAATGGTGGTACAACATCATATCACACCTCCACCAAAATGGCTCCATATGAAGCAGTCTATGTCCAACCTCCACCACCTCTCCTCCCTTACACTCCTGTTAGTTCTCCAGCTCAAGCCGTCGACACCACCCTTAGCGAATGAGACCAAATTCTCCGTACTCTTCGGGAAAATCTCCATATGGCGCAAAACCCTATGAAACAACAAACATATCAACACTGTTCGGAGAACAACTTCTAGTCGGCAGATATGTTTTTTTTGCATTTACAACCATATAAACAATCTTCCTTGAAATTCAATGGGCGTCAAAAGCTTGTCCCTAAATTTTATGGACCCTACAAAGTTCTCCAAAAGATTGGTGCAACTATCTACAAGCTCAAGCTTTCACCTAGTTTGCGAGTTCATCCTGTATTTCATGTCTCTTGTTTGAAGAAAGTTCTTGGAAAACACATCACTATATAGATAATATTCCTCGAGCTTGACAACAAAGGATCCATCCTTCTTGAACCTGCCGCAATTCTTGATAGGCGCTCTTGCAAACTTCACAATTGCTCTATTACAAAGGTCTTGATCTAGTCGCATGGCATGCAACCAAAAGATGCAACTTGGGAACCCCTTTTCCAGATTCAACAATAGTTCCCACAATTGCAGCTTTGAGAACAAAGTTTTTTAAGGGGGAGGGGATGTTAAGACCCTTCGTCCTACCCTTCTTTTTTGTATGATTATTGTAATAGATGCTATAAATGTGTATGCTTTGTAAGTCGTTCCTTGAGCTATTAAGAATAATCCCACATGCATGGGTAGTAGTTTCTAGAATAGAACTAATATATTAGGGAGTCATAATGTCCCCTTTTCTAAATTAAAAATAATAAGATATATAGAGAGGGGATGGGCAGAGGGGGGCAATGGCCCTGCCGTATATATGGTTTGGTTCTCTCGGCCCCCATCTATATCTGAAGGAACTGGCACTCCACTCGGCCCTAGTACTATATTGGATTCTATTGGGGACAAAAAACTCTCAATAGTCACAACACTTGGTGATGGAACCCCCATTTGTTGCATTGATGACTTCATTCGGGAGTCACATTGGAGCTTTAAAATTCATAATTTTAGAACGACAAAAGTTTCTATTAGTGCTAGGGCACACATTCCAACTGGGGCACGCTTTTGGTGGCTTCCACATTCATTTCCAACTTGATTTACCCATTTGGAGATTTCGGGATCACTTTTTTAGTGGGTTTTCATGGTTGGAAAATTGTGATTTCACTTTGATTGGATAGCTGGTCTCTTCAAGATCATTTTGAGATTTGATTATTTTCAGCTAGAGTTTGTGTAAATTCCTTGTTGGTGTGGTTCTACCCTAAACGGGACATTGTATGGGTGCTTAGGCCAAAAAAGACATCCATGAATATTATTGTATTGAGCTTGCTCAAAGGAGGTTGCCCCCTCGAAGTGGCTTGCAATCTAGTAATGTTATTACAGTCTTCCCGTTTAATAAACTCATATGTACCACATTGTGTTGTTCAACTTAATCTGTCACATGAGGTTCATTACAATATATATATATATATATATATATATATATTGTTAATTGGGAACATCATCGAGCACATACTTTGGAAGAAACAAACTCCATACCTAGACATGTTATTACTCATGCACATGACCTCCAATTTACGAACTGTTTAATTGCGTAGTTATTTGAATTTGGGGCTCTATTTTTAGGATTGCATTTTTCTACTATTACATCAATATAAGATAGCAAAATAGGTGTGTTATTGCTGCCCTTTCTCATAAAGCTTCAACCTGTGAGCATCATTGAAATCTTCAAATTGGTGATGATAATCTTCTTTGGTGATCTAACTTCTTTGGAACACATGATGATATGAACGCCACACAAATGTCTAGAATATTGACTCAGTAAATTAGGATAAATCCATCCCAAATTGATCTTAAGAGGCATTTTGTTTGGATATGAATTTCAAGAGGCAGTTCTTTGATGTTGATTCCTTACATCTCTTTGATAGTCAGGCACATGAATTTTTTTTCTAGAAAAGTCAATACTTTGTTGTCTTTCTTGACAATGGGAATAATGATAAACTGGTTGTCTCCACGGATAATGGAGATGTTGATAAACTAGTTGTCCCTCATTTTTTTGTGTAGTATTGAAGTTCTTAGAAACAATGACTTTGTCTTTTGCAAAAATATTGTCTACATGGTCAATCTTATCTACAAATATTTCTTTGTCAAGAGATTGCAATTCGGTTTCAATTTGTAACTACTCATCCTTCCTCAAATGTTTGACTTCAATGAGTAAGTCTTCATTATGATTATTTTAGCAAATCCTTCTTTCTTAAATAAAGTTTTGTCAAAATCCTATAATTTCTTCTTTGTAATTTCACATTTTTTCTTAAATTTATTTATTCGTGTAGATAAACATAGATTTTGATGTTTGTGTCGTGAAATTTTGCCATTTCGTTCTTTCAATTTAGCTTTCAACAACACAATCTCTTCTTCCTCCAAGATTTTCTTAGACGATTTACCTAAGAAAATCCCCTCAAGTTTGTGTAAGTTGAATCTATTTTTTATGTTTAATGTCAAGGTATACTACCAATTTCATGCCTTGTCTTCAAAACAAAGGCCTATCATACTTGTAGATGTATTATATTTCCTATATGCATGATACAATTTTTTTGATTTATTTCACATAATCTTGGGTATTGGGTCATTATTGCCAAAATTTGGGATTGTTCTTTATGCTTTGTGGAGCTCCGTAAGTCCCTTCGCATCTCATGGATTTTTCTGTCTTGCAACCTTTTGTATCTTGTGGCTTTTCACACCTGGTGATGATTTTTCATCACACAAGTTTCCATATCTCCAGACTTTTCATTCCTTGCAATTTACTTCATTTCTATTAAATATTCTTTAATAAGATCACGTAGTCTTTCAAAAGAACTAAGATTTGAATTTTTGGTTTTTTAGATCCATCATGTCAAGTAAAACCGATTCCAACGTTTCGAGTGCCTTATGTGTACCCAGCCTCAAGAGAAAAGTGTTGGAAGACGTGCACAAGGAAGAAATAAAGAGAAGGAAGATTGCACACTGTGGAGATGGTGCATATTTATTCTTTCCTTGCAGTTTACTTCATTTCTATTAAATATTCTTTAATAAGATCATGTAGTCTTTCTAAAAGAACACCGATTTGAATTTTTAGCCCATTTTAGATCCACCTGACGGCTCAAGTGATGGAACACAAGCGGGACTTAAGTCATAATAATTTATTAGAGAAGTGCAAGATTGAACACTATGGAGATATTGCATAATTTATTCTTTCTTATGCAATTTAAGTTCATTTCTAGACTTAAATGATAAATTAATAAGATCATGTAGTCTTTCAAAAGACATTTAGCAATGTTGAATTTATTGTTTTTTTAAAATGTGACCATCCATAAGAGATAAAGTGCATGTGGGAATTTCGATTAATTTCGAAGTGAAAATTCTGATTGGATGTTACCTAGTGCCTCAAGAGAAAAGTGTTGGAAGCTATTCGTCTATTACAAGGAAGTCGAATTGCTTGAGAAGGTATCTATTTTATTTGCACACTATCTGAATTTTGCATGTTGTGTCCTAGTGCATTATATTATGAATGAAGTAGTTACAAAACGGTTGATAAAATTACAACTTAGAGCTTCTCTAGTCGAATACGCTAATGACATCCTCTATGAGAATGAGGAGAAACCGATAAACGTTCTAATATCCCCTCTTAAGGTATTTATCCTAGCATAAAGCAAAAATGAACATTTGTGGGGCAGAAGCTGAAGAAGGGTTTGAAGGACCGCATAAGGAGTTGCTGAAGTATCTTCTTATTCACAGTTGAAGTGACCCACCTGGATGATTGTTTTGAGATAGTTGTAGAAGTGAACAATCATCAGTTCCTGTCGTTGACCTGTTGTAAAGGTGTGATTTTTAGTGAGCTCTAAGTTAGTCAATTTTCCCGTGATATTCCACCTCCCCAAACTCCTCTTTTCCAGCTGTGTTTGCAGACAAAGGTCTCCTGAATTTATTATAAACATACCATCCATATGTGGAGCCATCCACAAGCTTGGTATCAAGTTATTCTCATGACCCATCATGACTTATAAATTTCCCAAGATCCACAGTTTCCCATTTGGACTATCTGAGCAACCATCCAGTACCGTTAGCTTCATCTACCTTGGTATCATTTTTTACAACTTGGGCAAAGTTTAGAGCATCTTTATGAATTACATATTCGCAGCTTCCCTGCACTACATTATAAAAATTCTAGTGGTATATTTCAACCATTGCTATATTGGTTGTAAAATCCATTATGTGCACTTTTATGCCCTTAGAGCACATTACAGGATTGGCATCGATATAACTCAGCAATCCCAGTAGTACTGCATAGCCTGACCTACTTTCAGTTCCTTTTGAGTACCAAAGAATGACATGTCAATCTCTACGGTAAAGAGAGATTTGATCATTTAAGACATAAAGTTTTTGGTTAGAAGACATGAATAGATTGAGATGCACTTCTTGTTGAGAATTGCCTTCTACATCTCTCTACAGTTGCTCGCATCTTTCTTCATCTTACATAGAGTTGCAATCATATCATCTAGAGATCCTGAGATTCCAATTTGACTGAGGGTAACAAATGTACATTGTTGTATATTGAAGACAAATTGTTTAATAGGATAGCTTTGACATCCTCATCCTCTATAGCAGCATTGACTATCTGCTAGTTGTCTGATCAAGAACTCGGAAGATGAATGAATACAACACATGACATAGAGACATTTCACTGTTGTCCATTCTTGAACCTATGGAATTGAAGTTTTACAAAAAGTTTGGCATAATTGTTTTCACTCCAGAACAAACAATTTAGAGCAGGTCAAATTTCCTTGGATGACTAAGCTCTTGGTCTACATGATGAATTTCAAAGTCGGAGAGAGCAAGGCCAGTAATAGCTTTCACTTGTATCATTCTTCCTACTGCCATATCTAACAAAGGGGGATGACATCGCTAATCTGAGTTCTCTTTCCTTAGTGTTACTATTTCCCTAACAGAATTTGTGTTCATAAGTTGCATTTGTATAATAACATTAATAACTGTAGTGCCTCAAGATGCAATTTAGACTAGAATTATTAAGACATTAACTACTGAACAGAAGATTGCATTCATTGAGGGAACTCAAGAGAGAGACAACTTCCATCGATCCCTGGCATAGATAACCGAACACTGTCTAATATTAAGGGGCTATTAAATATCAAGCCCTACGACAAATTTAACCTACTTCCATACAGGTCCTTGCCTTCATGATTGTTTATTTGGCAATTTTAGAAGCATAAAAACCATGATCTCATGTTCAATCCTGAAAGCTTGCCCTCCCACAAGGATGGAAACCAATTGTCAGCACATATATGAAACGGGCGTAAATAACTGTGCCCTAGCTTTTGTGCCTTGTACGTGCATGTACAACTGCGCAGTTGAAATCAAGAATATCACTAACTCCTAGCTTCAAAACTGTTTCATTGTATATTCCACGAATGTTGAAAAACGTGACTGTATTTTGGTGATTGCAACTCGCTACAAACTCTATTTTTTTCTGCCGAGACTCTGTGACTAGGTTGTGATGACCTCTGGATAATGAAATTACCAGGCTTTTGCGGCCTTACCTGGGACCTCCATTCTAGGCTTTTGTGCCATTGCTAAGTTTAAACAAAAAATTCTTATGATGGGGTGTACCAACATGAAAATTTGCCAACTGCAAAGACTAGTATGTAACGTCTTAACAGGCCCTAGCTCCTTTGCCGTCTACAGGTACAACTACCTCAGTTGAAATCAAGAGTCTGACAACCAATGTTAGAAGACATGCACAAGGAAGAAATAAATGATTTGAAGGTTCTATTGCATTCACTATGAAGATCATGTGAGTGCTGTCATTATATCTATGACTATGATGATCGATATTGTAACCTTCAAACGGTTGATATACCCGGGTCACAGACCGGTGAACAACCATGCTTTTAGTACTAAATAAGATAATGGGGTGTACCAAATGGGTTATGCCAAATGAAAGCCTTACATTCTGTTAAAAAATAAAATTAATCTAACTAGGGTGCATAGGAAATAGAACTTGAGCTCTACATCAGTTGAATCATTATACCAATTAATAGTAGATATATGTCAATAATTCCAAGAGAGAAACAAGATACTAGTGAGCCTATAAATTTACAGTAATACATAGCTAGAGCTTCTAGCTTAGATATTATCTTATGATTAGTGCAATCTTATTAAATTCACTTACCCCTAGAAGTCTAGCAAGTAAAGATTGTGCCAAATCATTACAAAGGCAACAAATCTTTTGCCTTAGATTTTAGCATAATCCTGTCACTCAACTTGCAGACCTTTAAGATGTTATTGAACTTTTACATTGATGGAATCATTTGTGTATTAGTCTACCTCTAAAGCCTCCGGTATAGAAACGGAGCCACTCGGTTTCAAGTTGGGATCGTGCAATCTTTATCTAAATTTCTTAGACAACGATCCTTTACGACAATATTAAGTTATTATATAATAAGATCAATTAGTATATTACAAATATAACTAATGATTTGAATTTCAGTTTTTAGATCCATCATGTCAGAGTGTAACCAATTCTAAAGTTTGAAGATTGAGTGCCATTGATCCAATGTACTTTAGCACATCAAGAAAAGGCCCAAAATGATATCAATCTTCAAGGAATAATCAATATCTTCATAATTTCTCATTAATAGTAATTGTCAAGAAATTCCAAGAGAGAATCCAAGATACTACTAGTCAGCCTTCCTATTATAAAAAAAATGTTTCATATTAGATAGTCATTGACATTAGTGCACAAAAATTATGTCACCACTTATCCCTAGAGGTCTATTAGTAATATTTCGTACTAGATAGAGCAAAAAATCTTGCCAAGGTGCAACGTTAATGCACAAATATGACAATGCTAAAACACAGTCTTCACCAATCAACATGAGAAGAGTAGATCACAACATATATTACAAAGATATTATGTCAATAGACTTATAACTCCCTCAAAACCATACATAACCTAAATTGGCATCGTGATAAGTTCACTATCAAAGTCCGCTGAGGGAATTAACTCGCAGACTTCATAGTTTGTATGACTCACTATGAAGTAACCATGTATCAACATCATCTACATCTCATAAAGGTGGATATCAATCAAAATCAGAGATGTCGATGTAGTACAAAAGAAAAGAAATAATCTATCGGGAAGGTTGAAGGATGATCTGGACAACCTAGGGGACACATCTAAAGAATTCTGTAATATTCCCTTGTGGGATATTAATTAATTATTATTAATCTACTTGCAAAAAAAACAAACTTAGAAGAGAAATCCTTCTAGGTTCACCTCAACTAATCCAGTGTCGGCTTCAATACAACCCAAATGGGGTTGGAGTGAGCCAAGGTAAGGGTTCAGATGGGCTATCTAGTTGGAATTTGCATTTCTTTAACCAATAAACTTGCAGAAGTAGAAAAATAAATTTAATATGCCAAAAAATAGCTAAAAACTTCAAAATTCGATATTTTCCTTAACATGAACTCTTTTTTGCATGAAACCAATTACAGACGAAAGATAAAATTACGATCCTTCAAATGAAACCACAATCATAATTTTTAGTCAACTATAACCCACTAAAAACAACCCCCGAATCTGCAAAACAAGTCGTTAGAGTTAGGGTAAAATATGTAAATTTATTTCAGCACTTTCCCTTCACTTTTCAGCCCAATAAATGCAGTTTTCAGATCTGCAATTAATAGTTTATAACAGTAGCTCATAAAATATTAGAAAATCACTTTCAATGGTTGCTAAAACCCTCTACACAATTCTATTTAGCATAAGGTAATTATCAACCACATATATAAGCATAAAAAATGGTCAAATTATGGCCATATCAATTAAATAAACATGTTGAAAATTATCATATTTAAACTTGTTTCAAATACCACCACTTTGAACCACAAACACCACCCAAACAAGTCGAGTTGATGCATAATAATCAGCTGCAAGAAATCAAATTGAAATCCTTCACACAAAGCTCTCACAACCCTTCATTAAACAGGTTCATGCACTCTCCAAAAATGGCGACTCATATATATGGAAAAAAAATGCAAATTAACTTATCAATTCAAGGTTGAAAGGGCATACACACTTCACTCAAAGGTGGTATTGAAAAACACCTTTTGTTTTAGATCACTAGTGGGCATACATCCCTCTTCAAGCATGAAGATAAGTTTGAAAAATCGTCAACATACGAAAAGAAGTGCCCATCATCTTCTTTTATATTTCTTTTCATTGCTCAATCCTCCAAAGGCTTTTTCCATTTTTGGCGCTAAAATCTAGGAGGGAATTTCTTTATTTAAAATTTAACTGGAAAACACACTCAAGGACAAATATTAAATGGATGGGGAAATTAAATCAAATGGGGATCATATGAATCAACCCATGCTTGGAATAAATCAATTTATTTTAAATAACAATCATTAAATAATTCCCAGAAAAATGTGACTTGCTTAGTCACTTAATTTACCTTTAAAATAAATGATTATTATTCCAAGGTAAAATTGAATTTCTCTTTTGTTTTTGATTTGCACATAAAAATATATTTTTATTTTTAAATTTACATGTGCAAATCGATTTTCTCTTATTTTATTTTCATTTGAAAAGGGGGATATTATAGTCCTCCCCTCCCAAAATTGCTTGCCCTCAAGCAATTGCACACATGGCTGGTTCACTTTTTCTTCCATCCCATAGGGCCTTCTAGATAGTGCATCTGCAGCTACATTATTCTTCCCTTTCACATATTCAATGTCAAAATCAAAAGCCTGCACTTTACTCACCCATTTCTGTTGCTTGTCATTCAATTCTCTTTGGTTAAGGAAAAACCGCAAGCTGTTATGATCAGATTTAATAACAAACTTCCCACATACCAAATATTGTCTAAATTTACTTAAAACATGCATGATTTCCAACATTTCTTTACCATACACACTATATCCCTTTTCATGCTCTTTCAATTTTATAGTCTAAAAAACAATGGGGTGTTTATCTTGCATTAGGAAAACCCCTATTCCTTCACCTGAAGCATCACATTCTACCACAAAAGGTTTAGAAAAATCTAGAATTGCAAGAACCGGGCAAGAACACATTACCTCCTTCAATTTTTCAAATGCTTTTTGGGCTGGTATGGACTATTTGAAGGCCCCTTTCTTGGTCAAATTTGTCAAAGGAGCTGCAAACCGTGAGAAACCTTTAACAAATCTTCTATAATAGCTATAAAGACCACAAAATCCCCTTAGTTGTGTGAGAGAAGAGGGAGTAGGCCATTCCATAAATGCTGCAATTTTCTGTTTGTCAACTTGCACACCATTAGCACCAATAATATGCCCCAAATATCCAATTTCCTTCAAACCAAACTCACACTTAGATTTTTTTGCAAAGAAAGAATGTTGTCCCAAAGTAGATAAAACCAAATCCAAATGTGTCAAATGCTCTTCCCAAGTTTTGCTATACACAAGAATGTCATCAAAGAATACTAGCACAAACTTTCTTAGATATTGGCTAAATACATGATTCATGCAAGATTGAAAAGTAGCCGGTGCATTAGTTAACCCAAAAGGCATAACCAAAAATTCAAAATGACCAAAATGACATCTAAAAGCGGTTTTGTGCACATCTTCTTCCCCTACCCGGATTTGAGATTATTTGATCATTTGGTACCCGGATTTGAGATCTATTTTTGAAAAGAAAGAAGCACCATGTAACTCATCGATTAATTCATCAATTCTAGGAATGGGGTACCTATTTTTGATGGTCCTCTTGTTCAACATTCTATAATCAATGCACATCCTCATAGTACCATTTTTTTTCTTGACCAAAACTACGGAAGATGCGAATGGGCTAGAACTAGGCCTTATGTGTCCCATCTCAAGAAGCTCCTTAATGGTCTTTTCAATTTCTTCCTTATAAACTCTTGGATGGCGGTAAGGAGTGATCATAATGGGCTTAGTGTCCTTTTCTAACTCTATAATATGCTCAAACCCTCTATGGGGAGGTAACCCATGTGGTAAATCATCAAAAACATGAACATGCTTTTCTAAAAGAGCTTGTAACTCACCTTCTAATGACTGCTGTTCTGATTTTTCTGATTTTACTGTGATATAACAGCCAGCTGCCCACTCAATTTGACCCCTTCTAAAATCCCTTTCCATCCTCTTCATGGACACCTCTTGTGGTGCCCCATTTGCCATACCTTTTAGGATGATTTCCTTGTCATCTTTAGTGAACTTTAGCTCCATGGTTTTGTGGTTTTGTGTGAAATCACCTAAAGAATGCAACCATTGAACACCCAACACAAGATCAATATCTCCAATATCAACAACATAAAAATCATCAATTACCTTGTGCTTTCCAAGCATGAGAGGTAGTTGTGCAATCTTTGTAGAACATGGAAGAGAAGTCCCATCCGCTATATTTATTTTGAAAGCCTTGCAATTTGTGGTTTCCAAACCCATTTTCCTCACTAGACCCCCATCAATGAAATTGTGGGTGGCCCCATTGTCAACCAAGGTAATGACTCTTTGCCCTTGAATGGTGCCCTTCACCCTAAATGCATGATACTTGGGCACACCGGAAAGAGAAGCAAGGGTACTTTCCATTTCCTCATTCTCTTGCACATGCTCAACCACTTCTTCATTAGTATCATGGTTAGCATTATTCAAATCAAAGTCAAGCTCAAAGTCTGAATCAATAATTTCAATGTAATGGATTTGACCTTTACCTTTACAATTGTGACCTCTTACCCATGGAGTTTTGCAGTCAAAACACAATCCCTTCCTTCTTAGTTCGTCCCTTTCATCTTTTTGTCAACTGTTTTGGGGCTGATTTTTGTGTGGTGGTATATAGGACTGATTGAACCTCTTTGGGGCCTCTTTTGATGACCCAAGGGGCTGCCCTCCTTGTACTTTAAGGGGCTGCTGTAAATCAGACCTTGGCTGCCCTCTAAATCCACTTTTGGACAGCGTTTGTGAGGCATTAGAATGCTGTCCTTTAGGCCCATAAGTCCCTCTATAAGCTGCACATTCTAAATCTAGAGCTTTAGTAATACAATCTTGCAAAGTCATAGGGTTAAAAGCTCTTACCAAACCTTTTAGAGGTTCCATCAAACCTTCAGTAAAGAGGACAACCAACCTCTTCTCACTAACATCAGAAACCATGACTGCAATTCTTTGGAAGTCTGCAACATACTCATCAACATTACCCACTTGTTTGAGTTGGGCCAATTCCCTAAAATGAAGTTCCGGGTCCTTCCTATCAAACCTCTCCATGATCCTTGAACTAAACTCTTCCATTGTGTGAATCAAATCATGGCCTTGGGTGTGCATACCATGGAACCACCACTCATGTGCCATGCCTTCCAAATGGAGGGTAACAAATTTGAGGGCATCTTCTTCTTGCATGGGATTGAGGGAGAAGTAAGTTTCCATCTTTTGCGTCCAAACTCTCACTGTAATGGTATTAGAACCATCAAAGTTGGGGAGTGAAACCTTACCCAACCTTTGTTGAAGGTTCTTATGTGGTTGCTTGTGGAATCTCTTTGACTTTTTTCCCATCTTGAGGGCACAAAACTCATCAAACCCCAACATGTCTCTTGTGGCTTGGCTCAAAGAACCATGCTCCAACCTTTGAGCATCTATTAGCTCTGCTAAAGTGGGCTCTTCTTCTTCTCTCTCTCTATTGGTCTCCTTAGGCAAGAAGACATATTTGAAAAACTTAGGTGTAGAACCATCACCTCCCTTATGTGAGCTCTCCCCATTGGAGCTTGCAGATTTATCTTTACCCATAACATCCTTGATGAGCTTGGACATTTGCTCACTCATGGATTTTTGTAGTTCTTGCCCACACCCTTGCATCAATTCGTGCAAGAACTTCACTTGATCCGGCGTGAATGCTCCTTCATCCATGTTTCCCTTATTTCTCCTCTTATAATACTGAAACTCTCTTATCACCTTGCATACACAAATCACCCACACGAAAAGAGGAAAGAAAACTTTGATACCACTGTAATATCCCTTCTTTGGGATATTAATTAATTTTTATTAATCTACTTGCAATAGAAGCAAACTTAGAAGAGAAACCCTTATAGGTTCACCTCAACTAACCCAGTGTCGGCTTCAATACAACCCAAATGGGGTTGGAGTGAGCCAAGGTAAGGGTTCAGATGGGCTATCTAGTTGGAATTTGCACTTCTTTAACCAATAAACTTGCAGAAGTAGAAAAATAAATGTAATATAGTTGGAAATAGTTGAAAATGACTTCAAATTCGATATTTTATCTTAATATGAACTCTTTTTGCATGAAACCAAATGCAAATGAAAGATAAAATTAAGATCTTCAAATGAAACCACAATCAGAATTTTTAGTCAACTGTAACCCACTAAAAACAACCCCCGAATCTGCAAAACAAGTCGCTAGGGTTAGGGTAAAATATGTAAATTGATCCTAGCACTTTTCCTTCACTTTTCAGCCCAATAAATGCAGTTTTCAGATCTGCAATTAATAGTTTATAACAACAACTCATAAAATATTAGAAAACCTCTTTCAATGATTGCTAAAACCCTCTACACAAGTCGATTTAGCAAAGGTAATTACCAGCCACATAAATAAGCATAAAAATGGTCAAATCATGGCCATATCAATTAAATAAACAAGCTGGAAATTATCAGATTTGAACTTGCTTCAAATACCACCAATTTGCACCACAATTGCCACCCAAACAAGTCAACGTGATACACAATAATCAACTGCAAAAATCAAATTAAAATCCTCACACAAATCACTCAAAAACTCTCATAAACAAGCTCATGCACTCTCCAAAAATGGCGACTCACATATATGGAAGAAAGATGCAAATAACTTATCAATTCAAGCTCAAAGGGCATACACACTTCACTCAAAGGTGGTGTTGAAGAACACATTTTGTTTTAGATCATTAGTGGGCATACATCCCTCTTCAAGCATGAAGATAAGTTTGATAAACCGTCAACATGCGAAAATGAGTGCCCACATCTTCTTTTATATTTTTTCCTTGCTCATCCTCCAAAGTTCTCTCTCCATCTTTGGCGCCAAAAACTAGGAGGGAATATCATTTTAAAAAGTGTCTGGAGATCACACTCAAAGCAAATATTAAATGCATAAGGAAATTAAATCAAATGGGGCCCATATGGATCGACCCATGCTTAGAAGAAATCGATTTATTTTAAATAACAAACATTAAATAATTCCCAGAAAAATGCGACTTGCTTAGTCACTTAATTTACCTTTAAAATAAATAATTATTATCCCAAGGTAAAATCGAATTTCTCTTTTATTTTTGATTTGCACATAAAAATATATTTATTTTTAAATTTATATGAGCAAATCGATTTTCTCTTGTTTTTAATTTTTAATTAAAAAGTGGGACATTATAGATTATCTCCTCCAATGAGAGTAAATTGGAAGCCACCACTATGCAAAGAACTCGAGTGCACGAGTGTTTCAACTCTATCAGTCTCTAATGTTTCTGTTGGGCGTTGTTAACAAGGACTCCACTCACAGTTAACAAGATAAATGTGATTAAGATGCTACATGCAATTGTTACTTCAAACTTGTAACTCTTGATTACGCTGTTGTTCTCATACAAGCCTGTTAGTTAACTATTAGATAATTGTTGCAAATAACAAGTCCTCTTATAGAGGAACTGAACTTCGCCTATTAGAAAAGGTGTTTCTATTAGGATTCGAAAGTTGTTGAAAAGAAGGAAACTATTGTACTACATTATTGATTAATAAAGTTCATGGTTCCAAGTCCAATCCTTCTAGTGTAGTTTTAAGTTCAAAATTGGATCAGATGGAAGGATTAAGGACCACTGCTCCCCAATTTGAAGGGAAGTATTGAATGTTTGTTTAAATTCTCTATTTATTTAGCATCTGATTATTTTCATGAATTACAGTATTTTCAATATTTAAGATTACTATTATATCTCAATATTGTTAACTCTTTTAATTCATAGATTTAGGAGTCTCTATTTCATGTCATCAAGAATTTATTAGATAGAAAAAGTTTATAAGATAGTAATTGGTTAAATATTTTAATTTAACACATGCTTAAATATAGTTTTAATCTTTCTTTGTTGAAAACATCCTTAGACACTGATCTGGTATTCACAATCGTTGAATAATTAAAGTACCAATATCAATGACATTTTTCCCTTTTTAACTACTTTTAAGGGAATTCTAAGGTGTTATCAAATATCAAGGTTCTATCCTATGTGATTTCTGATAACCTGGTATGTTTCCATTTAGAATATCTTTTCCATTATATATTTTTCAAAAATAAAAGGTCTTGTGGTGACAACATGTACGTTTTCTATTCTTTTATAATATGTGGAACACGGTAATCAATTAAGAATTTATATTTAGGAGATTGTTATTAAGCATTATAGGATTTTTGTTTTGTCCTAGACATCATTGAGGTATATTTTTTAGAGTGAACTTGGAAAAACCTCCTCAAAATCAACCTATGGAAAAATTTTATCAACAAGGATGGTTGATAGAATTGAAATTACTAACCGTGAAAATAATAGAAACCCCTCGCTGGGAAGGACATTCACTTATTCCATACATTTGGATCCTAATGACTAAGGTCCTATGAAGAACATATCCCCTTCAATCTCTCCAATCTTTAGGAGATTAGTCTTAGAAGATCCTGACCAATTTATGTTTGAATTCAAAGTGTTGTGCCAAACCTACGACTATACCTTGAACACTCAGAAGCTAAAGTTATTTCCCTCAACCTTAAAAGATACAACCATGAGATGGTTTATGGGACTAAGATCCAACTCTATCCATACTTGGGAAGAGATGGAAACAATCTTCTTAGAAAAGTACCAAGATTATTGTAGGGTTAGAGATTAAAGGGAAGAACTTTTCAGGGTACAACAAAAGGAGGATGAAAGTGTAGAAGACTATTTAGATCGATTCCTCTTCCTTCACAAGAGGTGTGGTATAGGTCTTGATATTACCCTTTTGAAAACAATATTTCCTTAAAGGATTGGATGAAGACACACAAGATGCTTTCATATTAATGGGAAAAGGAGACATGGACGAGCTGGAATTCACAGACATCATTGACCTTTGTAGAAATTATTCCCAAACTCGCCCAAATCTTTGCAAACGTAAAGGCAAGATTGTCGATGGAGACATGTAAACTAAGAGAAGAAATTGCAAACTTAAGGACAAATCTCTTAGTTCAACTCAACACAACTGTGGATAGGGAAAAAACAAAGAACATGGAGCCATTGTTTATATATTGTCCTAGATGTAGGGATAAGCGTAGGCTTAGGGACTGTCCCTTGGATAAAACAAATAGTTGCCTTGTCTGTGACTTGAAACATGCAACTGACCAATGTGGATTGTTACCCTTGCTTAAAAGTCACTTAAAACATAATATACAAAATGAGCTTGAGGTTAACTACGTAACTCAGAAGCAAGGAGGAAATTTTCCTTCAAATCAAAACCATCCTTATTCCCTAAAAACCCAATGCTTTCCAAATCAATAGAACTTACCATTGTCATACCCCTAACCTTGGACTCAATAGGTTCCACAAGAATGGGGTCCTCAGTGGAATGCACAACCAACATATTGTTAGCAACCAAGGACTCCAAACCTAAACATCTCACTGTCATTCCAACGATTCAATCCACAATTTCAATAGCAATGGAATGCGTCTCAAGGATATGGTCATCAGTTTTGTAACCCAAGAAGAGCCCAGGGAAGACAACAAGTTTGATAACTGGACCTACAATTGCTGTTCCAGCTGAACAACTTACCCAAACACAAATCGTAGCTCAAACTGTGGCTAACCCAAAGAATGTTAGGCAGGGCAACCCAACATACGCTATTGAAACCGATAAAATGCCCACAATGAACTCCATGGATTGTAGAAACATGCTGTTACGATTAGGGAACATCACTTCAAAACCATCATCCCTTATCATTGAGGAAGTTTTGGAAGACAAGGAAGAACTAGAAGAGACACAACCCAAACCTGTTCTTGATAAGACATCTGAACCACTTGTAAAAATACCATTCCCGTCCAGACTTTTGAATAAAGACAATACTATAAACCAAGAGGAACCTGAGTCGGATTTGATTCAAGGATTAAAAATATTAAGCATTGGAATCCCTTTGTTGCAAGCTCTTAGAGATATCTCGGAGCTAAATAAAACCATCAAAGAACTCTATGGCAAAACTCTAGGGAGAAAGAAAAATCAACCAAGAACAATACACGTCGATGGAAAATTGGCTAGTATATTGGAAGGGAAGATGACTCCTCCAAAATATGGTGATCCTGGAAGTCTAATAGTTATAGTTTATATTGGGAATGTGTAGATTCCAAATGTGTTGATTGACTTAGGAGTTGCAATCAATGTAATGACTAATGATAATTTGTCCACATCATCTCTTCTTGATCCACAATCAACTCCAATAGTTTTACAAATGGTTGACCAATCTGTTGCTAAACCCAAGGGGGTCATAGAGGATGTAACCATAAAAATTAAAGCATGAGATTATTTGGTAAACTTTATAGTGATTAAATGAAATAAAAATAAAGTTAGATATCCCTTAATCTTAGGATGCCCATGGCTAGACACTACTACATCCCTCATTGATTGTAGGACATAAAATATGATAGTTACTAATGGACATAAATAAAATAAGATATGTATATGTCCATCTACAAAAAAAAATTCCACTTCATGTAAGTAATGGTGGAGGGGTGATTTAGAGGAAGTTGAGGATGTTTTTTACTCACTAGTTGTGGTAATAATATTAGAAAACTCATAACAAATTTAGGATTAGGATTATTCTGAACTCCATTAAAAATTATTGGAGATAAAGCAAGACATGATAGATGAAAAAATGCAACCGATAATCCACCCTTTCACAAGGAACATAGATCTAAATGAGTGAATCTTCCATAACATCACTAAAATCCATAGACTATTGCCTCATAAATTCCCCTTGAATTCATTACTAAGAGAGTATCGAGTGGTAAATTCTCTCCACCCATATACAAACAACTACCTATCTTCTCAGGAAAGACATTGACAATTAATAGCTTATAGACTAGTTAAGAGGAGAATAACCTATTAAAGCTTTTACGCTCTCATACTCAATATTTTTCTTGGGAATATAGTGACATCAAGGGTATTCATCCCAACATTTGTACACATCAAATTCATACAATTGACTCTAGACTAGTTAGGTAGCCAAAAAGGAATATAAACCTTTCTTTGAGAGATATTGTAAAGACCGAGATTGAGAAACTTCTTCAGGTGGGATTTATTTATCCAATTTTAGATAGACAGTCAGTCTCCCTATTGGTTATAGTTCCTAAGAAAAATGGTAAATGGAGGGTTTGTGTGGACTATAGGGAATTGAACAAAGTAACTCATAGAGACTATCCTTTACCCTTCATTGACCAAGTTTTGGATAACCTATCCAAGAAGTGGTATTTTTCATTTCTAGATGGCTTTAGTGGATATAACTAAATCATGATAGCACTAGAATACCAATAAAAAACTACATTCACTTTCCCATGGGGGACATTTGTTTATAGAGTTTTACCTTTTAGCATATGTAATACTCCTGCCACTTTCTAAAGAGCCATGCTAGCAATTTTTGCTGATGTCACTCATGATTCTATGGAAATTTATATGGATGATTTTACAGTTTATGGAGATACATTCTAAGAGGCAATAGATAATTTGGGTAAAATACTCTCAAAATGTGAGAAATATCAACTATCTCTAAACACCGAGAAATGTCTTTTTATGATGGAACAAAGGATAGTTTTAGGCCACCATGTCTTAGCAGATAGATTTAGATAAAGTCAAGATCATTGTGCAACTTCCATCACCCAAGAATCAAGCTGAGGTACGAAGTTTCTTAGGTCATGCAGGCTATTATAGAAGATTCATCTTTGATTTTAGTAAAATAGCCTCTCCATTGTTTGCCTTTCTAACAAAGGATTCTAAATTTCAATGGGCGGAGGTTTGTCAAAAATGCTTTTGACATTATAAAGGACAAGCTAATAAATACTCCAGTTTTGAGAGGTCCAAATTGGAAGTTGTTTTTTCACATTCAAACTGATGCTTCCAATGAGACAGTAGGGGCTGTTTTCGGACAACAAGAAGGAGAGGCAATGCATGCAATCTATTACATTAATAAAAACCTCTCCCCAACTGAAACAAACTATACTACCACAGAAAAAGAATTTCTCGCAGCTGTTTGTGCAATCAACAAATTTCAAAATAACATCATAGGGCATGAAGTAATGTAATGTCCCCTCTTAAGACAATTTAGGAAATGGAGAAAATCAAGCAAAGAATGGATAAACCCTTTTGCTTCAACCTAAAATATCCCAATGTTAGCTATTTCGAACCCAAATGGGGTCGGAACTAGCCAAGGTGGTGGGATAGATTAGAAGAAAACAATTGGAACTCAAACATATTCAAATCAAAATTTTAACAACTGAAAAATAATTCATAATCACACTCCAACTGCTGCAATCTTCCAAAATTATTTCCTGCTTAACCATCCAAACAACATTTTTCAAACTTTGGATTTTGGGCCACAAAAATATGAAGAATAATACTCTAAAACTAGATCCCGCATAGCAAACACGAAACCCTAATTTTTCCCTAAAAATTAGGTCGCCCAACTCATTTAGGGTGTCAAATCAACCCCAAAAATTATAAAATCACTTTCTCCTTATTCCTCCTAATTTCTACAACCACATTCAATATTAAATTGATCCCAAATTGCAGATCTGAAATTTATAACAGTTAATTAATTAAAATGCACCCAGAATAGCTGAAACTTAAAAAATTAATATCTTACTCAATACTTGGAGTTTTTGCATGAAAAAAATTGCACAATAAAGTATAAATGAAGGGCTTTCCAATGAACTGCAAAACTGAATTTTCTAGATCACCAAAACCCACTCAAAACTGCCCCCGAAATATGCCTCCAAGTCGTTAGGGTTAGAATAAATGCTATAAATTAATTCCAGCTCATGCAACCCTTCCAAAACACTTAAACAATCATCCCTTGATCTGAAATAATTGATTAGACACAACAACAAATAGATCTAGCATGAACAACCTCAAAACATGACAGATCAAACCCCAAACCAAGTCGATTTGCCTCTAACAAATTGCAGCAATAATAATAGCCCCAAAGTACCACAAAACATTCACCCACATGCAGATTTATGCTTCAAATAATTGTGCCTTAAGCAAGTCACCAATGCTAGAATGAAGGAAATATTGCATAAATTCACTCAACACAAGAGAGCACAATGGAGAGAACAATGGAGTCTTTAATATTCTTCAATAATGGATCCAAATGAGAGAGAGCAATGCAAGAACTGAAATTTATTATAGTAGTTAAAAACTCTCTCCAACTGAAAGAAACTAAACTACCATGGAAAAATAATTTTTTGCAGTTATTCAATTAAAAAAATCCACCATTACATCGTAGGGTGTGAAGTAATTATAGACAAAAGACATCTTTGGATCATTTTCAAGCTCAAACCTCAAGCCCATGAGAAAAGAGAATGGGCTGAGGGTCTTCAAGTCTTCAATTTCAAAAATATCCCAAGAAGGGGACATTACAAGTAATTATTAATACAAATCATTTTGCCATTTGATATTTAATGAATAAACCTATGGTTCATGGTAGAATTGTTAGATGGTTGTTACTACAAGAATTCAATATTAATATTGTTGATAAAGCAAGTAAAGCAAATGTGGTAGCTTATTTTTTGTCAAGGCTAATTATTTTAGGTACAGATGAAAATGTAAATGACGATTTCCCATATGAGAATTTATTTGTAGTTTCCACAAGCTCTCCTTAGTTTTCTGATATTGCTAATTACTTGGCTACATAGAAGTTTCCATATTTTCTCACACCTAAACAAATAAAATAGTTAATTAAGTAAAATGTGATGTATTAGTGGTTTGATGGAATGATTTTTAAATGTGGACCTGATTATGTATTAAGTAGGTGTGTAGTTGAAGATGAAATGTTTGATATACTTAGAGCATGTCATGATGAACCATCAAGAGGACATTATTCAGTCAAAAGAATGATCCAAAAAGTTCTAGGAGATGGATAATATTGGCCTTCTATGTATAAGTATGTCAAGAAATATTTTTAACAATGTGATAAGTGCCAACGTATGGGAAAGCTAACACTGAAAACATAGATTCATCTTTAACCTCAAGTAGTTATGGATCCATTTAAGAAGTAGGGATTGAATTTTATTGGACCAATTGACCGACCTTCTTAATTAAATCAGTTCATCTTGGTATGCACAATTTTTGTGATAATGTGCTAGGGACGAGAACGTAGCAAATTTCTTATATGAACAAATTTTCCAAATATTTAGAGCACCAAGATTAATTATCTCGGATCAGGGACCACAATTCATGTCAAATGTGATCAACTCTTTTATGAAAACATATCATGTGAGGAAAAATAATTCATCCCCATATCACCCTCAATCTAATGGTCAAGTTTAGGTTACTAACAAGGAATTAGAGAACATTTGACAAAAATAGTAGATGTTTCAAGAAATAATTGGGTGCAAAAATTACCTGAGACATTATGGGCTTATAATATAACTTGGAAAAAAACCACTATATTTAATCCATATGATTTGGTCTATGGGAAGAATCCTCTATTTCCTATAGAATATGAGATCCAAAAATTAAGGACATTTGCAGAAATAGGAATTGAATTTTCTGAAGCACATAATTCAAGAATTATCTAGTTGAATGAATTAGATGAGATGATGTTATAGGAATTACATCAAACTAAGGTGATCCAACATCAAAGGCATAGTTGTGGCAATGACCGATCATATTAAACAAAGGAACTTTCAAAAAGGATATTGGGATTCTATTATTTGACTCAAAATAAAAGGAAGTTACATGAAAGTTATAAACAATATGGATGGGCCCATATCAAATTGAGTAAGTATACAAAAATGGTAGTGTAAAGCTCATCCCGATTGATGGTGAAAGAATATTGATGTTGTTTAATGGTCATAGATTACATATATACCATAAACCAACATCCAAATAAGAATTAAATAGGATGTTACAGGAAAATTCAACTATGAGTTATTTGGACGAGGTCTCCTTGTCCAAGTTAATTTAAGGATAAATTGATTTTTTTGAACAAAAAAGAAATAAATAGGGGATGATTGAAAACTAGAAATGGCAGCCATCTTCCTATGAAGGGGTGGTTGAAAACTAGAAATGGTGGCCATTCTTTTCAAACAAAAAAAAAGATTTTTTTTAGAAATAAAACACAGGCGGCTAAAAACCAGCAATGGAGGTCACCTCAAAATCTATGCCAAGAATAATTATACTAGAACAACAAGCATAAAATATTGTGCTGATAGAACATGTGACATGTGATAAATGATGAGGTATGCACCATCACTTCTTTATAAGTATTAAAATTTTAGTAAGGATGTGGTAATTATTAGTCTTATTAAAATTGATGATTCCACACTTCCCATATCTTCTCACATGATTTATAAATTTTCCACTAATTGATCACATGTTCCCTATTTATTCCATCTTCTACTTCATTAAATTTGGTTATCCTTAACCAATTCATATTTTCCTACACCCAAATAATTTCCATTCCTATACTCTTTCCATTTTCATTCTTGCGCTCTCTTCATTTCCATTCCCACACTCTTGTCATTCCCATTCCTACACTCTCTTCATTTCCATTCCTCCGCCCTTGTCATTTCTGTTTTGTACCAAAATGGGTATTAGGCTCCACCATGAGACCATCAAGCTCCAGTTGAATTACTAGGCATAACTCTTAAGTTCATGGATATATTTGAAAAAGTGGGATGGATGGATTTTATGATAATGTACGAGGACTTCAACCCAAATATGACAGAGGAGTTTTCTACAAATCTCAAGTGGATGAGTATTCGAAAGTGAAATGTACAAAAATTTTATTTAGTTCCTCCATTATTAGTGAATTTTTTGGTATTCCATAGAGACAAAACAACTGGTAAATTTTTTGAGGAATCCTTATTTTGAAATAATTAGAAGGTTTTCCGTCGGGAAGAGAGAGAAGTTAGAGTTAGTTTTTGATAACAAAGGAAAGGCAAAAGGCATAAAGAGAAACAATTTTCTTGAGCCATGGGCCGATGTGGCAAAGTGGGTAATTATGTATTTTACCTGTTGGCTAGATTTTATGCACAACGTAAAACCTAGGCAATCATGAGATAAATCTTCCTCATTTAACGGTGAGGCTCCCGTGTAAGATGTTTACGTATTTTGCAGGGGCGAATCCTAATAACTACTTTAAGGGGTTTTACTTTAATTCCCACAGCTCGTGAACCATAGCTGGGCAATTTTGCAGCAAGTAAGTAGCTGTGATGAGAATATTTGCAGAAGGGAGAAAAATAGAAGTAGGGAAAGAAGAAAGGAAGATGTGTTGACTCAACCAATAGTTATTAGAGTTGGTCTCATCCACACAAATTAAATAAACAGAGAAAACTCACAACATTCAGCAGTAAGGGAAAGAAATAACTTCTAATCCTAGATCTAAGATAACACAAAGTTTATGTAAAACCTCAAATAGAACTGATGATCAAAGCATCGTAGACACAAAGTTCTCTGAAAATCCACATTTTATTCAATTCCCCTTCTTTCACAGAAATCACACCAAGGGTCCTAGCACAAAGTATGAAAACTCAAGAATTCTCTGCTAAACAAATTATGATGAAGAAATTGTGATGATTTAACCCATAGGTTCTTCCTCTATTTATAGTGCATAGAGGGCAATTACAAATATGAAGCTTCTATGAATTCCCGCATGTGGAAGTCGTAAAGGAAACAATTAGCAAACTTCCTCCTAGAATTCCTCTTTGCATGACATGCATGATATAACTAAAAATAGAACCTTTTATTCTACATATTTGCCACCTATTTCCAAGTAATTGACTTTTTCCAGTAACTTGAGGTAATGAATTTTAAACCAATCACTTAAGTTTTACAATTCAATTGATTACTCAATTTCTTTGTCGGAGAAAATAAGAGAAAGAAGAAGAAAGAAAATAATTTATTCCAACTGCAACACTCTTCGTTTTGTTCTTCTTCCATACTCTTCATGTTGATCCAACATTCATTATACTTCTTCTTCATCTACTTTAACAATGAATTATATGCATGGTAGCTTATCCTGAACCTGAGAAACTCTTTATCCCACATGGTTGACTATTTTCATTTGATTCTCACCAAACTAGATCTGACATCATCATAGATTTTTACCAACTTCTTCACCCGAATCTATTTCCTCTAAGCAGTTGATTATGATTATCTTGCAAGTGTTGCCTCTGACCTATCTTCCCCTTTTATCCTTGAATTTTTTGTAGTTCTTCTCAAGTATGTGTGCCAGTGAAATCTTTTCCATAAACAATTCAAACAAAACTCGTCACCCTTTATTTTTAATTGCATATGAGCAATTTTAAATTCTGGAAAGCATTCCGAGTGAAGGAAAATATAAGTAGACTCAATGTGGGCTTCAACTGGAAGATTAGGAATCCATGCACAAACTTTTGAAAGGGATTTTGCATGCAATGTATGAATAACTTCCACATGGGCTCCATTAGAAACAAGAAGATGAGATTCTTAGATATCCACGAGAATCATTTAAATGACTTCTACTTTGGATTTAAATGTTGCGTTGAAAATCATGAAGGAAAGCATCCTGGATTTTAGAAAGGGTAGCAGGCTTTGCAAAATAGAAGATAAGACGTGAAGAATGCACAATTTGTCTCTAGAATTCTCCCTTTAAAATTTTTGTTGAAATTGGAGGAAAAGGCTTATGGAATTGCATGGAAACAAAGAAGACAAGTTGTTCTAAATTCACGACAAGCTGTAGAATGTCCATTCATTTGGTCTAGCAAGGCTCAAGGAAGGACTGATTATTTTGATCAATTACAGGAGCAGTTTAATTTCAGTCATCCTCCTCGATTTACGAGCCACAGATCCATTCTTTCACCAGGAAGAAGAGTGTAAACTCCTCCAGATCCGGATCGTTACCAGAATAATCCAGCAATTAAAATTATTCACAGGTCTATTCTCAAAGAAGATGTGCTCCTCTTATAATGCAGAATCAACCACTTTCCCCTACAGCACCTAGTCCATGGGATGCAGCCTTTGGACCTTTGAATTTTACTCCTCATATACATGATCTACCTAAAAGGATGACAGAATTTTCCAAAATTCTTTAGAGACGGCAAGCAGAATTCAGATGATCACTTGGTTGCATTCTTTATATCATGTGAAGTGCTTGCAGTATAACATGAAGATTTCTTTGTCTGGCTCTTCATAGAAAGTCTGCATGATTTGGCTGGAGAATGGTTCTATCGGTTAGCTCTTGGTATAATAACCAACTGGGCTACTATGCTTGATGAATTCTTGAAGATATTCAAGTCAACTGAAGATTCCAGTACTTTGATAACTCAACTAACTTAGCTAAAGAAGGATCCATAGCAGCACATGCGAGATTTTATTGCAAAATTCCAAATCATACTTTACAAAATTTTGGCATCTGCTTCTCTGAGTGATGAGAATCAAAAGGTATTCTTCATCAATACATTACTTTTTGAAGTAGGTTATCAACTGCAAAGAGCACGTCCTACTAACTTGTTAGTAGCCCAAAACATGGTGGTTGAAATTGAAGACGACCTCATCATGGTTGGAAAGATAAAAAACAACACTTCTAGAGCTGAAATTTCATCTTCTGCTACTACTTCCAATTCACTATTGCAAAAGTTAGAAAATGAGATGTTGCAGATGAAGAACAAATGGCTCAAATGGCTCAAGGAAACAACATTGTCGTTGCTTAAAATTTCAACAACAACCGAAACCGCATTTTTGGTTCCCAAAGATTAGCAATTAAAGATGCTCCCAAAAACAACGTGGAGATGAATGAAGAAGACCAGGAAGATGTCACTGATTAGCTCAAGAATGATGATTTTATAGGTCTTGCTGGCGATTCCAAAATTAATTACCTAAACTACAAATATGAACATGACCATGAGAAACTTCTTGAAGACAATCATGGTCATAAATAAGCAGTATTTATAAGATTGCAAACTCATCAAGCTAAGGCATTAGCTGATGAAAAAAAAAGGGGCAGCCCTTTACCTTCTTCCTTGGCTCCCAGAGATAAGTATGTGAGTTCTTCATCTCAACCACAAAAGGCATCTTAGGTATCTGAATCTAACGCATTTATACCTTCTTTTGACATTCTTGATCATGTCAAGAAAACTTGAGATCAAATGTCAAAAGCTGAATAACTTAGAGTCTTTCCTATGAAGCTAAATAGGCTAGTCAAATATGTGCAATCACCAGGACCATCTATTTCATCAAAGGGCATTTTCCCTGAATCCAATGATACTCCTTCCCAAAAAATTTTGCAATGGGCTAAGGAAGTGGATAAAGTTCCAAAAGAAATATGCCCTAGAGCCTGAAGTGCATCCAAAACATAAAATTCCAAGAATAGAGCCCTCAATTGAATCCAGGCCAAAGAAGAAACTTAGGTCATCCCAACCAACCCAAACTATTGAAGAGCATTAAATCGAGAATGCTTCTGACAATGTCATGCTAACTAGAAGTTGCAAATGCCTCAATGAGCATTACCCCTGAGCCAAAGACCTATAGAAAGGTGTCTCCATCTGCCTATGGAAAGACATCCAAACCCTGTTAATCAGAGGAGGAAATCAAAGATGCACAAGTTGTCCTGGTAATCCCCTTTTGGCTGACAAAAGATTAGGGCCTATGATTGAAGGTGATCTTAGCCCACCTTTTGATAAAGATATTCTTGTCTCCTACAGGTTCTGGCCATTTCTAAACAGTAAACTTATGCAAAGAGTTCGGAGGAGAATCAAGGGAGATGGATTGGTCAATGTGCCCATACTTTCTATTCAAGGAAAGGATGCAAGTATATCCCAATTAAAGGCAGCGAAAGATCAAATGATATAACAACTCCAGCAGACAAGTGGAGAATAAAAATCATACAATCCAACAACTCCAAAAGTCATTAGGGATCTAACCACGGTGTGTACTTCTTAGAAAAAAATCAGAAAATTCAAGCAATGCAGCAAAAAATTGGACAACTAGAGCTGCTAAAGGTAGTTCACTCTTTTAAGCAGATCAAGGAGAAAACGACGTTCTATTAAGCATCTCCAGATCAAATGGCCCAAACGAATATTCCCATACTCCCACAAGATTATGTTCATAGAACACCAACAGATGGTCAAGTGGATGCATTCAGTTTTATTAGCTTAGGAAGGTGCCATTATTATTATAAAGTGTTGAAAGAAGAAAAGAAAATCCTCCATGATAATAGCGCAGTGCTCTGCCATTTTTATGAGAAATCACACACTTAGACTGGTTTGATTTCTGACTTTCGGGTGACCACTTTTATTATTTATTCTTGAAATAAACGAATTTTATAACCTGACAAGTTCAATAGGGTTCGTTCTACTGAATCTCTAGAGTTTGAGAATGATAGGCAATTTATGGCCACATATTCAACATCTGATATAGTTGGGAAGAATTTACTATGTGAATTCTATGTTCACAAATTTTTGTTACCTGAGCAAATAGAGATTCCAGTCAACTTGAATGTAGGGGAAGTGTAGATAAGGCCTTTTATCTCCACACTAAGACATCAATCAATGTGGAGGGCTCTATGTGGAAATTGTTTCAGAAAGTTGTGAAGCATTTAAATGCAGGCCTCCTGACATGAGGCAAATGTTCCTTCCTTGCACCTCGTACGTTGTTACAAATATATCGTTGGCAAATGCGTTGAAATTGTCTGTGACTGTGTTAGCATATGGATTTGTATGCATGCAAATGACATGCAACGGTGTGGGAACGAAGTCCCTCCTCAATGAAGGTGAGGCTGCCTTTATTGAAAACCAAAACTGTATTTACATCTGTACATTCAAAATTGTATGTGGGGGGTGTTTTGGAACATCAATGGAAAGAAAAGTGAATGAGAGAGATGGAATGGAATGAAGGAACAAAATGGAAAGGAATGAATGGAAGGAACATGCAAGAGTTAGGTAAAAGCAGAGCCTAATATTGCATGGAGAAGAACAATAAATAACTAACACAAATAAAATGGAGTTTGCAGTTAGCCAAACAAGAACGTGTAAAAGGGAACACACATGAGAAAGTAGATAATCAGAGATTGATCACTGTGAACTAAGAACAACAGATTAATAACGTTGACAATAAGATCAAAGATGATATTTAAATGCAAGATTCAAACACCTAACATATAATGAACATAAGAACATCAAATGTTACAAGAGACAATGAATGAGACACAAAGTTCGTATTTCATTAACTCCAAAATGTTTTCATAAAAGAACACATAGTTTTTTCCTCAAACAAAGCTTGCACACAAAAGTATTTTCTTATCCTCTCTCAAAGTCACCCTTTACAAATGAGCCCCTCACTTCCTTTTATAACCCAAAAGTTGGTTACAAAGTAGTTATGGTTTAACATGATCATTGAATAAGGCACCTAAGTTACCTTTGACTTTTTGTAACCAACTTTATTAAAAGCCAACCAAAAATAGAAATTACTTAAAATGTCCATAGTTTCCCGAAAGCAAATCAACAACATCCTTTTTTAAATTTCACTTTTAAAACATACAATAATAATCAGTGCCTTATCCATTGAAATGGGGTCTGCCTATCTCAAGCGTATGAGAAATGGACTCTCCCACTTCGTTAAATATCAAGAAAATTATCCCCCTGAACTGCCGATGAAATTAGGATATGTCGCTTTTGCCAGTTGAAAAGATCTAAACCTTCCCAAAGTTTCAAACATTTTTTCTTCTTCAGGGGTTCATTTGGTCGAAGAATAGCCTCACAAAATACCTGTAATTCCAAGAATCCTACTTGGCATATCATTTAAATTAACAATTTTAGATTGAGCGTTCTTAAATAAGTTCTTTAATTTTATGCACCACTCCATTGAAGACTAATGAGAAATTGTTGGCGGGAGTATACATGTCCTTAAACAATTGTGAAACTTGCTCTTCCACCTGCTCTGATGAACACCTTTGATTATGTTCATTTACAAGGTTGCAAGGAATCTCAGCTATGAATTCTTGAATCAAAGAGAGTGAAGTGAAGGCTTCATTGCACATTTTCTCATAATGGATCATAGAATCCTCAAGAAGCGTCTTCCTTGATTTGAGATGCAGATACCAAAGAAAACGTGTCCGTTGATGTTCAAATTCGAGAATTCCTTCAATGGCTAAAACTGAGGATTCCATACTTGTCCTCTCCTGCAAACTAGGCAATATCTCATCCAAATTTGATATATTAGAAACAAAAGTTTCTTTAAAAGAAAGAATTGAATCAAGATATGCACTGACATCTTCATGAAGCTTAACCACGTTGTCTTGATCGTCCCTTGGCCTAAAACGAGAATCTCTGAAAGTCAAGTTTTAGTGACATGGCCTAATGTGCTTATTTCTTTTGACAAATGGAGAGTTTCTTTATCAGGGGCAGCCACTGCATCAGGTACTGGGAAAGTGGACGATATGGGATTTATAAAATGTTGAACATATTCCACCAATTGATTTTTTTTGGCCTTGAGCTGAGAGTTATGAGACTTATATTTCTCAAGTCTCTTTAGCACGATATCAATTGAATCTCGAGCCATCACCATGTCACTTTCTAATGTAGACCTCCCAAGTCCAAGTCTGGAAACTTCATAATCACTAGGTGTCATGGCATCACGCCCCTTATCAACTTATGGGATGGCAAGATCTGTAAATCTGTTTCAGTCATTATCCACCATTATTCGAGAAAGCACCTTAGGCTTCTTTGGAATGACATCGTTTGAAAGTTTGAAAAGGGCATCAAAATCAATGTCAATTGCCTTGACAACCCTCTTCCTTTTCTTGATTTTGCAATCAACCCAAGAAAGGAGTATCATTCACTATTTTTGCATACAGAAGCCTAGAGCTCAAAGCAACATTCTCATTGTTCTCAACATCATGAGATTCTGCAAGAATCCTTTCCACGACCTCAATTTGAGGAGAAATAACCTCGATATCCACCTCTTGATCATTCGGGAGATTTTGGGAAATCTCTTCATGAACTGTAGGTTCCGAAGTGTTCGATATTTGAATTACCTGCACTGAGTGGACGCTTGTGCAATGTATGGCTTAGGATTTTTTGTCACGAGCTTCTAAGAACCATCAACAATGTGAGTATAAGAATCTCTACTTGAAATAGAAAATCCTGATACACGCTCTCTTCCTTCTTCTGGGGCTAGGACCCTTAGATTTTCTCCTCGTGACACATTCTTCAGTGAAGTGGGTTTTGGCAACCACTCCTTTCTTGCTTGTTGCGTATGACTGGATGACACGGAGGTTGATTGAAAAGGGGCTTTGGTTGAATTTAGACCTCGAGTTGGCAAATTTTGTGATCATGAAGTAATCTTGAATTGATTATAACTTGGAAAGTTCTCTTTCATACCAAGATATGCTTCTTTCAAAAATCGGTTGATTCTTGCTATCAAGAGAAAATTCATCTCTTTTGGTCCAATCAATTCGTGACAATGGGGTAAAATCAACTGCATCATATGAAGGATCAATAACATCTTCATCATCATTTATGAATGAATCTGGAGGGTTCCTGATGCGAAAGGCCTTGATCTGAGCAAGGGTTAGGTGAGAAAACTCTTGTCTTCTTACTTCATGTTCGTTCGAACAGGCGGCCCAGAAATCTTCCATGGTAGGGTTATGTTGATACTTTTCTCCAAGAATCTTCTGCATATATCCATTGATATCAAACTGGGATCTCTTCACATATGGATGAATTGTGATGAGGGCAAACTCTTTTTCCATGAGTTGTGCACTAAAGAAATTTGGACATTGGTATTCCCTGATTTGGATTGGGAAATAAATTCCTAAGCGATGCTTGTCACTGAGAAGACAGTGAACTTGGAATAATTGTTACGCAAGCTCCATTAATGCCCATCTGTCACTGACGTACTTAGGAAGCTTCCATGGAGTACTAGCAAAGTCAGCTTACGCGAATGTAGGAAAAGGATGAAAATTGAATAAACCAGGTTCCGTATTGGGAAATGGCATCCATGGATTCTTTAGAAAATCTTTCCTCTGTATTCTGATTCAGGTTTCGAATCACGCAGAAGGTGAATGCATCGTTGACTCTTCTGAAATGGTGAGAGCTATTTTTGAAACTGAGTTGCGGATAATAATGGAAGACACACTATTTGACGGCCCCATGACTCCTCTTGTCTCAAGTGGCTAAAAATAGCTTTATTCTTGCATTGCATAATTCAGATACAATGTCATGTAGAACATCCAGTCATCTTCACTTCGATCAATTCTTTGTGAAGGGTATTACTGATGATGGTGGCCCAATCCACAAACTCTCTTGTGGCAAGGATGATATAGATAAACTGATACATCCATGGGTGGAAAATCCTAGCAGAGCGTAAACTGAAGACTTGACTCAGGAGAGTAATCATGTCCCCGATTTCTTCCACGAACTCAATGCGGTACAGTTCTTTAGGAAACCGGTCAATTCGAGGCCTCTTGGTCACTAACCAGTTGTTATTAACCATCTTGCTCCACCTGAGGGGTTCTTCATCCCAAAATTCTTGTGATATCCGCATTCTCAGGGAAGTCAGGTATGCTAAGCAACTCCTCAATGTGCTCTAGTGTGACTAAGAGGAATGGCTCGCGATTATCTTTAAAAATTCCTTGTCTCTCGGGATCATAATGCTCCACGCAAGCGATAACCAACTTTGGGCATTGCACTGAAACCGGAAATGCTGCTACTTGGGGTAGACCACTATGGTAAAGCCTATCTGAGAATATGGTTTTACCTTCAGCTTTCACCTGATTGCAAAACTATTGCACATTGATATGACCTAGATTTGTATCAGTGATATTATCATATGCCGACTTGATGGAACTCGGAGGAATGATTCCTTGGAATTCGTACTTGAGCGCGGACTTATTCGATTTCTCCACTGGCTTCCTCTATCTTCCTGCAAATTTATTAGATTTTTCGGCCATTATGAATTTTATAGAAAAATGACTCAGGCACGTAAAACAATGCAAACAGGGCCAGGTCTTAGTCTCCGAAACTCCCGTCAATGCAAGAAAAATATGATTTGTTTTAATATTATTATTATTATTATTTTAAAAATATTAATAATAATAACCAATCCCGGTTACAAAATCCTTATTTTTAAAAAAAATATATCACACTGAGAGTAGGCTCGAAATTCGATTCTGGCGACAACGATTTATGTATATATATATATATATATATATATATTAAAAATAAACAAAATCTCCTGATTTTATTATTCCAATTTTTTAAATTTAATTTGCCTGAGCAAATTCTCCTTGTTGCCTATTGCCTGAACTTATGAATGCGTACTTTGGGCTTTCCTCCTTCCTGACAGCTGCGAGTGTGTGGACGTATGGTGCATGCGTGAAAACAATTTGCTGGACTGTGTCTTTGGCTGCGTTTCCTCCTGAAAAATGCGTGGTGAGTGCTTTGACCTGTGTTGGAAAATGCTTTTAAAACTGGTGCATGAAAACTTTGCTCTCTTTATCTCCCTTTCCCACTTGAATGCTCCTCTACGGCAGTAGCAAGGCAACAATTCATAGTCTTCAATATGGGCGAGTCAAGGCTTTTTAAAATCATTTTTCTATCAAGTAGTGACTAGCCGTGGTGTCCTTTGGTGAGTGATATAGGCGATTCGAACCTTTAGGCTTGCACTGTTGTTTTCTTTCAACTTTGTTTGGGCTGATGACATTGACTAAGGCATTTAGAGGAGTGGATAATCAATTCCCCCCCCTTGGCTGGGAAAGGGTATACTTGCTTAATCCTTCTGCCAAATATGCATGGTGAAACTCCTACTGCATGCTTTAAATGACTTAGTTCTAAGATTTAAGACATCTTCCGTTGTTCTTTAGAGCTCTTTTGACTTTATGAAGTGCGTGATGATTCTTGGGGAATTCGTGGAACATTAGTTGATAAACTTCTTTCAATTATAGCTTTTCTTACCTAAAAAGGAAGAAGCTGACATCTCGACTTTCAATTGCCCTTAGCTTGCTGTCTCTTGAAGTGCGTGTCACAGTATGAATATCTTGGCCTCGATTTTCACAAGAAGCTCAATTGGGATACGTGTAAGATGAAAAGAATATGAGGCATGGAGAACTGACTTCATGCGCTTCCAAAACAGCGTGGACATCCGAATGTTGAGCTATGGCTGCGTGGTGAAAATCTACCAGGGTCCTATTTGGGTTACTTGTCACATTAGGCTGTGTGTTAGGTACAACTGTGAGGTATGCTGTGTTAGTGAATGATAAGTTCAAAATGGCTGTATCTCCCTACAAAGGATCCAAAAGCGATGGGATCTTCAAACAATTTCATTTTACTTCATTAGACTATTGTCCCCTATGAAATCATCTTGGCGTGAAGGATAGGTACCTTTCTTTAGACTGCATTTCCCACCATGACCAATGCGTGAACAATGTTATCTTAAAAATAAATAGAAAACATGAAGACCTGACAGGTGGCCTAGGGCATGTCGAATTCGTGTTCGAAAAGTTGCACAGACGAAAGAACACATGGATGAAGCCAAAAGCACAAATGGATGATCAAATCAGCGATTATATTCAACCTATGATGAAATGCCCAAATCTTAACAAAGACATAAAAACTATGTGAATGATAAAGTTTAGAATGGTGATGTGGAGTTAGATAATATCACATTTCATTGAAGCGTCATACACTAGCTATTACAAAGTTCAACTGTGACGTATGAACATTGTGAAAAAACTATACACGGATTAAACATGTAAATCGGAGGTTGAAAAGATCGTCATTTCTCGGCTAAGGATTAGCTCCCACATGATTAGATGTGAGACACGGAAGATGGGCAACACCTAAGCGAACCGTGGGAAGCTATCCAGGACTTGTGTTAATTATGTAATCTATCTAGGGGCGGTCAAAACAGAGTAGCATTTCATACTTAAATGTTCAAGTTACATTGACATCAACGCAGGTATGAGTCCAATTTAAAGAGTTGACTCCATGATAGAGCTATCTGAGGAAAACAAAATAAAAGGTATTGCCATGAATGCGTAGAGCTCGAGAAAATATGCACTTTTAGCGAAAATGACACCTGAAACGGAGCCACAGAATGAAAGTTATGGCTCATGCAAGTTTTTGCTGCTACGTCTTCCCGGACCCTTTCCAAAAATGGCAAATTTTTTTCCTTGTATTTTTTTCACCCAAAATCCAAAAACGGAAAAAATTGCCAAAAAAGGAAAAAGAACGCTGATTTGCAAATCTGGCCATTTCTCAACGAAAACTGCCCGTCGCCAATCCCACTCCCTGGCGAATTATAGTATTTTTTCCTCCCGAGGCCTTCTAAGCCGATATCCGGTAACACTAGGTTTAAAACTCAAGTGACAGTTTCACAAGATCTTGCAGTTGGAAGCTCATGAAGATCAACTGTTGGCAGAAAAAGTTTGAAATGCTTAGAAACGTGAGACCATAACATGCAGACCACATGATAGCAACTAACGCCAAAAATTCTTAGGTACCTTACTCTGCAAGAGGGAAATCAGGCTATGGGAATCTGAAACCTTATTTCTCTGACCCATATTCCATTTTTTTTTTAACATCTAAGTAATGCAAACAGGGCGTTGAAATAACCGAACAAGTTTCATTTTCCCTACAAAAGTTAGATGGCAACTTCGAATTTGGATCTTATGTGTATACGAAATGGGAACTAAAATACCAGTTTGCCACTTGCAAATGGCAAGCATGAGCTGACAAAATCTCCCGTTATTATTCCCCCATGTTGGATGAATCGGGAAATGGGCGGCTTACCCTGTTTGCCAAAGTTCCATCTGAACGGCAATTGATGTCGAAGTATGCTACAAGCGGTAGAATCCATCAAAATGGAAATCATGCCTAAGGTTAGCCTTTGGTAAAATCCGATAACCACTATGAATTCTTCACGATGCCCATGTCATTCTGTATAGCTGGCAATAATGATATTCCATGAGAACAGTTTACAATTTACAAACCCTTTGTATTTTCTTAAAAAATATTAAACTATCAGTGGTGCAATCAGTTTGAATGTCTTAACGAAGAATTATAGTACCTAGTTTAGTTTGGATCTAAAATTTCCCAGAATTTTGCTAAAATGGAATGTTTACTGCCCAACAGAGGGCAAATGTTTGTTCTTATATTCTTGTTAATGGTAATCACTGCAAAATATCCAAAAGTAATTTATTTCTATGCTGGAGACGAGGATTCTTGTTGATCCAGACTTGTACCCCAATGGACGATTGTGTGTGAAGCAAAGACCAAAGTGATCACGACAAACGATACGATCTCCAAAATGGGCGGCATCCAATCGCTGCAAGATTACCCCCATACTTTTGAAGGAATTTTCAAAATTTCCATGTTTATTAATTTTGCGAAGTCTAAATAAGCTGATAACAAACTAGTGGACAAGTATAAATAGAGCATCTCCACATTTGTGTTTGATTTCAAGGCGTATGTACTTCCAAATTTTAATATGGCATTCTTTGCTTGGCAACAAAGATATGAGTTACTCCTAGAAGTCTACAAAAAGAAAGAGATTATGTCTCCAACTAACCTATGGTGGTCAGTAAGTAAGAAGAGCAAAGGACATGCAAAATCATGGTAGAAATGCAAGAGAAGTGGGTAGGTATGCGGTTCAGACCGCCACTATACTAGCACTGTTCCAAGATGGAATAATACACAAGATCAACCAGCTGAGACTTGTTAAAATATAGCACTTTATATAGCATGTAAGACAGTTATGTAGTTGTTCGGTTGGTAACTATTCAACCAACCTGTAACCACCTCTTCACATATAAAGAAACCTCTGCCTGTGTCATTTGAATAGTGCAATTTGCTCTCTCTAATTATTTCTTCTCTTTGCATATGCTAACATTGGTATTAGAGCATCTAAGGTTCATAGCCCGAGGAATCCCTTGAAGGGTACAGGAAAGTGCAAATGGTTTGAGGAAACCCAGTCACAGTTTGAAAAGGGCACAAACTACTTGCGTCTACAGTTGTGCAGGAAAAACGATTGTTACAAAGTCAAAGCCTGGCTTATTTGCATTTTCGAGGACAGAGAAGAAAGGAGAAACGTCAAACCAGTCAAGTTATAGTTGCTAGGGCATTTTATTGGCTTATTTGCATTTTCGAGGACAAAGAAGAAGTGGTTTGAGGGTGTGAAGTCGAGGGTTTGTTCGTAGGCACAATTCGTGGGCAGACAAGGGTAAAAACACAGTCAGTTTTGCACAAAACCGTGGCTGCTCAGAAGGGCAATAAAACTCAGACATTGAAGAAAATACGCTGGGAAAAGTCGTGGCAAATCGTGTGAAGGTAGAGACATCCGTTGTAAACAAGAAAGTGCCCAGTTCGTTGCTGAATGTGCCCAGTTCAAAAACGTGCCCAATTTGTTGATTACGTGACCAACCAGAAGCTATACCCAGTCGCAAATAAAAAACGTGACTAGTTGTGAGGGAAGATTAATATTATTTGGCAAAATAATATTATTTTCAGGCTTAAACAACAAAGGTATTCATTCGATTTGCTAGGAGTAATTATTTTTTAATATTATTTGCATGAATAAGTAATATTGTTTTATTATTGGTTTGGGCAAACTAATATTTAATTATTTCCATTACTTTGGAATAATAAAATGGCAAATATTTCACACTTAACTTTGCCGGAGACACAAAAATTAACAGGCACTAATTTCAATGTTTGGAGTCATAAGATTTTAACGGTCGCGGAGTTTCGTGATTGTGATAAAGTAATCAAGGGTGATGAAAGTCGACCAACGACGAACTTCGAGGATTATGACAAAACGTCATAATGAAGCGTTATTACTTCTCAAGTTGTCGGTGTTGGATGATATGATACCAGAAGTGTGGAATGCCACTGTGGCAAACACGTTGTGGGCCAGTCTGAAGGGTAAATATCAGACGTCAAAAAAGAGTCGGGTTTTATACCTGAAAAATATGCTCTTTTCCGTAAAGTTACAAGAAGGTGGATCGCTGTCTGAGCACCTACTTCGGATGAAAGACCTCTGAGACTAGTTATCTTCCATCAACAAAAAGGTGGACAACTATGATATGGTAGCTTTGGTTTTGAACAACTTACCTTCTTCGTATGAGTCATTTGTGGAGGCACTCCATTTAATGGTTGAAAGTCAAACACTCACGTTTGACAAGGTGAGTTCCTACCTGTTGCAAAAGGAGTGGAGACAACTTCAGGCATAATCTAATTGTGACCATTCAGAGAGTGCTCTTGTCACTCAGTCAAAAGGGAAAGTGGAGACGTCAGTCCGGTGAGTCTTCCACCCGGTATTAGGTCACATGCTATTACCGTCACAAGGTTGGGCACCTCAAGAAGGATTGCCGGAAGTGGAAGTATGATCTTTCCCAGTAGAACAAAAAGCCATGTAATGAGGAACATGTGGCAGCAGTTGCAGAAGAACGGGATTCGGATGACGGGCATGCTCTTTATTGTCGTACGACATCATGCTCGAATGATAGTGGTACCAGTTGCTGGATCATTGACTTTGGTTCGTCTGCACACTTTTCATGTCGTAGGGACTGGTATGTTTCATTTACTACAAATATTTTTTTTGAATCAGTAGTACTAGCTGATGGAGTTTCACTTGCAGTAGAAGGGATAGGAGATATAGGCATTGTATTGAATAATGCTCATAAATTGTTGGTACAAAATGTTAGATATGTACCTTCTTTACAAAAGAATCTTCTATCTATTCATCAATTGACTGCAAATCCCAATATTTCTATGGATTTTTGTGGAAAGAAGTGTGTTGTCTCTGATGTCAAATGGAGACGGATAATTGCCCTTGGTATTGAGGAAGGTGGTCAGTATCGGCTTGTTGATCCGGCTGTGATCAACATGAATGCACGTGTGGAGGACAGCTCCACCATTCAGGAACTGCAGGAGGCTGCAATGCTTTGGGAGGAAGCCATTCCTCACAAATCTGTTGACTTGGATATAGTCAACCTACATGCACCTATTGTGGAGGGAATATCCACTATACCAGGTGTACGGGAGGCGGACATTCCTTGGGAGGATGGATCAACTCTGAATGCCACAGCGGACTAAGAAATTTCCATGATTTGGCGGCATGCTTGATCGACCCTTTTATCCATTTTATTCTCTTCGTTAGACCCACTTCCTACACAATCTTTACATCCATCAATACATCCAATACACGTGTGCATATAAGTAAAATAAGCAGTATTAAATGGTATGCGAGTACTGCATTCAAGAAGCATAAAGGTCATTACAATAGAATAGTAACACTCATAAGTGACCAAAAGACCCGCAAACAAACCGTTTTAGAGTACAACCATTAGAATCAATGACATGAGTAATAGTGTCAAAAATAGAATAACCCCAATCCACCATGGTCATATAATCAAATACCCATATAACCTTGTGCACCCAATACATGAATCATAACATGCATCTAGTATGAATATTGCCATAGCATAGGATACTTCAATGAGATGCATGATATGATCAGAATGCAACAAAACATCATAATAAGCCAATCATATTGTATGTAAATCCTAACATCATCCACTAGCATGATAACCATTCCATTAGCAAGATTCACAGTAAACATATCATCAACACATCACATGTAATAAATCAGATCTAGAAGTCATGCTTGCATCTCACTATAATCATCAGACTTATTGATGAACTAAAACTTTGCATCTCACTACAATCATCAAACTTATTGATGAACTGAAACAACATAAGTGTGTATATAATCACAAGTCTCGACCACACTTGCCAAATAGATCATAAGGGGTCAAAAAATTGCATGATATCAACACCATGGGAAATAATCACTCGAGTAAAAAAATTGGCCTCACATGCAGACACAAAATACGTTGCATAAAGAATGGTCTTTGTACCTTCAAACAATTTCTCTTTAACATCAGTTATAAGTAGCACAGTGTCAATCCAGTAGTTGATTGTTTGAGTTAAGCACTAGTTCAAGCTCTCCTCTTTGTGTTTGATGCATGCGATCATGATACTAACACTTGCAATAATTGTACATATCTGATGCAAAATGTGCATAAATCAATCAAAAATTGCATGGTGGTAAGTCAATTTCAGATTACTACTTGCAAGACGAACTCTATCATTTAGGATGATTGTGTGTATTGCATGAGTTGGAATGCTAGAAGCTAGTACGTGAGGCTCATTTTAACAAGGTTGCAAGTTGCTTTGGAGTTGAAAAGACACCTGCAGTATTCATAAAACATTTCCTTTGTTGTTTGTTGTTACAAGTGCCAACCCAACCACTCGTGTGAAAGGAAAGGCACTTTGGAGAATTCTTTGACCAGGTGCATTAACACTTGGAGTGATTCCAGTGTGAATTGGAATTTATATGAAGTAGAGAAGAGGAAGCACTGTTCGAGCTTCATGGGTGGAGATAGAGTCAAATTTGAACTGGCTTCTTGTGAGGAGGTAAAACAGAATTGAAAAGTCTGGAAGATCCTTGAGGAGGGTGGTCTGGTTCCCTACATGGAACAACTTATAGGTTTTGATTCAGTTCTGGCCACGAAATTTGCCTCCTCTTGGAAAGCTAGGAAGGTGGAGGTCAGGGGGGTTGAATTTGAAGTTTCAGAGAAGTCAATTGCCAAGGTAACAGGTACGAAATCAACAGGGCCAAAGATTTTCAAAGCCAAAAGAGGAAAAGAAGAGGAAATCAATTGCTTTCTGAAGGGTAAAGAAAAATCGATAAACTCCATATGGGTTATGCCAGAGACAGCCTTCCCAAGCTGTGGGATGACGTTCTTCTGCAACTTACGAGGTACACGACTCTTGAAGGTCGCTTCAAGGTGGCCTACTACCATTTTATACTTCTAAACCACTTCAGGCACAAATGACTTATAAGTCTGCCCTTTTTCTTGCTTCTTTCCCTGGAGAACTCTGTTACGTAGTTCCAAAATGGCAATGTGGAAGCTCCAATTCACCAGGGCCTCAGTCTTCTTCTCTAACATGTTGCTATGGGCCAGTTCCTAAAGTGTCTATAGTTGACGGGAGACCTGATGCGGCGGGTATGGGAAAGGGGAAACTCAAAACCACAATTAAGATCCCTGGGGATAATTAGAACAAGAATGGCAAGGTTCAACACAACTTGAAAGAGGCTGAGGGCTCTGCTGCCAGGAAGGATGAGGTTAGTCCCCCAAAGTTTCAACAAAATTCTGGGACCTTTGTTGGTAAAAACATCTTGGTGGGGACCTCTAACTGAACCAAGGAGAACGCTCAAGAAAATGAAGGCAGTAAGGGGGGGCAATTCAATAATTTGATTGATGGTACTAATGAAACTTTGTTGAAAAGAGTGGAGGGTTTAGAGGTAAATGCTAAATTGCAGCATAATATTTTGAGGTGTTTGATGATGGAGAACCAAAACCTCAAACTTAGACTGCAATAAAGCTCCACAAGCGGCAGAGAGTAGAGGCAGAGCAGTAAGAGACATTCATCTGGAAGCCACACTCAAAAGATTGACAGAGATGAGGACCTTCAGGAGCTCTGGGGGTGATCTGGAAAGCATTCAGAGTAAAACCTTTGACAGCCTGAAGGTAGTAATCTAGATGCATAAATCCATTGTGAAGAATTCAGCCATTTCTATCTTCATGCTCAAAGACTGTCTTAACAAGAGAAAGGTTGGAGAGGATAGGGGTGGTCGTAGTAAGAATAAGAAGCACATTCATGAGAAGGAAACCCCTCAGTAGGAGGGGGTGGACTTTGCCAAATTGGAGGACTATGTCCTTTTCATGTGTAAGGAATCCGAAGGATTCCCTAGTAAAATTATCAAAGATATATAAGCTGTAAGTTTGCTGCTGGCTGACAGCCTTTTGTAAGTAGGGGCTTCAAACCCCTCTCATATTCTCTTAGTTTTACTTTGCTTCTTTATTGTCATATCTTTCGTTTCTCCTTTTGTACGAGGGTAAGGGCCCTCACAAAATCCCTTTTTGTACCATCAATCAAAAAGAAAAAAAACAAGGTGTTGAAGGCATCATGTGGTATGTAACGGAGTCACCATCATTCATTATGAACAAATACATTTTCACCAAATACATTCAGTAATACTGAATCTGATAGACCAAGTCGGATAGAGCTTCTAGCCTTTGTATTTGTCTTATACCATTCCTCTTGCTTCAAACCTGTAGGTCCTGTCTGTGACACAATGACACATTGATCTCTATTTATCAAGAAATCTTCCATCTTGAGCTTCCACAACACAAAATTTTGTCCATTGAACTTGTCAATCTCTATTCTCGTACTCCGAGACATACCTCCTTGTGGAAGATTTCCAATATCACAGAGACCTGCTCACAGCCGACATGCCTATCTAGGGAGCTTTAAACCAAGCTTTGATACTAGATGTTGGGAACAACACCTACCCAACTAGGACCTTATAGATCTATTGACAATAAGTGAGAAAAGAGAAACAACTATACTATGAATCTAATCAACACAAAGAAACATCAAACAGGATATAGACACAGGTTTATCCTACAAAAACCTTTTTGGGTAAAAATTCCAGCAATGGTAGTCTTTCTTATTTAATTAACTTGAACCCAGTTTACAAATACAACAAGATCTGAACAAGGTTGTTTGACAGGACTTAAATAATCCATGCAAAAAACACAATGCAACTACTATACTTAGCTTATCACTCGATCTATTCAATCTCTTACATTCCAAGATACAGTTGGTATGTGTAACATACACAACCAACAGCCACAATAACTGTACAATCATTTCTCCTTGTTTTACTCCTAGGAATCTCCATGCTTTGAAAGCAATTGCAAGCTGTAAAACAACCCATGACTTTACATGTAGAAAATCCTGAGATTCTCTCTAACCGATGGTCAGTCATTAAATACAAGATATTGAGAATATTTTCCAACATGTTGCTTTACACCTCTAGTGTTCCATCTGGTCAGACAAGCATTAAAAACACATCACCATTACACTCCAACATTATGCAAATCTTTTGCATATCATAATGCAACTTCCATTGCACATAGTAACTTTGCATAGTCCTGCACATAACCCATAATTGTGCACAACCTTCTAAACCACACTGTACAAGTCCCACTCAATGCCCATTTTCCCATACTCTGGTGCACATGCCAGCACGCAAACCTTCCTTACACATTAGCGTTGTGCAAGCCTACGCAAGACCAACCATTCCACAATAAACCCTATGCAATGCTATGCAAATTTGAAACATTCTCAACACTATCCGCCTCTGGTTGTGTCTTTTGCACATATTTGGGGTCAAAACACACCATTAGAGGGTAGTTTTGATTATTATGATCCAAAGATTGCCATTGGAAGTAGGGGTTTGGAACATCGATGTAAACAACTTAACTAGAGAATCAATGAACACTGAGTTGGATATCTAGAGATCCTTAAGGTCTTCAGTTAAATCTCGCTCAATGCATGCTCTTTTATGTGCCTGAACGAAGTAAATGCAATCAAGTTCAAGACAAATAAGCTGACCCGAGTGTTTGATAATTTTATCCAAAAAAGGTCGTAACGGTATTGGCAGGCTAGGGAACTCGAACCACACGTGTGCTCTGAGCAAATCTTTATCACACACGATAATATCGCAAGACCAATAGGATAACACAAGATGGTGGTATGCATAAACCAACATATGTATTTATTAAAAATAGTCTGAGTATGTTGTGGAAAATAAAACTTCTCATATTCCGTACCCAGGTTAGTTTGAGACTGTAGGGTTCCCAAGTACATTTACTCTAAGAGTTAAGGGTTTCATCGGGAGGGATATGGGCCGCATAATCTCATCCCATTTGTAGTTAGAATCAATGGTGTTTGAGTCGATAAGGACATCAACAAATTTCGGAGGAGAACCAAAGTCCTTACTGTGTCACAAAACTTTGGGATGAATTTCAAGGCTCTTTCTATTGTCATGCTCGTCTCCTTCTACAAAAGTAGTTACATTAAGCGTGATTTGAGCCATACCTAAATGTTAAATTATAGTTCAAAAACTTGTATCGAAAATTACTCGTCAACCCAAAATTTTGACTTGTACTTGAGACTTGGCAATTTCTTAGCAACTTTATCCCTACTTATATATATATATATATATATATATATATATATATATATATATATATATATTCATAAAATAAACTTAAACAATATGTATAACACTATTAAATGACATGATAAATTATTGTAGAGAATGCATAAGTATGTTTTCTAATAATTTTTGACTAAAAAAGAGTACAAAATGTGAACAAAATGCTCATAGCCTCATAGAGCCATGGACCATATAGTGACACATCAATGCACCATATAGTGACACATCAATGCACCAAAGTATAATCATATGAAATATCAAATCATCTCGAGTCGCAAGTATAAGTCTGCTGCCCCTTGGATGTGGAAAGTAAAGATTTCTTTGCAACAACAACATTCACAAAGATATCATTTGCATCCTCACCAACCGCTCCCTATGCCTCTTTTTCCATTGATGCTATTGTTTCATCCGTGTCCCTCTCCAAAGTTGCGATCTCCTTCGTGGTGAACATGGGCTCCTCATCATCAACAATCCAGCAGGCATATGGATCGATATCTTCCAATTCAATCGCCTCATAACTCATTGCTCCCTCCACTTGTCTTACATGAAGACGAAGATTATATCACACAAAAACAAGTTCATTGAGGTGTAGTGCTAGCAAACCCTATAAAACCAAAAAAATATTTTTGATTAAAACCCTAATTTGCTACTGTCCGTGAGATGTAGAATTTTAATAAAATAAGAAAGCAAAAAAAATCTAACATAGGGCATCTAAAATGGTAATTTTTTTTGAAACAAGTTTAACAAAAAAACTAGATCAGGACACTTACCTGATCAATTCCCCATAAAAATCCTTCTGAAGCTGATAGAAATCACTATCCATCACCTTGCAGCAGCAGCAATGCACAAAATAACCTATCAGAGCAGAAATACACAAAAACTGTGAGTTTTTTTGACATAAATCACCTTTCTTTTTTCCGTGGCCCTGTCTAATTCTGTAGTAGCCGAATTTCAGCATGACTCGACAAGTTTTCAGTAATTTTTTCTGCAGGTTTTTGGTGAGAAATAGGAGATTTTCTGGCCCTGACTCGGCAGCCGAGTAGAATGACGATTTCTTTGGTATTAGGTGAGTGAGTACTTGCCCAATTTTGAATCTATGGGTTAAACAGTCCCAAGGGTGAGGCTTAAGGGCAATAAATGTGTTTTGGTGCAATAATATTCCGAATAAGGATGCCTGACAGGGCACAAAGATAGCCCAAACAGAAAAAACGACATGCTCATTAAAACCCTAGGAGAGATCCTGCTCTCCTTTCTTTCACCTCTACCTCTCTTATATGTTGAGCACTGTTCTTCCTTTTGAATTCCTGGTGGGAGAAATCATAGATGAATTAGATCATTCAGTAATATTTAGGTCTCTCATTTGTATTGGATTAGTTTTGGAGGGTGATCCTGCGATAAGACAACTTTTGATAACCTCTTAATATGTTTTAGCTTGCTTAATGGTAACCTGAAGAGTAGCTGACTTCAAATCCTTGGCATAACTTCAAATGAACTCTTCCAATTCATCAATTTACACAGCAACTTTAGAATCCATCAATGTACTTAGCAAGTTTAGAATCCATCAATGTACTTAGCAACTAGATGCCATGGGAAATATTTTCTGCCAGTAGGTTGGTTTGGCAGTATAGCAGTGCCATGTTACTTGTTCACGAGGGCCAAGAAGTAGCCTTCATGGGGATGTGCCTCAAAGTTATGGTAGAATACAATCACAAATTGGTCCCAAGTGGTACTTTAGGCTCAACACTCCCTTCCCTCCTAGTTTAATCATTTGTCACCAGTCAAACTGTAATTCTTCAAGATGCAAAGTGGCAAATTGTTTGTTTTGTTTTTGTCCATTGGGTTTTATTGGAAAATATGGGACAGCTTCCCTGTCCAAACCCTCCTTAATAGCTTAACTACAACCATCAATCTAAGGAATAAAAATATTATCTGCTAGCCACTGGCACTAATCTATGCAGTTCCCTCTTTTCTTCTTTTGGTTGCATTGATTTCTAGCATTGCTTCCTCACCTATTAAAGTTTCCTGCAAAAGGGTTTTGGTCATGGCAATTGTGCCTAGCTTTCCTCCTTCGATCACAGGGTGTTTGCCGACCATATTGTTCACTAATACTCCTGCTTACATAATCAGCATGTATAGAGATTGATTCATCTGTTCCGTAATGTCCCTCGTATCTTCCTGTCCATTAGCAAATGAATCAATCTGTGCAGAGATTGATTCATTTGCACCATAATGTCCCCATTATCCCATCCAAGGGAGTCCTCATGGATTTTTCTCCTGACTATCTAAGGATGAAGCCATTGTCTATGTTTATGCACGAGGTCAAGAAAGTTGCTTTGATATAAACTAGTATGGGCCTAATTGTATAAATTGCAATAGCTGGTGTAGACTCTATAACAAGATCATGAAATTGAGCTGAAGAAATAGAAATCTGAATGATCACTGCATAAATTCTTTTTCTTTTGTTTTAAAGAATTCAAAATCATTAATTATTGGATGACACAGAAAACAATTCTTAGATTGCTTGAAAATTGAAAAGAATCAAACCTGCAGTATTATTAAAATACCAGTTCATGCAGTATTTTGAAAGAGAACTTTTCTGAGAAGGTATAGACCTCAACTTAGGCCAAAAGTTTTCAAGAGCAGTATGGCTGTTGCACGTTTCCAAGACACAGTCTTTGTAGACTTCAGCACAAAAATAAGAATACCCGAAAACATGCCCCAATTTAATGCTTAAGGCTGTAAGAGCCTATTTATAGCTAATGTTCACTCTATAACTCTTTTATCATTTGCATGGTGGTCAACTACGCTTTACCACAAAGTGCCAATATCTAATACTGAATTTGGTTATCTTCAGACACATAACAACTCCAATTCTCCCTTTTATGAACACAAATTTTCCTTTAATAAACAGCATATCTGCAGACAGAAACTTATCAAAGGGGCCTGGTTTCATCTTCTTTGGGTCACTTTGGTAGTCATCCTACTCTTACACATAAGTTTTGACTCTTTGTTTTTTTTCCATCTTGAGGGTGTTTTTGTCAACCTCTTTTAAGACTGGGTATTTCTAGATTCTTGATTGTTCTGGGGTCCCTGACTATTCCAGAAGTTTTGATTTGGTTCTTACTTCCTCTAATTTGTGGGCTTAATATCAAAGGATGAAGATCGCACATGTATCACTACATTTCTTGGCCTTATCTCTGTGGTTTGGAAGTTTTTGGAGGTTTCTTTAATAAAAGGTCTCTCTCTAGAGTTGCATTCATTTATTTATTCCAGGGTTGCATTCATACATTTATTCAAGATTTCTTTCCTTGGACTCATTCCCACTATAAATCATTTAATTATCACCTTCAAAAGGGCTAATTATGGCTCAATGGAATCCTTTCAGAAAAAAATGATTTCATAAGCATTAATTTTTTTTTATTATAAATAGTGGATAAAGTACAGCTATATTCATAATGCATCAAAGGAACTTGGACATGAGAAAATACTGTACAGTAAACCATACAAAAACTAATCAATGTCATGCTACAAATGAGATGCCGGTTGTCTCTGCTATAGAAAATGATCTTAAATTCAGCCATAAATGGGTGACATTCTCCAAAATGGGGGGCAAGTTTTTCTGTGAATGCTTCAGTAAATTAGAAAGGTCTAACAGAGAAGTCTCTTTTGGATTGTAATTTCCATTTAATAAACAACCACCATACCTCCAAATGTGTAAGAAGCAGACTGCTAACTTTCTAAGCCAAGTTGTCCTTCAAATTTTGAAATTCCATACAGCACTGTTGACAAGCATAGGCACTACAAACAGAGAAAGATCCAAGTCATGTCTGATTTGATACAATGGATGGAGGATATAGGTGCATTTATAGCCTTCTTTTAGTGACGTGTCATCATCCGCTACATATTTATTTTAATCCTTTAATCTTGTGCTATTCCCACATGATAGCTAGGTTGATGTAGTCGAAGGAGGCAATTGTTTTGGCTTCAATCATTTAGTGGTAGCTAGGTTCAGAAGGGAAGCCTCCAACTTATGTAATCCTCTCCTGTTGATCAAAGATTTCATTAATTAAAGTCAAAATAGTTTGCAAATTAAATAAAGATGAAATTGTAGGTTTCTTCTAAGTGGTGGGCCTGGTATAGAATGCTCTTGGTTGTGCTGTAGGATCATAGTATTCATAGATATAGGTTAGATTTATTTGTTTAACAATGGTAGAAATGATCTTGTTCCAGAGAAGTGAACCTTGAAGCTTATCAGCTAGAGTGACTTTGGTTTATATATTAATGAATATTTACTTACTTGACATAAACACCATAATAAATGGGTATAATAAGCAGTAACCCACGGGGGTTACACTCCTTATGACATCGTTCTGCATAGTCTACTAATACTTTTTGTTCAGTCTTTCTGGGCATTGCCTTGCTGTTTCTGTATCTTTTCTCTGTCAATATAATAGCTTTGTACATATAAAATAAAATTTTAAAAAATAGGCATAGTTAAGGTTTATATGTGGTGCTGATTGTGATGAAGATGGCTGGTTTTGGCTAACAAGTCAGCAAGAAGTTAGTTAATTTTGATGTGAACGGTATTGCATAATGAGTGTTCTATGGATGCTTCTCATCTTAATTTTTGAAGTACAGATGGTTAATATCATGACTTTTTCTCAAGTCTGGACAGAAGATGGATTAACGTGGAACTTAGCCTAAAATAGCATTTGTACTGTAAGACAGGAATCTCAAAATTTTATGCTAGACTCTTCTTTCTCCACGGACTAATGCACAAATGATTGAATGAATGCTATCCAAGCAGATGGTGTTCCCTTGGATGTTTGATGAGATTGGTGCTCTTCAGCCTTTGAAAGAGGCTGCTCATATTTTGGCTGAGAAGGAAGACTGGCCACAACTGTATGACATTGAAAAACTGAGGAAAAACCAGGTATGTTACATATTCCTGGATTTGATCAGAAGATTGAGAAAGGTAAATAATACTGTACATTGAGAAGACTGCTACATGTGGAGGTTCACAGAAAATATGTTCTTTGCCTAATGATGAATGACTTGATGATTATAACGATTTGCTTTCTTTTCATGATTTCTGACTTTAATTCCTCGCATATTTAATTTCTGGATGTTGAAAGAGTTCTGTCCAAAGCAATGAAACTGCATTTCAATTAAGCTTTGTTGTGTCTTCTGTCAAGAAAAATTATTATAGAAATCCCATAGCATAAATGCAGTTTCCCAAGTAAAAAATCTGAAGCACTGTTGCAACCCCCTTTAGAGAGTTACTATAAATTGTGAATCCAAAATAAGGCATGTGAATGCAAGCAATCACTGGACAACTTGGGAAGAAGACAGCTTAGTTCTTATGCTTATTTTTCTTAAAAATATAGTTGTTCTGTGTCTTTATAAACTAATGAAAAAATCTAGCTTTGGAATTTCAAACTCAGCTGTGTGCTTCAATTTGGATTGCCTCTTTGTTTTACAGTTTACAATCCAATCAGCTGTGCATTTCCAAATCCATTTCCTGTACAGCTTTTCTACCCACTCTCTCTCTCTCCTACTCACATTTACTATACCTGGTTTGATGTCTTAGCATCCCCTCCCTCTCCAATACTAACATTGCCGGCTGTTTTGGTGTCATGCCTTGTGCACAGACACAGATAGTTGATGAGATTTCCTTCCAATTTTCATCGGCACATGCTTTAGGGGCTCTTGTTCGCCTTTCATTGTTATTTGTCATGATTTCCTTTCCACACCTGGTAGTGGCCCATTTTTTTATTTGTTTTATGTATTTTTCGTTACTTTGTTTCTAGGATTCTCTCTTCCTAGAACTTTCTAATGTTAACTGTTGTATCCTTGAGTCCCATTGACCTACTTTTGGTCATCTGTGGACATTATATATATATGTTTCTTCTCTTGATTGTGGTTTTTATCTGTCATGTATGCTAATTTACAAGTTGTAATGTTTTTTCTGGAATCGGCTGCATGATAAATTTTAAGCCTGATCCCACTTTTGGGACGACCGAACTTGGCCCCCTTAGACCTAATCACTCTCCAACGAGCATTATCAGATTTTGCATTGACCCTTTCACAGTGATAGACGATGAGATAGATGACTCCTTTGCATTGGGCATGGTTAGAGAAGTTTGATGGGACTACCATCCAATATTTCCAACTTTCATCAACCCATGCTCTTTGGGGGTTCTTGCTCCTACATGGCTATTTGCATTGTTACCCTAACAACATGGGTTGGGGACTTTACTACTTTGCGTTTACCCATTGTTTATTTTCATTGATTTAGTTCTTTTATATAATTAGTTGTTAATCTTAGGGTCCATTTACCGTAGCATTTTCTATTGTAATTGGATGCATTCTCGAGTTCCGTTGACTTATTTTGATCACATGGATATTAATATAATTTATTTCTTTCATCTAGATCCATTTTTAGGGATAATGAAGACTGAAGCAAGCTTCAGTCCTCATCGCCCTTGAAGATGGATCCAGAAGTGGGATATGAAACGTTAGGCTTAAAATCTTATCATGCAGCTGATTCCAGTAACATACAATACTTTGTTACCCTGCAAATAAACTAATCTGAAAACAAAAATTTACAAGCTATTTATAGTGGCATAAGCCTAAGATTTCGTTCCACAATAGTAATAACTTTCTCTCTCTCACACAAACACACGCATACACACATACATGAGGAGGTTATCTAAATTTTAGAGCATTGGGGATTCAAATAAATGCAAGGTATACTTAATCATAGGATCAAATGTCTTTTATCCGTAGCCGTGATCAGCTCATTGTACTTTCTAAAAAGTTTTTACTCCTACTAGCTTATAATGAGTACTTTATAGTAGCTGGTATATTTGACCGTGATCTGTATAGCATTTTATGTTATGTACCAAATTGATGTTTTATATTTAGATATGTTTATTTATTTTTATTAATATAACATTACAACTTTAAGGGCTGGATGCTGTTGATGCTTCTGTAGAAGCACCTTTCTAAAGTTGTAATTATGATCTCTATATGTAGATCACATTCGTTGTGTTGATCTTCTCTGTGATGCACTTGCTGGTATTGCTTTAATAGAAGAAACAAATTTGCTCAAAGACTTTGACTAGGAGTGAGGTTAACATTTTGAATATGGGAGATGACGAGAACGCCTATTGTTGCATACAAAAATGGCATAGACCCATTACGAGAATGATGAAAAATTCTCAAATTGTTCCATGAAATTGGCAAAGGAACTCGAACTATTTACTTATAATTTTGGTTAAAAAATACTTATCATTCTGATGAATGATTCCATATTTCTTTTTCCTTTTCAAGAAATTTGTGTTATATTACTTTAGAGAACAAAAGAGTTACATCAATGTAACCAAATTTTTTTTTTAATGAAAGAAGTTCAAGTGCTGTATTAATAGAAAAAAGTAATATAACTATACTCAGCCACCAAAAAGATCAAGGAAGTGCTATGTGAAAACGTTTTATGGTTTAGAAAGAAATAGAGGTCAGAACACCCCTGTAAACTTGAATTGCGTTGCACAATCAAACATCTAACCAAAAAGATCTGAAACAAAAAGCAAGCCCATACTGAGGTAAAAGCTAAAAGACATGACCATAGTGGCCATATAAAAATTCATTACAAACATGACTATATGGAGTCACATTGGGCCAGGGTTGCAAGGTACAGCACCCATACTGCTGTGGTGCATGTATCTTTGTTTCGAATATGGGAACAGGTACAATCTAACTCAGATATGGCCCGGATACCATACCCTGGTACAAACTTGTAACTGCATTGTATTAGAAACGGCCTTATATGGCCAACTATAGCCGTATCTGATTTAAAAGCTAAATTAACCCCCCAAAAAAAACCGTTCAAAAGGCGAAAAATATGCAAATAAATTGGATTTGTAGTAGCAACAATTGAGGGCATGGAGGTGAATAAGTGTCGATTCACTCTTTTCCTTCAAATTTTCACATTTTTTCTGCTCAACCTGTAATAATGAATTTTGATTTGTTTCCTTTGGCCTACAAAACCAACAATTTTTTGAATCCATTGAATATCCAAGTTCCTACCTTTCCCCTAGGATGGGAATGTGAAATTTGCATGTAATTTTAATCTAATGTATAAATTTGTTTATAATTTGAAATTGCTGATTATTATTAATATATTTTGTTTATTTATAAGGTTACATATATAATATGAAATATCCAACCATGTTCATATCAGGGGGTCTTAAAAGTTAGCCATATCCATATTTGATATTGTATGTGTATTTGATACAGTATCCATATCCATATTTGTAACTGTGTCCATGGAACTCTACATGACATGGTATGTGGGAATACATAAAATATCATTGATCAGAAGAAAAGATCAGTGCATATAGTTTTTTCCACAATCACGTTAGAGCCACGAAGCATTGACACATAAGTTATTGATTCAGGTTTGGTTCGGGCTCAGGTTTGAAGAACCGGATTCACTAGTATGGTGATTTTTTGCCTTGGGTACGACTTGGTTTCGGCCATACGAAAATATATTAAAAATAAAAAAGATTGAAATTCTATCCCAATAAATAGGAAATCAATGACACGAAGTATGCATACAGAAAACAAAATAACCACAACACGAAAATATTAACCGAATGCCAAATGTCATAATAACCATAAATCTTAAATGTCATGCACTAATCATAATTAACTACATCAAAATTAATATTCATTGTCATATTGCTCTTCATCAAAAACATCAATATCAATATTCACATCATGACGGGGTTCACTAGAACCACCGGGACTACCATTACTGATAGCTACACCACTCCTGATAGCTGTGCCACTCTCGCTAGCTAAGTTACGTGTTGCAGAAGAGTCAATGTCAATTGAGTGGTCAGAAATGGAAGAATTCAGATAAACTTCCTCTTGATGTATGTCCCAATGCTTTGACAACCCCTCCTTGTACTTGGATTCTTATGTGATAGTTGGAGCATATGTAGACCAACTCAGCCTTTTCTACTGTGAGCTCATTGCAATGCCGTGAGTGGATGAAGCTATATGTGCTCCAATTTCACTTACAAGAAGATGAAGTCGCAACATATACTAAAATCTATAAAAGCTAAAGAAACTTATAACTTTGTCTTAAACATAATTTTTGAAACAAAAGGAAAGAGAGTTCAAAACATAAAAAAAAAAAAATCTTACTTGTGACAATATCTTGGTTGCAAGAAACTACAGGGTTGGTGTTCTTTGGCCATCAAGGTACCACCACATATGCGCATGCTTGTATTTGTCTCGAATACCGCCAAGGCCACTTTCACATCCCTATATGGTGCCACCCTCCTCGACAGAGATAGGATATCGCTGTTATAAAATCGAGGAGTTGATACAAAGGCAAGGAGATGTAGTGGGGTGGTCATTTTTGTTTCATCAATCAATGGGGATCGAAAGCATTTGTTTGAAAAATGTTTTCTCAAGATCTTGCTCCTTTGCATTAATGATGCCCTTTATCTTCTTAGTCATTGAGTTAATGGTGTCACATACTTCTCCCAAACATGGCTAATTCATGTTAGTGAAATAGATCATACTCATAATGGGCTCTGTGAAACTCAACGGATAATCTACACGGGACCGCCAATTATCATTAGAGATCACACTTTTCACTCTTTGGGCCCACTCTTTGTTTGGCTCCTTCCCCATAGTCCATATGTGGCTGCTTACCATTGTTTAAAGTGCCTCTTGCACCCTCACAAGTCATCTCAATATGATTGTGTGAGAGGCAAACCCAGTCTCAACATTTAGAAAGTTAAAACGAAAAAATTAAGAAACTTACGAAAATCAGAAATCTAAAGTTAAAATTTAAAAACGAAAATAAAACTAAAATAAAAAAAATCTACAAGGTTCTTCAGCAGCTCCAAAGACGAGAAGGATCTGAAGATGGCTTGGGAGAGGCGATGATTTGTGACAAACATCTGAATTTCCTCAGCTTGGCATAAACTTACTTTATCCACTCTAATTTTCTCCCCTTTTTTTGCAGCATAAACTTGCTTGATCCCCACGGCCTTGCAATTTTTTTCATTATCCATTACAAATTAGATAAAATTTTGAGGCCTCACTACATCAATGGATTCAAAGAGGATGTTGGCAATGAACTTGGCATCCTTCACACACCTCTCGCTATCAACAACCATTAAAAACATTACCCCTTTAGGGAACATTGCAACCACATTGATTAGAGGTTTGTTTCTTGCATCTTTCCATCCATCTGAAACACTAGAGACCCTGTTTTGACCCATGAATCCCTAATTGGCTTCAAAAAATCCTCAACATGTTATTTCTTGTTTGCCAACAACGTGGTATGGAGCTTCTCAAATCCTAGCCCTTTGTAACCTTTTCGGGCCTCATTGATTGATCTTACCATTTCCTGACAATATAGGGACCTGACCACATTAAAGGACAATCCATTTGCATCTGCACATCGCACTATATGTTCATCGGCGATATACATAGCCTCATTTTGAAAAGACCATTCTTATAGTCCTTTCATTCTCTTGTTTGAACGAGGAGAATCCTCTTTGTGTGCTGAGGGTGATGCCAAAAATGGATGTGTTGTGGCCTCAACTGAGGAACCACTATAACGACTTGGGAAATTGGTGGTTCCTTGATCCTTTGGCTTTGTTTGACAAAGAGTGAGCTGATTTCATGCCTTGGGTTACATCTGTGTCTTCCTGCTCCTTGAGATGAATTCAAGGATTTGTGTTTGTGTCATGGGAGCACCAACCTTCCCCTTACAACCTTTGATACCAATGTTAGGTATTGTAATGTCAAAATTAGGGTTAATCTAATTTAGACAATTATTGTATAAATGCTATGATTTGGAATCTTCAATACAGTAACACAATAAAACTACAGATCCTAAATCATGTGTTGATAATATCAAAAATATACAAGCTCTTGAAAGCTAGATAAGGCAAGTTAGGGGTAGGGTTATAAAGATTACACCATTGCATAGGATCAAGAAGTCGAACAAAGGAACGAGAATGTAGAAGGGGTTTTGTAGAGTGTCTTTAGGCTGCTTATAAAGTTTGGAGGATTGAAACTAAGTGTAGGACAAGTTTGCTTGAATTGGGAAAGAATACCTGGGCATTTCTAACCTCTATGGCCGATTTTTCCCTCTGATGCTTTGATTTGGATCTGGGTTCAGACACCTAATTCTTCTATCTTCAGGTGCGGGCTCTGCAATCAGTATTCTGCAATTGTTCTTTATTGCATTGTTGTATGATGATTTGAAGTACCTATATAGTTCGCTGCCCTAAGGACTAATTATTGATTTCTCGAATAGGGTAAAAGTTTGTTTCTAGTAATTTTTAGATTGATGCTTGTTGGTTGATGGTGTATTTTTAGATTTGATTTATCTGGGGTTTTGGCCAAACCCTTATTTTCAGTTGTAGCCCTAGAAAGGGACATTACAGGTAAGGTGCTGGAAATTTTGGAACAATAGTCCTTTTATGCAAAAGAATCCAAGTGTGAGTTTGGGGTGACTGGAATTTGGTGTTCGGGACATGTTGTGAATGCACAAGGGGGTTCATGTGGATCAACAAAAAATTCAGGCCATATCACAGTTGAGGGGATTTTTGGGTTTGTGTTACTATAGGAAATTTGTTAAAGGGTTTTCACAACTTGTTGTTCCTTTGACTAATTTAACTAGGAAGTGATCTTTTAGCTAGTCAAAAACAACCCAAATTGCATTTGATAAGCTCAAAAAGGTGATGAGTTCTTGCCCAGTACTTGTTCCAAATTTTTTCTATTCCATTTGTGCTTGAATGTGATGCTTCAGGTGAAGGTACAGGGGCTTTTTTGATGCAAAATAAGCATCCCATTGCATATGAGAGCTGGCAACTCAAGGAGCATGAGTGGAATTTCTCCATCTATGACAAGGAAATGTTGTCCATCATGCATACGTTGGTCAAATTCCGACAATACTTGGTTTGTGGTCAAAACCGACGTTAATAGCTTGAGGTTCTTCCTTCACCAAACAAATTTGAATGACCGGAAACAAAGTGGGTAAGTAAACTCCAAGCTTATGATTTTGATATTGAATATGTTGAAGGGAAAAATAATGTGGTGGCAGATGCTTTGTCAAGGAAGCCAATTCCTTGCTCTTTTGATGATGTTGCAATACAAAATGGGAAGATGAAGGATACAAAAGTTTCAGATCAACCAAATTTGCAATTTTGCTTGTGGCCAAGCAATTTTGGGAGGGGAGGATTGTAATGTCCCCTTTTCCAAACTAGTTCGATTGGAAGACTTTGAGCTCATTCCACTTATCGTGGGCAAGAAGGAAGTGAGCAAGGGAAGTGATTGCCATGTTTTTCAGTTATTTTCGTGAGCATTGCATTCTTCTTTAGTAGTTTTCCCTATAAATTCAGGTTGACTGGGTTACAAAGATGAAAAGCCAAAGAAAAAATAGAAGAGAAGCATCCTTATGAGGTTGGCATTAGTTTGGAATTATTCTAATTGGTTTTGGCGCCACAACAGAGTATAAAGAGGGGTCGCTTGGCTCATTTGTGTATCATCATCATCTTGTGTAAAATTAACATTGCACGGTTTTTGGGCTGATTGCTCAACAACGTCCAGTTAAGGGCGAAAATCCTTTGGTGTAGCCAACACGGATGATGAAACCATCTCTTGTTTGATTGAAGAACGAAAACTCTTCAATTCATTGAGGATTCTCCATCCTGGGGTTTCCGAAAAGCTTCAAGAAGTTTGATTTTGCAGATTTTCAGCTAGGGTTTGATTCTACAGCGATTTCAGCCTCTCCTAGGGGAATGCCTGACATTGTGGAGAAGTTAGGGGGTTTCTAGGGCACAACGACATCCAACTTAGCCATCATTGCATTCCTCTTATTTTTAGCAGCTGGAATCTATATTTGGACTTCATTTTTGGGTTTGGAATGCTTCATTTCCAGCCACTTTTAAGGGTGTTCACTGCTGTCATTTTATTTAATTAAATAAATTCCAATTGTGGTTTAAAGGCATATTTCTTGGTCAATAATTGTTCTAAAATATTTATAAGTTGCCCTACATGATTTGGATGGCGTGAATGACGCATTTTTTAAGAGATTGCATTTTCCTTACCGCTGTTACAAAAATTCAGATTGCTGTATCTTGGTGTCCTAATTTTCAGTTGGCTGTCATAGATTTCAGTTTGCTATCTATTGGGGTTTGTGCAATTTTCCTTTGTTTTCAATTAGAGCTCGGAAAGGGATTTTACAGTTACTCATTATCCTAGGTGTGAATGGGTGGTTGTTCTTGTGGTGCTGCTGTTTAATTCTTGGGGATGGTATTGACTTTAGGCTCTTCCTTCGGTTCGAGTGGACTTAGGTTTTGAATCAGAATAGGCCATTCAGGTGGTTTTAAAGGTGGATGTAGTACACTTGCTTGTGGGATAGAGTGGTTATTTGAGTCTACCACCTGACAATATTTGTAAGGATCATTGTTTGTTGGGCATGTATATTTGTATCCGTCATGTTTGTATTTGAAGCTCTTCCTTCGGTTCGGGTAGAGTTAGCTTTTGAATCACAATAGACCATTCAGGTGGTTGTAAGGGTGGATGCAGTAAACTTTTTTGTGGGTTAAAGTGGTTATTTGAGTGTACCCCCTGACAATATTTGTAAGGATCATTAATTGTTAGGCATGTATATTTGTATTTGTCATGCCTGTATTTGAGGCACTCATACAAGGTGGAGGCTACTACTCCCATGGTATGAATCCACACTTGTCCCAATGAGAGATTGTAGTTTAAGTTTGACGACATAACATGGATATGTGTGGGAATAGTCATAGGGCATAAGCTAATGACACAGGCTATTGGGCGAGTAATATTATTAAACCCTTTGATCATCGTATTGAATTTTCCTAGAGTGTGTATGGAGGCCCATTACAGTTAAGAAAGTTGTGCTACATATATTTAGGCCCCATCCATTATCCATTAGAGTTCATTTAACATTTTAGAAAAGACTTGAACTTGGATATGTAATGGCAAATTAAAAATGTGCTATGGTAGAGAATTCTCTTTGTCGAAGAAAATGTGGTGATTACTAGCCTTAAAGGTGTTTATGAGGGATGCAAAATATGTGGGTTCTGCATTAGCTAGGATAGACTCCTCTCGGAGTGCATGATGAAGAATATCCTTACGTGTGATAGAGCATCGAAGCAATTTCAAAATAGAAATTTAAGGGTGCGTGTTTTTGAGTTGGTCGAGAAGATCATATTCTTTTGTGGATGTTACAACCTATAGAAGATCATATTCAGTTTTAGTTTCAGTTTCAGTTTCAGTTTCAGATTTCAGCAGGGGAAGAGGTTTTCGCCCCCCTCTTCGGGTTGCCAGTCCATCAGGAGCTTCTTTTCGTCGGCCTCAAATGTTAGGAGGGGACTGGTCCTCGTTTGCCCCCTCCTCCATTCCCTTCTTTGCTTGTCCCGTCTTTCTCCCCCGCTTGCTCCATTGCCCCCGCCTATGGGAGTATTTGGCTTCGGGTTTCCTTTCTACTTCGTCTCATTTTATTTCTTCTATTTTTGGGAACTCGTTTGAGTTGTCCCTGCTCGCACTTTGTATATTATTTGGACTGCAGTCCCATTGACCTACTTTTTTGGTCATTTGTTTGACATTAATATATTTATCTTATCTTATCTAGGTGATGGAGGAGTGATTGGATTTGTATTGTGGGAGTTACTCCTACTGGGGAGAGAATTGAGGGGAGGTCTACTATGTTGTGTTGTGACTGCAACTACCTCTTGGCTAGAAGTGTTTGACCACAAATACCGGGTTACTAAGTGATGGCCCAATAGGATCCAGTGTATATTGTGAAGGGGTAAAGAAAGGTTTGCTAAGAGCCCACTCCCTACATGTAGTGATAGGGAAAATTTCAGATGCAATTTGGGAACCATAAACTATATGCGAATAATAAATGTGTGCAAATTCGCAATAAGGAGTGTTTTGACAAGACCCTAATAAGGCCTCCAATAACTTGGCAATGATCTTTAGTGTGAGTTGTAGCATGTGAGTGATCTAGGGAAAAAACATGAAATATATTCATACTTGATAACCTGGTGATGTGCTTTAAGGAGTGACAATGCAATGATAGTCCTTAGAGTGCTTGAGTGCGAGATCCCCTAAATAGCCCAAGATGTCCATAGTGAGTAGGGTGTATGTGCTTTTATATCTAACTTGTGTGAATGATTTCCCATTCAATTTACCTTAAACCGATTGAGGTAACTTATATATTTGAAAAATTGACTATTGGAAGTGCTTAGGACAAAAACATCGGCCAAGGTCAAAATCATTGATCGTTTCTTTTGCTTGCTGAATTCTGTTCATGTTTTGCTTCGGACATGATCTGAGAGTGGAGATAGGTGGCCACGAGTCCAAAAATGTGTTTTTTATATTGTGCAAAGATTCCTGAAGAGCTAAACCAAGTGATAACTGATAAATATTGACTTAGAGGCTTTGGAGCACAAAATTAAGTGAGATGCATGTAGGACTAAGTCAATTAACTGTATAAATGGGAAAGTTGCCAAGTGCCTTAGGTCCACATTTAGGGTATTACAAATAACATATGTGGGCTTTTCACCCGACTATGTGAGCTAACATATCGAATATTGCACCAATTGCATTTCTAAATATACTCTCACCACCCAAAATCTTCTCTATCATAGTCACCTGGCTTCAAAGCGGTGATTGTGCATCAAATTTTAATTGTGGTTGGCCGGTGAAGGTAGAACTCGTTGAGATTTTAGTATATCTAGCTACAAGTTAAAAAATCAACACAATACTACCAAAAAAATTAAAAACAAAACCTACATTTACTTGACATTGGACAGTTTATTAAAAAGATGACCAAAAAAGAATAATACAAGTTTAAAAGTTTACCTTGGCATCAAATGGGCTCCTCAATTAGTATAGGAAAATGATGACAATAATTTTGAAATGTTTTTTTTATTAAATTTTATGTTACTTTATGCTTGTTTTTAGCAAAAAATTAAAAGATGTTTCTTGCCTTGGATTTTTCATGGGTTCTGCCTAGATTTAGCCAGGTTCTTCTGCAGAAGAACCCGGATGAAGACAGACTGCCCATGCTGAACCCTGCGCGTTTTTCAGCAGAATAGGGCCCATACCCCCTACCCAGGGCGTATTAGGGTAGGGTCCTGCTACATACCTAGGAGAATTGGTATCTTAGATTGACACCTTTCCTTATTTAGAGGCGAATGGTGGGAAGCTTTGACTTAGGTGATTGTTGAGTACTTTGTTGGCTTTTTTCCATGATGAAGCTGTAGCTCCTTTGGAGCATGGTTCCAAGCTTGTCTGGGCAGATTTGTTGATGATTTGCTTGCAAAAAAATTATTATTTGGCTTGTACTTCCAGAGAGGTAAGTACATCAGCTACAATGTCTTATCTCCTCTCTTGACTGATTTGAGTTTGGGTGAAAGTTTTCTTCTTTGAAGGATATAATGTTTCCACAGTCCATATTATTAGAGAGAGTTTTTCGAGAAAACACTCTGTAGGATGTTTTTAATTGACTTTTCGGGTTACACTGATAATATATTTAAGTTTCAATTGTTGGTGTGAAACTCATGACTAGTATGCTTTGAACTTTGCTGTCACTCCCTAGTGATGGTGTTGATGATCAGTTGGGAGTCTCCTTCAATGTGGAGACAAGTGATCTTGGGCTGGCTAGCCCTAACCACTCCATTGGGGCAATCCCACATCTCAACAAAGTTATTGGGTTGCTCACCAAGTCGTTGATTGTAGTGAACAATAATATCTGCTTTGTGGTTCTTGCTGACCTGTCTTATCTCCTCAGATCCGTGATTGTCTTTAGAGGCCCAATCAAAATTCACTAGACTGCACGGATACGGGTACGGTATGCTGATATGGCAAATTTTTAAAAATCTTGGGTATGGTACGCTTTTGGGTACGTTTTATATATATATATATTTATATATGTTTATAAATATATAAATATATAAATATGTATATAAATTATAAATTTAAAGAAGCATTTGCATACTTATTGAAATTTAATACTCATAGAGTCATACAACTTAAAATCATTCATAGAACACGAAAACAAAATTGAAATTTCCAATACTTTGAGAATTGAGACTTGAGTTTGTATTGATTCATAATGGCATAATGTTCGAGTGATCAAATTATATGCCGCCAAGTGGCAGTGCTGCCTTAGATACCTATCCATTTATCATGTTTTAGATCCATGGAAACTAAAAAGTTACAATGCAGAAACATTATAGGCCCCATTAATCTACACTCCTACAATGGAGATGTGATATAGGCTAAACAACCTAAGAAATCAGGTTGGCAAACAGTAGAGATGCTTTGAGCCACAGTGGCTGCACACTAAAAAATAACTTGTACTAACACTCCTCTTAGGCAAACATTAAAAAGCCTCCAAAGGAGTACACTCATGCTATTTAAATGAAACCATACATACAGCCCAGTGTAACATGAAGACTACAAATTGCAGTTCTCAATGAAATCACGATACCATCAACAATGGATACCTTCCAAAAACTTGTGGATTTGTCTAAAATTTCTATGCTACTCCTAGTACTGGTAAAAGATTAAGCAGAGACCTATTGATAAGTATTAAAATACAAGCACCAAAAAGGCAAATATGTCATGTAGAAAGTTTAACAGAGAAAATGAACAGAGTTTCCCTTCACTGGAAGCTTTCACACAGATGCTGTGTACACCAGAATGACAGACGAATGTTTTAAAGTTTTTATGAGTTTCAGACCTCAGTTTAGAAAAGATTTTTTTTGGACAGGTACGTCCGGAAACGTACCCACAGGCACAGGGTACGGTAAACCGTACCCGAACCGTACCCTGTGCCTGTGGGTACATTACCGTACCCGAACCATACCATGTGCTTGTGGGTGCGTTTCCGGACGTACCCACAGCATACCCAGCCCCGTACCAGTACCTGGTACGTTTCGAGGCTGGCACGAGGACCTCCAGGGCGTTTCCGTGTAGTCTAGAAAATTCAATCTGTGAAAAGGAGTTGGTGGTTCCCATTTGGAAATCCTTGTAACATGGATCCTCGGAGATCTATAATGAAAATTGATTCTTTAGGCCTTAAAATTAGCCAATTCTTTGATAGTTGAAGCCTTGAGATTGTTTGAAGTAGTGTGTCCATGGAGGATCAGACATATGAGTTTGTCTTTGAGTCTGTTGACTAACCTGTTCTGAAGTCTGTCTTTGATTATTGAAAATTATGTAGTTGCACGTCATCCAAATGTTCCAGGAGACAAAGCTTGGTGTCATACTTGGAAGATAGTTTAAGGATCAGAAATGTCTTTCAAAGCTTTCAAACAATAGGCACTGTGTCTCCAGTAACAAATGTATGATCTTTTTGTTGAAAGGTGTTTCTTATTATGCACTAGATCTCCTTTGAAAATGGAGAAGATTTGAATATGTGATATGTTGTTTCTTATGCTTGGTGACAATTGGGACAGATTGTAGGGCCTATCCATCCTTCTTTTTTGGAAATTATCAGCTTTTAAAACTTTCCCATTTGTGATCAACCCAAGAAAAACTTTGATTCCAGCTATGTTGTTCAAGTGGTATGTGTGCTGAAGCTGTTCACAGACTGAGCTCTCAGTTTAATTTCTTGAAGGATGATGATTCCAGATGCACGAATCCCTTGCAATAGTGATGTTTATGTGTCTCCATTTAATCCATCAGTAAGGGAATGAACTTGTTGAGGCAGTCCAACTCCAAAATGGTCGAGGATATCAACATTACACTCCTTTTCCCTGCTAGTATCAAGTAGGTAATCAAGTAGATAAGTGCAAGCCAGGTTTGCAGCTATTGTCCTCAAGGCCTAAAAGATTTGGCTGGTTTTGGAGAAGGGCCATTCATTTCTGGTTTGAGACCACTCGATTCAATTTTCATCTAGTGCGCCATCTAAAGTGTGGTGGGTTTCGATGCAAAGAAAAAAAGAAGTTTGTATCAGGCGCCATAGTGGTTTTTGAGAAAGGTTCCATTGTTGGTGTACATACTATTATTTATCTGAAAGTGATGGTAGGGATAGGGGGGATAAATGATGAAAAGAAGCTAAATTGAAGATAGCAGTTTGGGTAGAAAATAGAGACAAGTGGGGATGAGAGTAGGGAAGTAGAAAAGAAAAGATTAGATGATCAAAAAAAGATGGAAGACAAGAAGAGATAGGATAAAAATTTAGCTCTAGATACAATAGTATGAAAGAGCGCAAGTAGGAAGAAGATGAAAGGAGAGAGCCACTGTAGCCAAGAAAAATTCAGAAATTGCAAAAATAACCAAATAAATTAGAAAATATAAAAACAATACAACTTGATTAAATACTAGTATTATGTGGGGATGCATCCTTGCCATTTCCCAGACATCTTGGATGTTCAGAATGTTCTGGGGATGAAACGTCTCCCCCTACACACCCTCCTATGCAAAAAAAGGGGACGTCCCACAAAGGGATGTTTCTGGAATGTCCCCAAAATGTTCCCTTTTTTGAGAACGTTCTTATGTCCTCTAAAAAAATCAATTTTTAAAATTTATAATTTCATTTAAAGAATTAGATACGAGTTCAAAGTTCTTAAATACAACTATTTGAAAAACACCAATATGTATCAATCTCAAGGCACTTATCATGGATTTGTCACATAGTTTCGCCCATTGAAGGGTACCACATTAATTAATGATTCAACCACCTTTGCCACAAACTTCCCAATTTTTGGTAATGGATTTCCTTAATCCGACTTAACCATTGCATAACCTAGAAAAATGAAATAAATTTGGGAAGGCCCTATTGTGCTCTTGTAATTTAAGACTCTTTTTGGAAGCCATTCATTTCTATTTGCAAAAAAGGCTATTTATAAATCTAATTAAAATTTAGCGTGGAAGCTTCAATCAGTTAAAAAACCTTGTATGTATAACTTTATACGAAGAGAAATGTTGTATAGATGATGGAAGCAATAAGGCATAGAACAAAATATTTACCATAACCCGACTGTGTTGTATTACAAAGACATAATAAGAATCGGGAGTAATATATGAATGCAGATTTTTTCTAGCACAAATGTCGACAATGTGTTATCGACAAAATTTGATATACCCCTTTTTTCTGAGAAAATCATTAAAAATCTCGTCTTTATTTCACAATACTTTGCTTGCATGCTTTCATAATTAGTTAGGCGGGGGCCACTTGACATTTTAATACATTATTTAATCTATATAACATCTAAAGTCATTTCGTTGCATTCGTATGCTCTGTTGGCCGAAATTGTTGTTTTGTGAAGTATATATAGACGGTGCCTTGTTTGTCATGTTAGTTGTATTATTTTCAATATGAAAATCAAGTTTCGTTTTGCAATATTAATTTTTGGTTTTCAGTCCCAGGTGATGATATACCTTCTCTTTCCATTCTGGAAATAAATTTGTTGAAATGGCGTGTTAGAGATGTTTGTGAGTTTTGAAACGATTATTTTTGCATTCAATTCCATTTCGAACTGCCATTTGACGTAATTCAATGGTTCAGGACTTGATTCTGATTGTCTTCGAGTGGGTATTTGTTGATCCTTTATATTGACCTTGGTGATGTCATTTTGCATTTGGCTTGAAGGTTGGTTTATACATGTGTGTGGAAAATTGGTTAGAAGGGAGTAATTTTGTTTGGCCACCATGTTACTTGAAGCTATCACCTTGGTTTAAGATCATATTATATGATACATTTATAATGGCCATGGGCAATGGTTATTGGTATATAGTATAGTCATGGCGGTTATGTTGTGGTTGATATAACAAATTTGAGATAACATTCTGTAATGACCCCATTTTTGAAGATTATTAGCTTATCTTTCCTTGTGGGCTTTGGGATGTTGCAAGGGGAAAATTATATTAAATAATTAAATATTACTGCCCGGAGAGTGTTTTTATCATTTGACATTATAAAACAATAATTATTTAATTATGTAATTTAATTCCTACAATGCAAAATTAAAAAAAAAAAGAATTAATTAAATAACTTTTGACTGATTTTTAATATAAAAATCACCCTTAGAAAGGGGACGCCACACCTAGGGAGGATAAAATATTTTTATTTAATGATTTCCCTCTCTTAGGGATTTCGAATTTTGTGCCTCGTTTATAAAAGGAGAGCTTGGGATCATTGTGAGACTTATGTTGATTGATCATTTGATTTCACTCCATGCTTGGAGTATTAAGATGTATGCCCTAGTTCTCTGCATTGTGCTCTCTCTCATTTGGATCTATTATTGGAGAATATTGAAGACTCCATTGTTCTCTCCATTGAACTCTATTGTGTTGAATGTGTTTATGCATGATATATTGCTCCATTCTTGCATTGGCGACTTGGTATTGGGTATTGGCATGTTTATTTGGAGAATAAATCTACATTTTTATGAAGGGTTTGTGGTGTTTTATGATCTGTTATTATTGCTGCAATTAATTAGAGGCAAATGGCGACTTTTTTGGGGTTTGATCTATGGCATGTTTTGAGGTTGTTTATGCTAAGATTTATTTTCTGATCTATGTCTGGCATTAATTATTTCAGATGCAAGGGCTGATTATTTAAGCATTTTGGAAGGGTTTTGAAAGAGCTGGAAATAATTTAATTAATTTTCCCTAACCCTAACAACTGGTTTTCAGATTTTGGGGGTTGATTTGAAGGGATTTTAGCTATCATAAAAATTCAGATCTTTAGTTCTTTGGAAAAATATTAATTTATAGAATTATTTGCATTTTATTTGAAGGGAAAATATGGAATATTGAGCAAGTTATCAATTTTAGAAGATTTCAGTTGTCTGCAAACTTTCTGGACATTATTAATTAATATTTATTTTAGATCTGCAGTTTTGGGGTCGAGTTAATATTGGTATTTGGTTGTAGAAATTAGGAGAAATAAGGAGAAAGCAATTTCATAATTTTTGGAGTTGATTTGATGCCCTAAATGTGCTGGGCGACCTACTTTTTAGGGAAAAATTAGGGTTTCGTGTTGGTTGTGCGAAATATGATTTTATAATATTATTCTTCATATTTTTGTGGCACAATATCCAAAATTTCAGCTTGGATGGTTGGACTTCTCTAGCCAAAGTTATGAATTTTTGAAAATTACAGTAATTGGGGTTTGAATATTAATTATTTTTCAGCTGAGTGTGATCAGATTTATGCTAATTCCTAACTTGTCATAACAGGGGACATTACAGTGGTATCAGAGCTGTTTTTCTCTATTCTTAGTGGGTATTATTTGTAGATCATAGAGCTTGCTAGTGATGGTGAATGGATCAAGAGTGACTTTGATTCATATTGTAGAGAATACAATGCATTAAGTCAAGAGGCCCAAACTCTCTTGTCTTTCAAAAGATTTTGTGATTTGAGAAGAAAATGAAGTGGATCAAAAAGAAAGATGACTCCGGTTGATGTGTACTTGGATGAGCTCATCACAAAAGTTAATGGCAAGATGGAGTCCCCTACATTTCCTCCCACAAGAACCTTCCATGCCAAACCTCTAAGGCAAGAAAAAGAGGAAGTGAAGAAAGAAGAGCCACCGGTTGAGAAGGAACAAGGTAAAAGTTCTTTATTGGTTGAAAAGATTTCCTTGTCTTCTAATATTTGTATGCCTAGTGAAGTAAGAAGGGAAGGCATTTTGAGCACTAATGATAATTTTCAGATTGAGAGATTCCTTATGGTAGCCACTAAGGGTAAGCACTTTGATTGGTTGAATCATCATAATAGTTTGTTTTGTTCATACCTCATCCCTTATGAATGTGATGTTAGCAATAAAGTCAAGGAAAATGGTGTTGTGTTGGGTAGAAATTACAAAAAGAATGAAATTCTGAGTTATGAAGAGTTTATGGGCAACATGTATGGAGGAAAACACATGACATCATTCCAAGGTATGAAGGGTTGCATACTTCTCCATTTCAGATTTTTCTTCCTTATGAGATATACATGATAATTGATGATAAGGGAAGGGTGTAATGGCATCTTCTTGGGCAGCGTATAGGGAGGAATAAGCATGTGCATAATTTGGAACCCTATGGTTTACCATGCTATAAATCTGATCCGACAAGGGCAACCTTTGATTGGGTAAGTTTAGCCCATGTATTTTTAGTTATGTCATCATTCCTTGAGAGTTTTAATTGCATGCATGATGGGTATGTTTCTCCATGGGTGAATCTTCAAGGAAGCATTGACAAGATGTCACATAATTATTCTTTGCTCGACCATACTTGGCATCAATATGACAAACTATATGAAGGTATGAGCTCTTTTGTTTTTGATGATACATTTTTAGCATCTAATGATTGCATGGGTGCAAGAAAAAATTAGATTTGGAAGATGGGCTTGTGAAGAGTATGCTTATGAAGGAAGGACACCATGGGATAATTATAGTAATTTTTAGTTTGCTGTAATTTTCCGAACAGCAAGCCCTAATGGGCAAATGAATGAGGTTTTTCACCCAAGCACGAGTCTTATGAATGTCCCAAGTCATCACCCACCAAGTATGAAGGCTTGTGAGGAAGAAAATGTTGAAGGACAGAGTGCTGTTCCAATCTCATAAATTTTGAGTTTTGTAGATGTTGGGAGTAGCTCAAGGTATGATATTTTTATATTTTATTTCACCTTCCATCTTGAGTTTTGATGGGTATGATTTTGAGTATGATAGGGAGATGGATATGATGTGTAACATGGGGTATAATGGTCACATTCTTGTTGGTACTTTGGCTCCTAACAATTGAGTGCATGATGGAAAAAGAGAAAGAGTGATTATCACTCTTCCCAATGATGGAAGTCATAACAATAAGCTAGCTAGTCCGTATGAGGAATTCATCATTGGAAGGCACAAAGGTATGAAGGCTTCAAGTGTTTTGCTCCCTTTCATAAAGGAAAGTCATTGGTACAAAGTATGGTACAAGGCTCCTTGGTTTCTCTATGATGATATTCATAAAAGCATGCATTATATTTCAGCCCTCCTTTCTTTTTGAGTATAGAAGAAGAGGAAATTTGTGGTGTGATCTTGTATATGTTGCTTCATGTAATAAGGGAATGAAAGGATTTGAGTTTTACAAGCTTTATTTGGATACATGGATATCATCTCCTTTCTTTTTTCAAATAATGCTAGCTCCTATCTCCTTGGAAGCCTTGAAAGAAGGATGGATCACATGGACTACACCTTGCATGGTAAGAAGTCCATTTTCAGATTTTGAACAATAATTATGTCTTCCATTTGGATGTTTGATTGATGTGCTTCCAAAAGTTGTGTTGGGAATGTTTGGTTGTTGTTGCTTGCATTTGGGTTTCAATGGAAAGTTTGGAAAAAGTGAAGGAACATGGTATGAACTTTTCTCAAGACACTTCATTTTCAGCTATGTTTTTAAATAATTTTCAGTTTGTTATGGTTGAGGATGAGATTTCGGTTACATGGGAGCCATTTTTGTTCACTAGCTTGATGATCATTTATGTTGGGAAAAAAATTCTTGATTATGCTAGCTGTTGTCCTCTCATTTTTATGGATAATACCTTTAAGACCAGCTCTACTATCACTTCCAAAATTCAGATTTTTTACATACATTTGGTGACATGGTTGTTGGTGCTTGATTTTGGCTCATGGGTGATTATTTGGGGGGGAAATTAGCCACTCTAATTCTGATTTTTGAAGGGAGAATGCATGATTATAGTGGTATTGAGAGCCACATGTCAGAGTTTGGGGGTAGCCCATGTATGAGGATGAGTTGGGCATCATCCATGACATGGAGACATCAAGAGGAAGCACGAAAAGTGTTCTTCCACTCTTGTTTTTTTAACTTCTTTACTTTCTGTGTAGATTTGAAAGAAAAACTACAGCGGAAGACACTCCTAGCTTTTAAGAGAAAGAAGTATCCTAAGTTATTACAAATGCTACACCATTTGAGTGGCATGGGAGCTCGGTTTTAGGGGTGCTTCACTTTTGGACCTGGATGCATGAACTTGCTATTGCTTGAGGGCAAACAATTTTGGGGAGGACTGTAATGTCCCCATTTTTGAAGACCTTTAGCCTATTTTTACCCATGGGCTTTGAGATGTTGCAAGGGAAAAATTATATTAAATAATTAAATATTATTCCTTGGAAATTGATTTTTATCATTTGACATTGTAAAACAATAATTATTTAATTATGTAATTTAATTCCCACAATGTAAAATTAAAAAAAATAAAATTAATTAAATAACTTTTGGGTGATTTTTAATATTAAAATCACCCTCAGAAAGGGGACACCACACCTAGGGAGGATAAAATATTTTTATTTAATGATTTCCCTCTCCTAGGGATTTCGAATTTTGTGCCTCCTTGTTTATAAAATGAGAGCTTGGGATCATTGTGAGACTTATGTTGATTGATCATTTGATTTCACTCCATGCTTGGAGTATTAGGATGTATGCCCCAGTTCTTGCATTGTGCTCTATCTCATTTGGATCTATTATTGAAGAATATTGAAGAGTCCATTGTTCTCTCCATTGAACTCTATTGTGTTGAATGTGTTTATGCATGATATATTGATTCTTGCATTGGCGACTTGGTATTGGGTATTGGCGTGTTTATTTGGAGAATAAATCTACATTTTTATGAAGGGTTTGTGGTGCTTTATGACTTTTATTATTGCTGCAATTTATTAGAGGCAAATTGATTTTTTTGGGGTTTGATCTATCATGTTTTGAAGTTGTTTATGCTAGATCTATTTTCTGCTGTCTAATTAAATATTTCAGATGCAAGGGCTGATTATTTAAGCATTTTGGAAGGGTTTTGTGAGCTGGAAATTATTTAATTAATTTTCCCTAACCCTAACGATTGGTTTTCAGACTTTGAGGGTTGATTTGAAGGGGTTTTAGCTATCATAAAATTCAGATCTTTAGTTCTTTGGAAAGATATTAATTTATAGAATTATCTGCATTTTATTTGAAGGGAAAATATGGAATATTGAGCAAGTTATCAATTTTAGAAGATTTCAGTTGTCTGCAAACTTTCTGGTTATAAATTAATATTTATTTCAGATTTGCAGTTTTGGAGTCAAGTTAATATTAGTTTTGGTTGTAGAAATTAGGAGAAATAAGGAGAAAACAATTTCATAATTTTTGGAGTTGATTTGATTCCCTAAATGTGTTGGGCGACCTACTTTTTAGGGAAAAATTAGGGTTTCATGTTGTTTGTGCGAAATCCAATTTTATAATATTATTCTTCATATTTTTGTGGCTCGATATTCAAAATTTCAACTTATTTGGACTTCTCTAGCCAAAGTTATGAATTTTTGAAAATTGCAGCAGTTGGGGTTTGGATATTAATTATTTTTTAGCTGAGTGTGATCAGATTTATTTTAATTCCTAACTTGTCCTAAAAGGGGACATTACACATTCAAAGGGCTAGCTTTTGAATATTTGAGTTATTTCCACCCCAATCTTCCTGCCAAGAACCTATAAAAAAATTCAAAAGTTTGTAAGTAATCAATATTTCTAAATTTGTAACTTTTGAGATATTATTAAAGACTCCAATTTTTGTTGTGGTGTCTAGGTGGATCTCCTTTAGATAGCTAACACTGAAGAAAAGATCCTCCCCCTAGCTGGCATGTAATTCTACAACTCTAAAATAATGAGGTCCCTCACCTCAATCTCAGGTTTCAACCTCTCAATGCATGTTGAGAGGCCCTCCATAACCTCCCATTAATATCTGTGAAGTCATTAGAGAAGAAAAAATTGTAGTTGAGGTAGTACCTTGCTACATGAATAGGTTGGTGGAGTTGATTGTTTCACCTTTCATCAACACCCAAAAAACACCAATTCTATTTGTAACCCCTATAATAGTTTTGGATGGTCTCTTTAGCACTATCCATGATTTCATAAATGTCTTCCATTGGGCTTTGCTCACCATCCACCAAGCAAAAAAGCCTCACCAAAGGTTTCGTCACCTACAAACAAAATAAACTTTACACTTACAAATTTTCAATTAAAGGAACAATACATTTAAAAATTGAAAATAAGGGAATCGATTTGAAATTTAAATTGAAGTTTGAAGTTACCTTAATGATTTGTGTAACTCTGTTTGCAAAAACTTCATCAAACACTATCTTTGCGGTCCTCTCTACATAAACTTTATTTGAATATAGTGAATCTAGCCATGCTTTACTCACAAACATTTGTGTAATGTCACCTTTTTCGAATTGAGGCCTAAATATGGACTTCTTGCCATTCCCTTTTCGTGGCAAAGAAGAATTATTGAACAAGGAAAGGAATTGCATTCCATTTCATTTTTCTTTTATTAATTTTAATGTTCTCTCTAGTGTTTTCTTTAATAAGGCAGGTCAGCTGGGTTGGAGGTGTCTTAAAGGAAAATTAAAAGACCCAAAGAAGCTTTTATGAGGTCGGTCCTTCTAATTGACTTTTGGCGCCAAAGGGAGGATATAAAAGGAGATCAATGACTTCATTTTCATCATCTATCTTGGCGCATTTACTCTACATTTGATTTTTGGGCTGATTGCTCATTGTCATTCCACTATTGGGTGACAATCCATTAGTGTGGCTTTTCCAAGGAAGACGAAAACCTTCCTTGTGGCATGTTGGAGGACAGAAACCCTCCATTTTCGGTGAAGCGAAGACAACTTTGAAGACCTCTTGCAGATTTGGACATTAGCATATCAAGGAAGACATCTACAAGGGTTTGCATGCATTTTGGAGCTCTCCCTAGAGGGAGTGATTAGGGTTTGATGGTATTTGAGTGCCTTTTAGGGCACAAATTGCAAATCTGATTTTATATTCTGATTCGACATAATTTATAAGGCCGGAATCTATATTTTCATGATTTTTGGTGGTGTTTATCTATCATTTTCAGCATTGGTTTGTGGTTGTTTTGCTATTGTCCTAAATTTAATTACAACAATATATATTCACTGATTTTCTCCATTTATTGTTACCAAATTGGATGGATATTGGTTTTCGTGCTTGAATTAATTATTTAGAAGTATTTATCAGTTGTTGTGCATGGTTGTATGGTGAATTCTAAGCTCTTATATAGTTCGCCCTAGGGTTTTGAAGGATATTACAACTACTGTCATAAAATCAGATTATTTTCATCTTTGGTGTTGGTGTATTTTCAGATTTGATTCTTGGGGTTTGTGGCCAAACCCATATTTTTGGTTTTTGCCCCTAAAAGGGACATTACAGTGGTATCAGAGCTTTGGTCTTCCTAGCCTAAGGGTTCTTGTGGAGAAGAAAATATGGACAAATTGATGAAGGTGCAAGAAAGACTAGCGGACACCGTGGACTCTCTTGCCTCCGCCATGCAAAACCTACAAAGGGGAAGGACATTCAAGGAAGAGCCTAGGGTTTCAAAGGTTGCAGCTAGCTTTGAGGAGTATCAAGCCCTTCAGGAAACTATTCGTGATGCCCTATCATTTTTCGAGTTTGTAGGATGGAGAAAAGATAGAGTGGGCATTGGGACTTGGTCCAAGCCCCGAGGCATGCACAAGGGTCATGGGAAGGATATCCCAACCCTAGTGGAAAAGAGCCCCATCTTGTTGGCAAAGCAAGAAGAGGCTACGGAGCTTGTTGAAGAGGGAACCAAACTCCCAAGTTCGCTAGGAGAGGATGGGCATGCCTATTCCCCTAAGGTTAAGATGGAGGAAGATATATTGCAGCAGCTGGTTATTAAGAGGGAGCAGCCCTTGGGAGAATTAGAAACCCCCAACCCTCTTGCCAAAGTTGATCTCTTGGCTGGTTTTCCAAACAACACCATAGTGACACAGGGGTTTGATGAAGTAGTGGAGCACGAGCCAAGAAAGGAGAAGGAGATCAATGAGCATACAACTCAAGATCTGCACCTTGGAGGAAAGGGAGCCATGAAGGATGAAGATTCAGCCCTTACTCCCATTATTGTTCCGGATAGTCATCATTATGAGGTAATTATTGATCATTGTTTGATTAATACTGATAGTATTTCAGCATGTGATGAATCCAGGGTTGAAAAGAAGGGTGATGAGCAAGAAGGGAAAGCGAAAGGGATGGGTGGAACCCATTTCTCAAGGAGACATGATAACAGTCAGCTTGCTGGTCTGTTTATAACAGCAGTCAATAAAGAGCCAAAAGATGAAGAATTAGACTTGGGTAAGAGCCACAAAGACATCCCAAGCACATGTGAACAAGGTATGGTGGTTGTGCAAAAGGGGAGAGCACCAATTATCGAAGAGGCAAAGGCAAAAAGAGATGAAAATCTTGTTGAAAGTCCAAGGAACAAATATAATTCAGATTTATTGCTCCCTAGTTCACCATCACATGGAGCTAATCATCATAATCAGTTTGATATAAATGTGGGCAAAATAAGGAGCACATTGAGTAGTAAGGGGTACTTACACCCTTTCAGGCAGCCCCCAAGTTATGCATGCATCAAGACAAATGTCGCTTTAGGCACAAGGACTGAGATTGGAGTGATAAGAGGTAACCCTCTTCCAAGGCCCACGGTATGCATGCAAAGGTAACTACTTCCTCTTTTCGTTTGGTTTGTAATCCGTTTGATATACTTATGTTTGAAAGAAGAATTTGGGGTCACAATGATGGTTGTGTTGATGGTATCTCAACAAGTCTTATAAGGTCAAGAGGATTGGAAAAATCTCTCCATAAGGCACTTGATGAGGTGGCTGGTCTATTCCTAACAGCAGTCAAAAGGAGGTCATTTGAGGGAATACTCATCCTTAACGAGAAGCCTAAGGTTACCCAAGACAAGCACCAACAACTTTGGAACAAATGCAAGAAAGAAAAGACCCCATCCGGCGGGAAATCATGCCAAGAAAGAGTGTTGATTTAAACTCAGAAATTCTGAGTCCTAAGAATGTCATGGGCAGCCCACGGTATGAAGATATCTCAGTTTTGCCAATATATCATTTCAGATTTGTTACCATGGACAGATGGTTAGGAGTACTCATGTCTCATGTGTGTTGTATCCTCCTATGTCACCGCTGATTGAATACCTTCGTGCACATCATACTTCACGGGGTGATGAGGTAAGAAGTACTTTTTGTAGTAAAGAACATATAGATACTTGGGCTCAATTTCAAAGGTGTTTCCGCAAGTGGCATATAGGTGCTATGTTGAGTCCTTCAAAGGGAGGAATATCTGATTTCAAAATCATTATGGAAGGGAACTCTATCATGAGGTGTTTGGGTCATAATGGTGGTTCTAACTTTCCGTTTCATATGTGGTTAACCCTTGGTTCCATAAAAATGGAAGAGTTAGAAGGAATGGGCAGCAATATGCATCAAATTATCAAAGAAGAATTGGAAATAAGGATGGGGCCAAGCAAGGCTGGTTTCAAAGGCCTCATGGTCACCATAACTTATGGAACATATCCTCTTTGCACAAGAAAGATACCACAGCCCGTTGTCCCCATGAAAAGGTATGAGTTTTGCATTGACTTCTTTGTTTTAAGTTCAGCTGAGACACACATTGTTTTTGGGGGTCAAGAGCTTCAAATTTTAGAGGAATTTACCCTCAAAATTCACAAGGAGTTGGGGTTCCACTTGCAAAATGATGAAATCAGAATTCATAGGAATGTTAAGCTAGGGAAGGCTGATTTTCTCGAGTTAAAGGCCAAAATGTCTGCTGATTTCAATTGTAGACCTGCTGTTCTTAGTTTTTCAGCCTATGTAAATCAAATTTCAGTCCCTACATTACTCCTGAAATTGCCTTTCTTCATAAGATTTCCATTTGGTAGTTATTATGCCATGGTTATAGGACTGAATTTGCAAAAATCAGACTTGGGACTGACATTAACAGCCATGAACAACAGTGAATTTTCATTTTTGAAGAGCATTCCATCACAGGTTGATATAGGAAGAAGGTTTCAGCTGAAAGGAGGGAACAAATCAGATTTGACAGCCTCAATTTGGATAAGATTCCATGTGAATTATGACTGTGGTAAAATGTTTTCAGCCCCTCCACAATCTGATTTGTATTTGGTAATAAGAGAGATATCTCATCAAGATGATTATGCATCCATTCCTTGCTTTATGATGGAAACTACATCAGTTTGCAGGGATTTTAGTACAAGTAAGCATGCAAAGAAAGGAAATATCATTGTTGTTTTTGAATTAGAAAATGATGAAGACTTCCATGAAGAAAGGGGCAGTAGAGGTATGAGTTTGTTTGGGATGAAGCTCCTTCATTTAACAGGCACAAGATCCAGATTATGGGAGCACTACAACATGTTCCTTTACTTTGATAGGATGATACTTGGGCATATGAGTTGCAATTGCTTGGGGACAAGCAATTTTGGGAAGGGAGGACTGTAATGTCCCCTTTTTCATCTTGAGGCCTAAATATGGACTTCTTGCCATTCCCTTTTCGTGGCAAAAAGAATTACTGAACAAGGAAAGAAATTACATTCCATTTCATTTGCCTTTATTGATTTTAATGTTTTCTCTAGTGTTTTATTTAATAAGGTAGGTCGGTTGGATTGGAGGTGTCGTATAGGAAAATTAAAAGGCCCAAAGAAGCTTTTATGAGGTCGGTCCTTCTAATTGGCTTTTGGCGCTAAAGGGAGGATATAAAAGGAGATCAATGACTTCATTATCATCTATCTTTGTGCATTTAATCTACATTTGATCTTTGGGTTGATTGCTCATTGTCATTCCACTATTGGGCAACAATCCAATTAGTGTGGCTTTTCCAAGAAGACGAAAACCTTCCTTGTGGCATGTTGGAGGACGAAAACCCTCCATTTTTGGGTGAAGTGAAGACATCTTTGAAGACCTCTTGCAGATTTGGACATTAACATATCAAGGAAGACATCTACAAGGGTTTGCATGCATTTTGGAGCTCTTCTAGAGGGAGCGACTAGGGTTTGATGGTATTTGGGTGCCTTCTAGGGCACAAAATTGCAAATTTGATTTTATATTCTGATTTGGCATAATTTATAAGGCCGGAATCTATACTTTTCGTGATTTTTGGTGTTTATTTATCATTTTCAGTGTTGGTTTGTGGCTGTTCTGCTGCTGTCCTAAATTTAGTTACAACAGTTTATATTCATTGATTTTCTCCATTCATTGTTACCAAATTGAATGGATATTGGTTGCCATACTTGAATTAATTATTTAGAAGTATTTATCAGTTGTGCATGGTTGTATGGTGAATTCTAAGCTCTTATATAGTTCGCCCTAGGGTTTTGAAGGATATTACAACTGCTGTCATAAAAATCAGATTATTTTCATCTTTTGTGTGGGTGTATTTTCAAATCATATTCTTGGGGTTTGTGTCCAAACCCTTATTTTTGGTTTTTGCCCCTAAAAGGGACATTACGATTTGCTTCAATGGTGTTAACAAACTACAAATACTTTGGAATGTCAGGAAGGTAGTTGCAACCTTGTGACATCCTCTTTCCTCTTGGTGTGTTCTCTTAGCAGGTTAAGAACTCAAGGGTGATTATAAATACATTTTCATTTTGTTTTTTTTTTAAATAACCACCACATTTATATTAATATAAGTTACAATGCCAAACAATTATACTCATACTCAAGGAAATATCCTTAGATTTCCAATAACAAATAAGAGAAGAAAGATAACATATCTGCAATTTAAACATCATGCGATTTCAAGCAAAGGATCTACTCAATATGTTGCCGTTTCTCCGGAGACCAAGTCAAAGGTACATGACCAAAGTTGATCAAATTAGAATGATCTAACACCCAATTGGCCAAAGCGTTTGCCATCTTGTTCAGACCCTTAGGCACAAAAAGCCATAATTAAATGGCTGAAAGAGGGAGATAAAAACACCTCTTTCTTCCATAAAGCTCTTCTAGCTCATCGTTCTTATAATCACATTGCTTACCTTGATAAAGAGGATGGTACCAGGGCTAATACACAAGAAATCCAACACTTAGCCATACAGTACTTCTCTGATATCTTTACAGCAACTAATCTGGATAGGTATGCCTAACAACAATTGCTTAATATTATTCCTACTTTGGTTAGTGAGGCAGACAATACGTTCCTTTTGAAACCGGTTTCAGAAAAGGAACTTCAAACTATTGTATGGGCCGTGAAAAAGGGGAAAACACCAGGACCTGATGACTTTGCGATAGAATTCTATCAGAAGTTTTGGGACATTATTAAAAAAGATCTTTTGGAAGTGGTGGAAGAATGTAGACAAGCAAAGACTGTTCTTAAGGTCATAAACCACACCTATATTGCTTTCGTTCCTAAGAAAGAGGAGGCTTCTTCCCTCACGGAATATCGCCCTATAGCTCTATGTAATGTGCTCTACAAAATAATTACAAAAGTTATATCTAAAAGGCTGAACTCTATTATTAACAAAGTAATATCTCCAGAACAAGGTGGATTTGTACCCCATAGACAAATCTTTGATGATATTGTTCTGGATGAAGAAGCCCTCCATTCCATAGGCATTCAAAAGAAACCAGCTATGTTTTTAAGGCTTGATTTGTCTAAAGCTTATGATAAGGCTAGCTGGTCCTTATGTACATCCTCTTGCACTTTGGGTTTCCCCCCTCCGAGTTCAGTGGATATAGGCATGCATTTCATTGGTTTCTTACTCAATTTTGGTCAATGGTACTCCTACAGCTAGATTTTTTGCAACCAAAGGTATAAGATAGGGAGATCCTTTATCTCTGTTCTTGTTCATTATAGTTGCAGAATCTTTTGGTAGATTCTTTTCCACAACAAGATTCCAAAGGAAGTTGAGGGGTATTAAATTGGCTACGCAAGTGGACCCACTATCCCACATACAATTTGTTGACGATTCTTCTATCATGGTGGAAGTGTCTTTGAAAGAAGCTACTCAAATCCACAAAACTTTGGAGCTTTTTTCAAAGGCTACAGGACAAGTTATCTATAGGCACAAGTCAAAGATTATTTTCTTCCATTGCTCTCCCAGGCTAGAACAATATATTTTGGCGAAACTTGGATTTCAGAAGGGCACACTACCTCTTAAATACTTGGGTATGCCATTGGACTCTAAAAGATTAACTGATTGGGGTTGGCTACCTGCTAAGATTCATCAAAAATTTAGTAACTGGACTAATAGATGATTATCCTCAGGGGGAAGAATAACTTTGATTAAAGTTGTGTTGCAAGCTATTCCTATATATTTTGCTTCTCTCTTGAACATCCCTAGAAAAATTCTGCACCAGTTAGATTCTATTGGTAAAATATTCTTGTGGTCAGGCACTCAACAGGATCGAAAATGGCATCTCGTGAAATGGAAAACCTTATGTTTGCCAAAGAAAGGAGGATTGGGTTTCAGATCTAGTGTGTCGAATAATAAAACCCTGTCAGCAAAGTTATATTGGAGATTGCTGCAAAATCCAGACCAGTTGTGGAGTATCAATATTAGAGAAAAATATATATAGAGTATAAGGCCTCACAAACTCGTTCGACATTCTTTACCTTCTCGGGGTTCACCCATTCTCTAAGTTAGTGAAGAAGTCATCAAAAAACACTTGTTTTGGAAAATTGGAAAAGGAGATTAGGCAAATTTTTGGACTGATTTGTGGGATGGTCACCCACCTTTGATTGAATAGTATCTGGATCTTATAAATATTATGGATACTCTTCAAGGACAAGGAAAGCAAAAGGTGAGTCATTACATAAAGCCAACATATCAAGGGAGTGAATGGATTTATCCATCCTTGTGGAAAATCAACCTGACGAATGATCAAGTTCATTTTTTTCAAACACTCCTGCAGAAAAGGATCCTTCCTATCACTTCTGAACCAGATACCTTGGCATGGGGATAAGAGTCGGACGGAAAGTACTCAGTAGTTGATGGCTATAGAGCTTTGCTAGCTCCTCAGCCATATCCCTGGAAGGATATTTTCGTGGAACTTTGGCAACCGGCCTTATGGCCTAAGGTGAGATTCTTTATCTGGATTTTAATCTAAAAAAAGGGTTCTTATAGGAGATAATTTGATGAAAAGAGGGATGGTTGGACCCTTTTGGTGTCCTTTATGCAAATATGCAGAGGAGACCCTAAGTCATCTCTTTTTTCAATGCCCTTTCACTTTGTCTCTATGGTATGCACTGGCTGATTTTCTATCTGTTACTTGGCACTCTTCTATGAATCTAGTGGATACTATTAGAGGCTGGAAACATTCAGTTAGGGATACCCAAGACTTTACGAAAGGAATCTGGCTCACTATCTCTTTTATGTTGTGGAATGTTTGGAAAGAAAGAAAGAAACACATTTTCAAATAAGAAAATAGAGATAGCTGACATGTTATGGAACTGACTAGAAGTAATATTGGAGAAACTAGAGTGCACAATCTGAAAATTCCCTCCCCACAACCTGCGAAGTGGAAAGCTCTATTACAAAAACTCAATTTAGGCAATAGGGAATTATAGACAAAGCAGTCTACTAAACAGAGGATGCCTTCTGGTCTCAGAGTATGGAAACCACCCCCATTTGGATTTGTAAAATTAAACACTGATGAAGCGGCTAGAGGTAACCTGGGTCCAACTAGTATGGGAGGGATAACCCATGACTCTTTGGGAACTCCCCTCTTTTTCTTTGCTCATCAATTGGGACATTGCACCAATAATCTTTTGGAGGCAACTAAAATGGGGTGTCCTAGTATTATAGTGGAATCATACTCCAAGGTTATTGTCAACCTTCTACAAGCTTCTGAGCAACATCCATCCAACAATTGGCTTATTGCCAAAATTAGGGATTATAAATACATTTTTTTATATTTCTCGTGTTTTCTACAACTGGTCTCACCCAATCGATTTTTCTTATGTCCTCCAAAAGAAGGCCAAGGCAATGGGCCGCAAAAGTGTCCAATAGAGTGATAGATGCTTGTCTTGAAGTAGTATCCCAACCGCCACATATGTTGTTGCATTATTAGTGATAACTTACACTACATTCTCATTGCCCAGTGCTAAGACAACCTCCTCCAACATAAGACTCGATTTTTTTGAATTTTTTACCATGTTAGAGGCAACAATTGGCTTAAAAAAACTATCTCACCATTTGAACTCGTTAAAAAATTGATGATGGTGCAGTTAATTCCATCTGTCCACCTATCTGGAAGAGTGGTGCATCCAAACTTCTGCCACTGCTTTTATTCTTTTAGAGTTGACTTTGAATCTGCAATTGCACCCTGGAGCAACCTCCCACTTAAGTCTCCTAGAGAGGTGTAATGTCCCTTATAGGGCATCGAACATAAAATAAGGGGTTGGACTCAAATCCCAATCACAAATTTTGATTTTTATTACAGCCACTTGTCAATCACTTAAAACCCGAAATGAGCAAATTGAAAATGCCATTAGCCACAAAGAGAAATCTGAATATTTAGGACAACAAAGGAATTCATAAGATAGTCAACAATATCACCACTTAGCCCTAACAATGAACCTGATTTTCTGTTTCCTAGGGCAGCGATTTGTATGGGCTTTTCAAGACAATATTCTCATCCAATATGGATTGAAAATCAATATAAAAAAATTGCAAACACTTCATAAGTCCAGCAAGATGAAATATGGAGTTAATATATATTTTATCAATTTAATTCAAGTGCAAACACAATTGAAACTTCGAAAATTCATAATTCCACCAGTATTTGGAGTTTCAATACAAACAAATGCTCAAAATGATCTTAGAGAGACCAGCTATCCAATAAAAATGATATCACAATTTTCCAACCATGGAAACCCCTCCAAAAGTGATCCTGAACTTCCCAAATGGGTAGATCAAGTGGAGGAAGGGTGGCAAGACCCTTGAAAGTGCCCTAGTTAGAGTAGAAGTGCCCTATGCACACATAAAAACCTTTCTGTTCCAGAAATCTACCAATGAATTCCATTTGTGATTGCCAAATGAAGCTACCAATGCACATAAGAGGGTTTCCATCCCCAAGTGTGATCCTATTGAATGGTTTTGTCCCCAATAGGTGACCAAGGAAGGGTTTTCGTTCAGTAATGGCAAGAAGTGAAGCTACACTAACTCCAAATCCAAGTAAATGTCAAATGATGAGTGACAATGATATGCTCCTCCATTTGAACCTCCTTAAGTACCCCTCTTTGGCGTCCTCTCTTTGCCCCCAAGGATGAATTAGAGGACTAATTCCTATGGCTGACCTCTTAATGAATGGGAAGTGTACTTTTAATCTTCACTTGGTCCTCTAAGAAAACTGACCTCATGTGGAGAAGATAGAAATTCCTTTTTGCTTTGTCATTCACCCATCAACTAGTCGAATCTTTTTAAGCCATAATTAGTAATTAAATAAGGAAAATACAATCACTTACAATTATGGCAATGTTCACTTCCCTTGCTTTCCTTCCTCGAAGCCCATAGAAGGTGGAATGGGCCCAAGGCCTTTATTGTGATTAGCTTGGAAAAAGGGACATTATAGTCCTCCCTTCCCAAATTTGCTTGCCCTCAAGCAAATGCAAACTCATATGCCCACGTATCATCATATCAAGGTGGAGGGACATGGTGTATTGCTCCCATAATCTGGATCCCGTGCCTGTTAAATGAAGGAGCTTCAACCCAAACAAACGCATTCCTTTGCCGCCCCTTTCTTCATTGAAGTCTTCTTCATCTTCCACTTAAAAAACAATAGTGACATCTCCTTCCTTTGCATACTCAACTGTAGCAAAATCCCTACGAACTGTTGTAGTTTCCATCATAAAGCAAGAAATGGATGAATAATCAATTTGACCAGCTATCTCTCTTATTACAAGATGCAAATCAGATTGTGGAGGGGGTAGAAACAATTCTCCATAGTCATAAATCACATGGAATCTTATCCAAATCGGGGCTATCAAATCTGATTTGTTTGTTTCTTTTAGTTATAACCTTCTTCCCACATCAACCCATGATGAAATTCCCTTCAAAAATGTAAGTTCACAGCTGTTCATGACTGCTAATGACAGTCCCAAATTGATTTTTGCATGTTCAACCATATGAAAATGGCATAACATCTACCAAATTCAAATCTTATGGAAAAAGACAAATTCACGAGTAATGTCGGGACTGGAAATTGTCTTACATAAGTTGAAAAATTAAGAATTGAAGTTCTACAATTGAAATCAACAGACATATTGGCCCTTAACTCAAGACCCTTGCTTAACTGTATACATTAAGTGCTTTGAGAATATACCTCTTCCTCCGTGGTAGCCATGTTTGGAACTCCATCCACTCTTCCTTGAAGTATTGTCTTCTTCTTGAATTCCAACATAAGGTGTGAACAATGCATACCAATACTTACGCTCACCTCACCTCTTTTTGACTGTAGTTACCTTGCTGATTTTGTATTCCAAATGTTGCCTCCAAGCTGACCCACTGAATTTTCTTCAAAAATTGGCTTGGATTAGATCCTATGAGAGCTGGCGGATGAGTGTAACAACAATATACAAGTTTGGAATTCTTCAAATCAATTAACTTGTGGTTGTATGTATTTTTTAGCAACATTCCCAACTCAAAACCATTGGATATTAATAACATAAGAAAGATGCAACAACTGCAATACTTGAAATCCCTTTCACACACTGGGTTCAACCCAAAGAACTTCATAATAAATATCAACCTATAGCTGTCAAAGGAGTACTATCCATTCAAAATATGAATTTAGAAATAATATCTTGCCATGGCTAAAGTATTGTATTTTCCCATGCAAAATTGAGATGGTGGTACTTGGAGACCATTTTGCCCCTGATGTAAACACTTCATCCCTCACCGTGGGTGAGAAATGCCTTTTCCTTGTGGTTACCAATTCTCTTATAGCTGCCATAAGGATGTAGGTAACAACAGTCCTCAAGTTTGTAGCAACACATCAAAAAATATCCTAGATCTCAAACTTCTATGTACAAACAATATGAAATTTGCAAGGAAGAATTTATGTGCCCTTTGTCCTTTAGCATATTCTTCCTCTTATCAAATTGATCATGTTGTCTTGCATGATACAAATATGGCAACAACATAGAAGGAACCCATAAATCTGAATTATGTGGGTCATGTCTAGGCCCTAGGGTTGTCAACTAAGAGTTCACTTCCTAAGGCTGAAGTGGAATCCTCTTCCCATTTGGTACACTTCACCTTCACAAAGTTGTTAGAACATTTCTTATGACGACCAAAATATTGCAAAGACATAGCATGAAAGTGATGTAGTAAATCCTTGCTAAGAAGATATTGAAATTGCTTACCATAGGTTGCTGTCATGAAATTTCCAGCAAGCTAAAAACTAACATGAGCATCAGGAGAGACCCTTATTCTATGGGCATGCCTCCCAACAAGGTCACTTGGAATTTTTTCCCCATTAACCCCTTGCAATTCTGATTTTTCTCCATTCTTAGCACCATGATGATTACTCATTTGCTGTGATTTACTATGGAGCATCAAACTTTCCCCATGGTCATCCTTTTCAACAAATTGCTCATGACCATAAATCTGAAATGGCATGGTAGAAAGCAACAAATCTGAATTACCTTCATACCTTCGGTTGTCTTTATAGTGTTCATCTTTCTTTGCCTTATGAGAATTTGTTGAAGCATTCTCATTTAGTTGATACATGTAAGAAAGCACAACATGAATCTTGCCGGAATCATGAACATTGCCAATTTGTTTTTCATTGCTTGTTGTCTGGAAAGTCCTAGCGAGTTAATCATCCTTCTTGTCCTTCAACAATTGAGCTTCAACCTTCAACTTCTCTTCATCACCTTGTAAATCTGATTTTTCTTCATTTTTTTGCAACATGCCATCGTTAGAAATCAATGAATCATTATTAAATATCAAAAGATTTTTACCTTCCAACTCGTGCTTCATGATTTCCTTCTCTTTCCTAGGCTCGTGCTTCAAGATTTCATCAAACCGTTGAGCATTCATACTGTGTTCTGAAAATCAATCAATGGCTCGTCCTTGGGAAGAGTGATTGGTGCTTCTAGGGCTTTAATGGGCTGCTCCCTTTCAATGCCCAACAACTTTGATTGTTCTTCTTCATCCTTGATCATGAAGGTGGGATTCTTTCCCTCTAGGGCTGAAACATCTTTCCCCTTTTCCTTGGGTATAACTTGGGGTTTGAACCTTGGTCCGATTCCCATTCTACCATTCTACCATTCTTAAACCCTATGAACTCGACAAGTGACATGGCATCACAAATCTCATCTGGAAGAGCTCTGTACTCATAGATGGTAGCAATTTTGTGGCCCACTGAATGTTGTCTCAATCTCTGGAATGGATTCTTCCCTAGGGAGGAAGGTAGGCTTAGATAGCCTAACAACAACTCCAAAGCTTGACCCTAAGGGCTGTATGATGCTCTGAATTCCCAAAAAACTTCCTTCTCCATTGTGGTTTTGAATGACCTGGATTAACTATTTCATCTTATTTGTCGATCTTTCTTGCCCTAGGGAAAACTTCTCATGTATGTTCGCCATCTATCTATTCCTTTTGAATGAAACCCTCCAGGATGGGAAAACCAAAGCTCTGATACCATTGTAATGTCCCTTCTAGGGCATCAAATAGAAAACAAGGGTTTGGGCTCAAACCCCAATCACAACTTTTGATTTTTATTACAACCATCTGTTGATCACTTCGAACCCTAGAGGAGAAAACTGAAAATGCCATTAGCAACAAAGAGAAATCTGAATATTTGTGATAGCAAAGAAATTCATACTAACAATATCACCACTTAGCCCTAGCAATGAACCTGATTTTCTATTTCCTAGGGAAGCGAATTGTATGGGCTTTTCAAGACAATATTCTCATGCAATATGGACTGAAAATCAACATAGAAAAATCTCAAACACTTCATAAGTCCAACAAGATGAAATGTAGAGCTAATATATATTTTATCAATTTATTCAAGTGCGAACACAATTGAAACTTCGAAAATTCATAACTCCATCAATACTTGGAGTTTCAACACAAACAAATGCTCAAAATGATCTTGGAGGGACCAACTATCCAATAAAAGTGAAATCACAATTTTCCAACCATGGAACCCCCTTCAAAAGTGATCTCAAACTTCCCAAATGGGTAGACCAGGTGGAGGAAGGGTGCCAACACCCTTGAAAGTGTCCTAGCTGGAGTAGAAGTTCCCTATGCATGGATAAACACCTTGTTATTCCGGAAAGCTGCCAATGAAGTCCACTTGTGACTCCCAAATGAAGCCACCAATGCACACAAGAGGGTTTCCGTCCCCAAGTGTGATCCTATTGAAGGTTTTCATTCTCAATAGGTGATCAAGGAAGGGTTTTAGTCCTTCAATGGAAAGAAGAGAAGCTACACTAGTTCCAAATCCAAGTAAATGTCAAATGATGAATGATAATTATATGCTCCACCATTTGAACCTCCGTAAGTACCCCTCTTTGGCACTAAGGATGAATTAGAGGATTAATTCCCATGGCCGACCTCTTAATGAATGGGAAGTGTACTTTTAATATTCACTTGGTCCTCCAAGAAAACCGACCTTGTTTGGAGAAGATAGAAATTCCTTTTTGCTTTGTTATTCACCCATCACCCAGTCGAATCACTGCAAGCCATAATTAGTAATTAAATAAATAAGGAAAATACAATCAGTTACAATTATGCCGATGTTCACCTCCCTTTCTTTCCTTCCTCAAAGCCACTGAAGGTGGAATGGGCCCAAGACCTTCATAGTGACAAGCTTGGAACATGGGACTTTACAAGAGGGTGCCTTGTACCCTTTTCCTGCAATTGCCAATGTTGTCACCAAATACTCTCATTACAGGCTCTTGCCACATTGAAAGGAAGGTTGTTTCAATACCAAAAATGTGCACACACATTATCTACTTCCTCATGCGCCTCCTTATTCTAGCTTATACTTTGCATAAAAGGTTGTGCCTTAGGTGTGTTTCTAGGTGCAAAGAAATTATGTGCTTGGAATTTTCTCAAGTTCGATGAGGCAAATGTGTCTCATAGTCATGGAGCACAGTTAGAGCCCACAATTGATGTTGTATCTACCTCTGTTTCCATTAGCATTTCGTGTTAAATGGCTGGTGCTATGGCTTCTTGTACCCTTGCACTCTTTTGTTTCATCTCATCCAACAATGCAAGCTCTACCTTCAACTCTTGTTTTGTAATTTCCCTTTTAAGGTTGAAACTAAAAAAACAAGGAAATAACACTAATCCCAATTGAGAGTAATCTGATTTTTACAACAGCCAACCAAAGAATATTATAAATCCTAGCAGCGAACTGTATTTGCACTTTTAGGGCACCAAATACTCTCCAAACAAGCTTAAAATGGGTGTATAAATTCTCCAAAATATTATACTAAACCAATGGAATAAACATGAAGCAAAAGTACTCCAAAATATATGCAAATTATGAAGTTCTATACAGCTGTAATTAAATTAATGACAACAGAAGTATAGCTCACAAAAATGGTTTGAAATTGAGGTTACAAACCCCCAAAAATCTCACGGAAGTGTGAAATCAGCCTCTAAAATTAGGAGGAATATGGATATCAACTCCAAATGAAGAAATGTGCCCTAGATGATACCCAAATCCTCCAAGCAAGCTGCTACTCTAGGAGAATGCCTAAAAATGATGTTCAAACCCTAGCAACGCTTCTTTAATCAAGCCCTAGCTGAAAATATGCAACATCAACCTTCTCGAAGCCCTTGGAAACAGTAAATTGAAGAGTTTTGATTCTTCAATCAAGCAAGGAAGGGTTTCGTACCCCTTGTTAGCCACACAAAAGGATTTTCACCGTTAAGTGGAAGTGATTGAGCAATCAACCCAAAAACCATGCAACTTATAATTTTTGATGAGAGATGATTCTCAAATGAGTTAAGCGAACCCTCTTTTATACCCTTTGTGGCACCAAAACCAATTAGGAAGCCTCCAACTAAGACCAATCTCAAAAGGATGTTTTTCTTTTATTTTCACTTTGGCCTTTAGCCTTCTTAACCCAACCAACCTGACTCATGTAGAAAACTATGTAAGAAGAATGCAAATGCTCAAGAAAATAACTGAAGAATGTGAAAATCACTTCCGTTGTTCATTTTCTTCTTGCCCACGGGAAGAGGAATGGGCTTGAAGTCTCCAAAATGAATTAGCCTGGAAAAGGGGACATTATAGTTCTCCCCTTCCAAATTTGCTTGCCCTCAAGCAAATGCAAGCTCACATGCCCAAGTACTATGCCCAATAGATGAAGCATGCTGTAGTGCTCAAAAAGTCTAGATCCTGTGCCAATCAAATGGAAGAGCTCTTGTAAAAACAAGCTCATACACTTGTTGTCCCTCTCCTTATGGATGTACTTTGGAAACGAAATCAGTTGGTACCTCAATTCTTCTCTCTTCAATTTCACCTTCAAAGGTAACATTAGCAATCGTTCTCAATGCATACGTAGTTGTACAAAAAACCTCACAGTGTGCTGTAATCTTAGTCATATAGCAAAAAATTGAGGAATAATCAGCAGTTTGACAAGTTGAACATTCCAATGTGGTATCTTCACTTTCCATTTCAACCTTGTCAACTATGGTGGAAGAGCATCCTCTAACCATACACATGAATGCAACTGAAATAACGTGGGACTGCTAAAAATGATGACAACAACGTTAATGGTGGCAATTTGGCTCATGGCTGTCATGAAAGCACTTCCTCTAGCATTTGGAGGTAGTATTACATCATCCCAATGATTCTGTTTGGTTCCTCCTTGCTTTGTTGGAGACCCTTTGCATGAAGATTTAATTTAGGAGCCCTTTCATCTAGATTTTGCTGTGCTACTCTGATATTCAAGTGGGCTGCCCTTGGGAATCTTACTTTGGTGCTTTTAGTTTCTTCATTAAGAGGGATGTATATCAAACCATTCTCCAACTCTTGATGGCATTCTTTACTCAATGGAAAACTAAGAAACATTATACAAAGCTGACCCAAAGTAGACCACTTGAGAGAGGTACCTTAAGCTTCTCATATATCAATTGAACATGCTGGTTTGAATCATACTTATGCTTTTGCTTCTCTTTCTTCTCCATTCTTGAACCTGCACATAGAGCAAACACATTGAAGGAAACAAGATGTCAACATTACTTCTTCATGCCTCATAGATATGTGAACTAGCTTTCTTCCTTTGCTTGCATTCTCCTCAAAATTCCCCTTCATATAATGGAATCCCAAAGGCCCATTCACACTATCCCAAGTATGGATGTAGCTTTACCATTGCAATTTCTCGCTTGAATGGCCGGAAATTCTCTAAAACAGTGGCAAACAATTCCTCATTGATGGTTAGGCGGAAAACCCTTCCATCTTGTGACTGAAAACACTTTGGTGACTGTCATAAAAGGGGTTAAGGGGCTGGTTCTGATGTGGACAACAACAAAAAGAAGAGGATAATAACTGTTATACTTCAAATTCTTCACAAAATTCAACCATGTGGGGACTGAAAATGCTTCAACAACATCAATAAATTGAAGATTACTCCCATGTATGGCTGAGATTACTTGTATGGCTGCAAATACAATATTGGGCAAACTGAAAATGATAACAGCAGTATGAATTTTTATGACTACATGTCTTAAAACCCATAAAACATAACTTCTACTACCAATTTCCAGCTGGGTATAATGCACGGGACAGCAAGATAGCATCCATCTTGCTCATTTTCAAATGTAAAATTTATGAAATCAACATCCACTTCCATTGGAAGACTTCTTCTAAGAGCATCTGCATGGATTAAGAGCTGAAAACCTTTATGATATGACTGCTGTTTTAAAATTAAAAGTGTGGGGATTATCTTACCATGTGCAGCCCATAGATCTTGCATTCTTCCGGTAATTCTTTCCATCCTATTTTCTGTAGCAACTTGAGGAGCTCCATTTCTCATGCCTTGAAGCACAACCTTTTGATCACCGAGTTTGAATCTCAACTCCCTAGCTCGATAGTTTTGGTCTCTAAAAATTCACCCAAAGAATGCCATTTCTATAGTTTGAATTTCAAGTACCAAATTCGAACTTCCTATACCAACAACAAGTCATTACTTACCATGTGCCTTCCCAAGGTGAGCTTGAGTTATTGGATCTTCTTGGTGCAAGGGATGATGAAGCCATTTTGTAGCATCTCATTCTTCACAATGAGGTTCGAATGTACCACAAACTTTATATGCATTCTCATAATTTTCCTTCCATTCCAAGTGATAAGAGATGACATTTGACCTTGATCCTTCGGAGACCATTTGAATAGCCAGAAGCAATGTTGCCCATAGCTGCAAGTTGTCTCTAAGAACCTAACATGCTTCTTAAAATATTTTCCATGATGGCAAAAATATGAGTAGTGACATAGGAGGAAACAACAAATCAGTAATATGGTCATCGTGGTCATACCTTGGGCTGCCCACAAGGAGGCTCACCCTTCCTTGCCTTCTCTTCTTTCAACAAGTTGAAGATCTTCCCTAATCTACTGATAGGTGTCTTCCATATTTTCTTGACATATGGTTTGTTGAACATTATCATGGTTCCTATGTGAATGTCCAATTTTCCAATCGAAGACCTTTGGCCTATTTGGTCTACCCGACGGCCAAAGGATGAATCCAAGGGTGACTTAAGTCATCAATAAATTATTAATTAAGTGCTATAAAAGAAAAAAATAAAATTATTAAAGCACTTATATTAATTTATTTGGCTTAATAGAGAAATAACACTTGTAAATCCTCTTGGAATATCTAGAAAGACGCAATTTGCCTTGGGGCAAAAACCTTCTTTGAGATTAGAAAGGGATCTAGCAATATATTTTATGTCCTTCCTAGAAAGGATAATGGCGACTTTGCCTTCAGGAAGAGCTCCAATGAGAAACTTAGAAAGGAAAACATTTTTAATATCCGCTTTTGGGAATATGACCAGCCTTGGGAGAGTAAAAATAATTATTAAGCTACCTTTTGTATTCTCCCTAAGAGAAATGGAAATTTGCATAGAGAAAAGCTTCTACAAGCTGATTGGTGGCCTTGAAGGTTGTTTTGGGTCTCTTCTTCCAAACGGGGTTAAAAGGAGCCAAGGTAGACTTGCTTGAGAGGCATTCCATATTGGAGATGACACTTTATTAACCATATTGCAATTGCAGTACTAGTAAATTATTTGCAGAAACATTCTAAAAATCAGATGAACCCTTCAGAAATTGCTCTAGAGGACTTGATCAATACCCTCTTGGAATATTTTTCAGTGAAATAAAATCAAGGGATTCTATGGTGCTTAAAATTATGGTTATTTCTAACCAGCTATGTAAACTGAATTTTGCTGATCTTTGCACCAGAGGAACCCTTGAAAAATCAGAAACCTAGTCGCTTAGGGTTAGGAAAATTAATTATCTCTAGTGGAGCCAACCATCTGAAACCACATTTGAAACCCCTAGAATGATCACTCTAAAAATCTGAAATATTACTCTGAGCAATTATTGCAGATCAAAAACTTGGGATCAAAATAAATTATTCTCAAAATAATATTATCAAGGGCCCTAGTAGGGTCAATTTAGACCTCAAATAAATCTTCAGCAGTGAATGTGAGCCAAAATATCATTAAAATGACTATTTATGCTCCTGAATGACATGCAGATTTCATCCATTAGATTGAAACCCTGCATTAAATTATTATGAAATCTGTTTTTACCAAGAATACTCCATAAGATTTGGTTGTAGTTTTCTGTGGCTTACATCATCAAATCTAGTCGCCATGTAACAGATAGACTACTTGCAGCATTTGAAACTGACTTCTGTAACATGCCCAAAACAACACCCCAAGGTCTGAGTTGACTTCAAGGAAAAATCTGCATTTCATCTTTGGGAGAAAGGGTAATCAAGTATTGCATGTTGCGATAAAACAATCTTCATAAACCCTCATAGACCAAACTTGAACACTCCCAAAAATGACGATCTTCAGAAATAAGTCATGAGAAATATGTAATGCAAGATCACTCTTTTATCAAGGGAGTGGCCTCAAATCCATTGAAGGACATACACACTGTCACATATAGGTGGACATTGACACCACCCATGCCAAATTTATTTTAGATCATTGAGTAGAAGAAACATACATGCCCATAGCTTCAAGTTGTCTCTTTGAAGACCTAACATGTTTCTTAAAATATCGTTAACATGACGAAAAAAGGTGCCCATCATTTCCTTTTATAGATTTGAAACTTGTGCAAATCTCCAATATGCTCATCCTGGGCATACCTTGGCGCCATCTTCTAGAGAGGAGAGCTTTTAATTTAAAATTGGCCTCCGAAAGTCTTTAACTATAATGTAATGATTAATTCCCGCAAGTTGAATATTTGAAATATTTTGCTTGACAGAGGAATGGAACATCATCATGATTCTAGCTGAATATCAAGAACAGGAATCGAGCTTGCCTATTGATAAATGCATTTATCCCAATAAATATTAATAAATGCAGCTCATGAATAAATCAATTCATCTATCTAAAAAATGCGACTTGTCTTCATTACCATCAAATTCACCTCCACAATGATGCAAATTGAATTTTTCTTCTTTCCATAATGAATCATGATCCCCCCCCCCCCCCCCTTTCTATTGGAGATTTTGCTACAAAATAAATAATATTTTTAATTGGTTTAATTCATCTAGCACAAATCAATCTAATTTTCCTTTAATCCAAGGGGAGTGGACTAAAGGCTATTCAACTTGCCTCAATTAATTATTGCTTGGAAAAAGGGACATTACTAATGATTTTCCTTTTTCTTCTTTTAAGAGAAACCCCTTTGGGTTTGGATCCTTGCCGTATTCTCGTGGTCTAGGTTTTAACCCTAGCATCTTCATCCATGTTTCAATTTGCCTCTTATTGGAGGCATCAAATGTGGAGAGTGCAACCTTCTCCAAAGTATTTTGAAGACCCCTCTGTGTCGCATGAGGTCTGGGCTCCGACCTTGACCTTCCCTTGCTTTCCCCTATGAATTCGGCAAGTGAAATAACATCGTGGATCTCATTCGGACCACAATGTTGTGACCCATTGAATGCCATGTTTCCACCTCCAAAATGACTTCTTTCTTCGGTAAGAACCTAGGTTGCCAATCCATGTCTCTATTTTTTTTGTCACTTTCTTGCACAAATACCCTCAGGTTGGGAAGATTGATGCTCTGATACCATTGTAATGTCCCTTTTAGAGTTGAAACTGAAAAAAAAAGAAATAACACCTATCCCAATTGAGAGTAATCTGATTTTTACAACAGCCAACCAAAAAATATTATAAACCCTAGTGGCGAACTGTATTTGCACTTTTAGGGCATCAAACACCCTCCAAATAAGCTGAAAATGGATGTATAAATTCTCCAAAATATTATACTCAACCAGTGGAATAAACACCAAGCAAAAGAACTCCAAAATATATGCAGACTCTTAAGTTCTATACAGCTGTAATTAAATGAATGACAATAGAATTACAGCTCACAATAATGGTTGGAAATGGAGGATACAAGCCCCCAAATATCTCATAAAAGTGTGAAATGAGTCTCTAAAATTATGAGGAATATGGATATAAACTACAAATGAAGAAATGTGCCCTAGATGATACCCAACACCTCCAAGCAATTTGCTACTCTAGGAGAGTGCCTGAAAATGGTGTTCAAACCCTAACAATGCTTCTCTAATCAAACCCTAGCTCAAAAGCTGCAACATCAACCTTCTCGAAGCCCTTGGAAACAATAAATTGAAGAGCTTTCATTATTCAATCAAGCAAGGAAGGGTTTTGTACCACTTGTTAGCCACACAAAAGGATTTTCTCCCTTAAGTGGTAGTGATTGAGCAATCAACCCAAAAACCATGCAAATTATAATTTTTGATAAGAGATGATTCTCAAACGAGCCAAGTGAACCTTCTTTTATACCCCTTTGTGGCACCAAAACCAATTAAGGATGCTTTTATTTTATTCTCACTTTGGCCTTTAACGTTCTTAACCCAGCCGACCTGACTCATGTAGAAAACTATGTAAGAAGAATGCAAATGCTCATGAAAATAATTGAAAAATGTGACAATCACTTCCCTTGTTCATTTTCTTCTTGGCCATGGGAAGAGGAATGGGCTAGAAGTCTCCTAAACGAACTAGCTTGGAAAATGGGACATTACATGTTTTACCTCTTCCATGTCATTAGGACATGATCTGATGTCATGACAAACAATGCATATGACATGGTACTTGAGACAATTGATGTCTCCATAATCCTTCGAGCAGAATTGCAAATCACGGTCCCCTCAACTAGTCCACGTATGCCATACTTCCAAGAGGAGGTATGGGTATTAGTAGGAATGCTTCCACTTGTTGATGTTGACCTTGACACAGAGCCGAATGCCATGGTATGTGAAATGTCCCTTTCTCTAAATCAAAAGGTTGAAGACCCTTAGCCCAATTTTGTTTTTTGATGTCTAATGGAGGAATAAAAGAGAAACTTAGTCATGATGAATTAATCGTAAAGTGCATCAAAAAATATTATTATAAGCACTTTTATTAATTTATTAATTACAAAGTTAAAAAGAAAAGAAATTCGACAAAATAAAATTAGAAAAAAGAAAAGTCACTTTATTATTTTTTCCCTAAGGAAAATGCGACCCATGTAGGAAAAGGGAAAAGGCTAAAGAAAAAATTAAATAAGGGAAAAGAAATATGATTGGTGGCCTTGGGTGGCTAAAAGGCCAAGTTATGCTGTAAAAAAAAATTGACTTGCAAGGGAAAGCATCTCTTTTTTATATGATAAATTCGGATTTGTGGTGTAAGCTTGTATGCTTTCCATTAAAACTCCAAAGGATGAAAACCCTTTGAAGTTGACTTTAGAGGATGAAAACCCTCTCTAGCATTGAAAGAAGAACGAAAACTCTTCTTATAATGTTTTTTCCAGCAGTGTTGAAGGCTTGATTTGCAGATTTGAGCTAGGGTTTGAAGGGAGAACATTGTTGCTGAGTTTCACCTTCGATTTCCAGCTTTTTAATAAGTGGAGCAACCCATATTGTGAGCAGTTTGGAGTGATCTAGAGATTGTTCTAATCAGTTCTGATTTGTGGTTTATTAATAAGATTTTTGGAGATAAGATCAACTACTTTGCATAATCTTTGGGCTAAGGAAATTGTATTTTCAGCTGTGCATCTGCGGATTTTATAATAAAGTTTGAGCCTTCTGTTTGGATCCAATCTAGTAGTTCTCAAGTGTTTTTGCAATAATAAAAATTGTTGATTTGTTTGGGAAAAGAATTGAATTGTTTTACTTCAGATTTTTTGGATTTTCACTCCTATAACAAGTTGCATTTTTCTATATAAAATTTAGATCTACATCATTTGTTTTAAGCATCTCTTCTATAAATTGTTGTTTTGGATTTGATTTGCGTCTATTTCATTTAGGGGTAGAAATTTGTCCATTGGGGACATTACAGTGGTATCAGAGTAGTGATTCTCCTAGCCTGTGAAGGAGAAAATAAGATCTGAATGTAACTAGGAAAAATTCCTATAGCCTATCAGAGAAGGAAAACTCCAATGAAGGTGACAATGGAAGAGCATGATCAAAGAGATCCTCCTAATGATGAGCTAAGCTACATGCATGAAGTCATTACAAGGAGTCAAAAAGAATTACAACAGTCTATCAAAGAGTCTCAAAGGGAAATGCGTGATACAATAACTGGTTCAATCAAAGATTTGGCTAAGGTTATACAGGGGCACAACATATCTACAAATCAAGGAGCAACCAACAATGGTGAGCAAATTTCAACTGGATGAGGTAGGACATCCACCAAGCCTCCACATCAGACTTTCAGAGCCAAGTTTCTCCAAAAAGAGGAACGACCAATTGAGTAAGAAATTCCAAATGATGTTGATGACATAGAGGCATGGGGTGAAGAGTATGCAACCCTTAGCTTTTGAGTAAGAGAGATATATCTTGCAGGGATTACTGCCAAGTGAAGAATAGCAAAGGATCAGGAAGGAATCGAAGAATTCAACGAGAGCAACCAAGAAGAGACATACAACAAAGGTTGGGTAAGGTAACCCTTACTTCTTATGATGGTTCAAATAAGTGTTCTGCCCGAGCTTGGTTACAGAAATTAGATACATATCTTTACTTGAATCCAATGTATAGAAGCCCTCAAAATTGTAACTTCGTATTTGGAGGGAGTTGCACATGAATGGTGGTATCATGGATTGATTACACAAGGGCATGGTTCCATCACCACCATTGAAGAATTCAATCAAGGTTTGATAGAACATATCTGGTGATATATTTCAGAGAGTTAGCTCAACTCAAGCAAGAAGGATCCTTGGACAAGTATATTTCAGATTTCCAAAGACTTGCAGTAATGGCACCTGATATTAGTGAAAGAAGACTTGTGTTGCTGTTTATTGAAGGCCTAGGAGATCCACTAAAAGGCCTAGTCAAAGCCTTTAGTCCTCTACAAGGAAATGTTACGAAGTCGTTGGATTTGAAAAGTTCAGTCCCTAAAGGCAAAAATTTGTAGTTTGGACAACAATAAACAACACCTTTGGAACGGCAACAAGATTCATTTGAATAGCCAATAACAACTCAACTTGATAAACAAGGGACAACAACTAGTGGACAACAAGGTAAGTCAAAGGAATAGATAAAAACAACCAAGAAATAGAGGCAAGGAATTAGTTAAGAAGGAAAAAATTATGCTTCAATTGTAGGAACTCATAGACACCCAATCATTGTTGCCAAGGTAAATGATCAATCCACTATATTGAGATAGTTTCAGATGATGAAGATGATGGAGATAATGTTGATCCAAAGAAAATTGAAGAATACGCTAAGAAAGATGAAGTGGTTATCACAGGTGCCACACTTGCTACACTATCTGTACCATCTAGTTGCTATCCATTCCGAGTTAGAGGAGATCTTCATGGGCAAAAGATGACAGTGTTGATAGATAGTGGATCTACTCATAACTTCATTGATGAAGGCTTGGTCAAAGGGATGAGATTGCAGATGGAAGACTGTAATGTCCCCATTTCTGAAGACCCTTAGCCTATACGTCCCCGTGGGCTTCGGGATGTGCAAGGGGAACATTTTTATTAAATAATTAAATATTATTGCCTGGAGCAATAATTATTTAATTATTTTATAAAAGTTATTTAATTTAATTCCCAAAATATATAAAATTAAAAGGGGAATTAATTAAATAAAAATTTAGGTGGCTTTCATTGATAAAATCACCATTTTGCAAAGGGGACGCCACACCTAGGGAAAACAAACTACTTTTATTTAATGTTTTCCCTCTCCTAGGGTTTTCGAATTTTGTGCCTCCTTGCTTATAAAAGGAGTGTTAGGTCATTATTATTATTATGCTATGATGAACTTATTTTGATACTCCATGCTTGGAGTTGAGATGCATGCCCATTGATGTTTTCTCTCTCTCTCTCTCTCTCTCTCTCTCTCTCTTGCGTGGGAGATTGTTTCAAGCTGGTTATTGGGAATCAATTGAAGTGATTATTTGCTAGATCCATGTTTTTGGCTTTGGCAAGCATTTGATTTAATTTGCAAGTGAAATCTGTCCTTTTACTGTAGCGAAGTCACTGTAGCATCACTGTAGCAGCGGGTTTGTAAGTGTTTTTACAAATCGATTTGGGTGTTTGGTTCTCTAAACCCTAGCGACTTCTTTATGGTATTTTGTGAACTGTTTTGCATGCATTACTTGGTGTGGATTGATCAGATTTTTGCAGGTTATTGTGCCCTTGTTACAGCGACTTTTATATGGCTGAGTTAAATGCATTTTTAATGAAATCGACCAGCTGGTTGTCCTCTAATTTCAGCGACCTCTTGACAGTGCCTTGAATACTCCAATGCATGTTTGGTGTGCTAAATGCCCAGCGAATTGGCTGATCTTAGTTTACTAGCTACAGCAACTTCATTTGATGTGTTAGGGTCTGATTTTGGGTTTGAAATAAACTGCTGTTCTTTCCTTAAAGCCAGCGACTTCATTTGGGTGGTAAATGATGAATGTTTTAGTGCATATTTAAGCTTCATTTGATCCACGAACTGTTAGTACTGTTTGCATACGCCTAGCGTCACCATTATGGTGTGCAAGCACTGACTTTAGCATTGATTTCCATGCATGTTGAGTGTCTCTAATGATCTGAATGTAGTGGCTGGGTTGAATACATGATTTAACAATGAATAGAAGTCTTATAGGAGCGAAATATACAAGGAAGTTAATCTGAGTTGTGTGCATGCTTTATCTCTCACTTGGCAGTGATTCCTTTTGGATTGAGTGCTCTTTCTAATGGCTGATATGTCACAGTCTTGATGAACTGTGTTTGCATATTATTAAGGTGACCTTGAAGCATTCTAGCAATGATCCATATGTGGCTTGAGGCTAAGTAAACATACCTTGATATCTGAGCACATTTCGGTTGAGGTTTTTGCATGATAAAGAGTGGTTTGCCTTGTTTGCATTTAGGAGAATACTGCGATCAGATTTCTATTACAGCAGTCTATATTCCATTGATCCCAGATTGTGGAATTTTAGTAGGTGAGTTCCAAGGCCATTAAACCCTTACCCTCAGGTTGCAGATGAGTCATTCAATCTCAACCGGTAAAAATAAGATTCCACAACTTGTATTCAGTCGATAGGATGCATCATGAAGAGTTGGTTGTTTGCATGATTTTCTATTGATCATCAGAATTGGTGATATGGACATAGATACAAGAATGTCTTTTATCAATGACGACGGCAATCCCTATTTGCCTGAATTCATCCATGCAGAGGGATCAAGGCTCATTCAGTTGAAGCTTCAAAGTGCTAAGATGAGGCAGTTGTTGATGCAAGGTACGAGTCGATTCCTTGGTACTCCTCAAGTTGTGACAGCCAAGATCATGGAAGGTTCTGCTTCAAAAGAGGGCCGATTGCACGAGATGCGGATTATGATTGTCATTGTATATATCCATCCTTTCTTTGTTTGGCTTCAATAAATATGTTTTGTATTGATGATGATTTAGCTCGTTTTGGAAAATTAAAACTAAGGAATGGGTATCAACATAGTTGTAAGTTGTGTAATGGTACTGATTTTTGAAGACTCCTTATGGATTATCACTTCTACGTGGGCATAAATCGCAACTTAAGTTGCATCAGGGGACTACATTAAAAAGACCAATAATTAAATATTATTGCCAACTGAGAGCAATAATTATTTAATTATGAAGATTATTTAATTTAATTCCCAAAATATAAAAAATTAAATGGGGAATTAATGTTAAATAAATATTTAGGTGGCTTTTATTGATAAAATCACCCTTTGAAAAGGGGACGCCACACCTAGGGAAAACAAACTGCTTTTATTTAATAATTTCCATCGTCTCATCTAGGGATTTCAAATTTTGTTGCCTCCTTGCTTATAAAAGGAGTGCTAGGATCATTATTATTATTATGTTATGATGAAGTTATTTTGATGCTCCATGCTTGGAGTTGGGATGCATGCCCATTGATGTTCTCTCTCTCTCTCTCTCTTGCGTGGGAGGTGATATTGAGTTGGTTATTGAAAATCTATCTTGACAGAAGTACATTGATGCAATCATAAGTGATCCATGTCTTTGGCTTTAGATCATATACTTTGATGAAGTTTACCAGCTTGAGATGTTGTATTTACAGGTAGCAGCTTATTTTATCATCAAATCAATGTTTCCACTAAATGTGTTTCTAGTAAATAAACTAACTCTTGTGGATGTTCAATTCAATCCAAGCTGACTTATGTATTATGTTTACATTGGCTGTTTTAGAAGTAGATGCCAATATCATTCTAGTGGAATACTCATCCAAGCTGGTATGCTCCATTATTAAATCCCAACATTTACAATGACCACTTTGGGTTCATCATTTTCTTAGGGTTGCAAGTGCATTGGTCTAAAATTCTACATAAAGCATATCTCCTTGGAAGGATTAATCTCGACTTACCTTTCATTCTCTTGTGATCTGTATTCAGTGCATTGTTTGTTGATGAATCCCGATTGAGTAATACTGAGATTCAAGAGGTTTACAAAGCGTTTCGTTACAACAATTCAGCTTTGTCAAATTGATGTAGCATGATTCAGGGTTATAAGGATCCCTAGATTTAATATAAATTAGTGACCTGCTATTTAGGTACCTTGACACTTAGATGCATTTCATTATGTAACCGTTATGGATATTTTATAAACTGAAATTTCGTAATGCTCTTTGCATCGTACTTGGTAACACCTCAAATACTAGTGGCAACCATTGCAATATTGGCGAGTATTGGCAAAATTCGCTGTGTTCCTTGATCTGAAATCTTATGTATTGAGATGTTGTTCATACAAAATACTAGTGTCAATGGAAGAAACAAGATAATGTTTTAATGCTATTTGACTCCCAGAAATTCCGAATTGATAGTAACTTTGCAGCTGTAGTTGCATGAATTATTCAATGTGTTGTCTACACTTTACAGTTCTACTTGAAGACTGACATATCCATAGAGTGGTAAATTCACAACAGCAAACTCCTTACTGTGTGAAACTCCCAATAATATCACCATGCACGGCAGACAATAACGTATTGGTACAGCAGATCTATTTTGTGGCAAGGACAAGGCGCAGTCAAGGTGAAAAGTCTCTTTAGAGTAGCCAAAGGATTATGGCATTATGGAGGCTGGTATGATGGCACCTGAATTCTGTTGCAACCCCACATCTGGCCTAAATTATGGATCAAATGTCATGCAGCAGATATGTAGGAATTTAAAACTCCAACACATCAAAATAGGGTAGAAGACCCCTTTGCAACATGTGTTATTGCTTCGGTTGGAAGAAACCCAACAAGCAGTGGTTACATTGCAGCAGTACTAGTGTTTCTGTGGGATCAGCTCACATGAAAGTGATTTGCACTAATTAGGAAAGAAGCTACAGATCTGATTTGTATGTTCAGCTGAGGATAATTGCTAAACTAATTAGTAGAGGCCATTAAACCCTTGTTCTCGGGTTTATTGAGTCGTCTATTTGATCGGTTCAAATATTTCTGATTGGATTTGACTATTTGTATTTGATTGGCGCATTGAAGAGTTGGTGGTTTGCCTGATTTCCATTTGATTTCAGAAGTGGGATATTACAAGTTGTCATGAAGATAAAGAGTGATGAGGATATTGGTGACACTCCCAAGGTATGAAGAGAATAATAATGGGTCATATTTATTTCTGCATAGTAAACCATTTCAGATTTGCTTTTCTCATGATAAGTATGGTAATACAAATTGTAATATGGAGCATATGGATCCCTTGCTCCTAATTCATGATTGTGAGCATCATGAGAGCTACATACTTTGGCAAGATCTCTTTCACTTGATAGGTACATGATCTCAAATCTTGGAGCACTATAGCATGTTTTGTCTCTTGCACATGGCACTTGGGCAGATGAACTTGCAATTGCTTGAGGGCAAACAATTTGGGGAAGGGAAGACTGAAATCTCCCTTTCTCTAAAATAACAGGTCGAAGACCCTTAGCCCAATTTTGTTTGCCGACGGCTAAGGGAGGAATAAAAGGGAAACTTAGTCACGATGAATTAATCATAAAGTGCATCATAAAATATTAGTATAAACATTTTTGTTAATTTATTAATTACTAAGTTAAAAAGACAAGAAAAGTGACAAAATAAAATTATAGAAAAAGAAAGGTCACTTTATTATATTTTCCTCGAGGAAAATGCAACCTATGTAGGAAAAAGGAAAAGGCCTAAGAAAAAATTAAATGAGGGAAAAAAAAAATGATTGATGGTCTTGGATAGCTAAAAGGCCAAGTTATGTTATAAAAACAAGTTGACTTGTAAGGGAAAGCATCTCTTTTTGCATATGATAAATTCAAATTTGTGGTGTAAGCTTGTATGCTTTCCATAAAAACTCCAAAGGAAGAAAACCCTTTGAAGTTGGCTTAGAGGACAAAAACCCTCTCTTGCATTGGAAGAAGAATGAAAACTCTGATTCTCTTATGTTTTTGTAATGTCTCCAAATGGACATATTTTGCCCTAGATGGATTTTAGGCAAACCCCAATCACTAAATGTAACTTACAGACAAAATATCAATGCAGATCTGAATTTATAATGAGAAGTGCGACTAGGGTAAAGTGGAAAACCCACACAAATCAGCCCTTATATTTAAATCTTTCCACTCAAATCTAGTGCCACAAATTTGTAAAGCCCCAAATATGAAGAAAAATACAGATTTTGATACATGAGGAGGCTGAAATTAATTTACTTGAAACCCCAGTCTGTAGAAAATTATGGCAACTTCAAAAATTCATAACTCACTCAAAAATGCTCCGATCCACACAAATAAACTATGCACGGATTCAGAAAAATAGGGAGAATGCAATGATGTTACCCATTCATGCAAATGACCACCAAAAGTTCCCTAAACAGCCAAAATACCAATTCTCCCTTAGGGTTTTGGGTTGGAAATTATAGCAGAAACTCAACGACCACTTTCCTTTTCAAACCCTTGGATCAAATCTGCAAAAATATTATTTATTCACTGCTGAAATAAACTGAAAATCTGTGCAAGCATAATGAAATTCCTTGTGTAGAAATTCCTCACAAGCTCTAAGAGGGTTTTCGTCCTTTAGAGGTAATTCCTAAGGGTTTTCGTCCTTGAAATAAATTATGCAAAATCTCCAAGCTTTAGACACAAATTAGAAATTATAAAATGATCATAGCATGAATGCCTAAGCAAGTAGACTTCTCCTTATAAAGAAAGAAGAGACCCAAAGGCAACCTCTTAGAAAAGATATTTAATACTTATTTTTCCCTCCCAAAGCTGGTTGTATTTTTCCTAGAGGGAATACATAATGAAATGGGTTTTTTATCCTTTCTAAGTTCCTATTTCCCCTTCTGAGGCAAGTCGCCATTTCATCTAGGATGGATAACAATTTATATTTGGGCATTTTCCATCCTAGATTTAATAATTATTAAGTCATATAATTATTATAAGTGCTCTCTATATTTTTTTCTTTTATTAATGGCACTTTATAATAACTTACAATTGACGTAAGTCACCCTTAGGATCTCCCCTTAGCCGCTGGGTAGAAAAAATAGGCTAAGAGTCTTCGATTGAGAAGGGGATATTATAGTTTTCCAGCAGTGTTGAAGGCTTGATTTGCAGATTTGAGCTGAGGTTTGAAGGGAGAACATTGTTGCTGAGTTCTACCATTAATTTTCAGCTTTTTCATAAGTGGAGTGACCCATATTGTGAGTAGTTTGGAGTGATCTAGAGCTTGTTTTGATTAGATCTGATTTGCGGTTCATTAATAAGATTTTTGGAGATAAGATCAGCTACTTTGCATAATTTTTGGGCCAAGGAAATTGTATTTTCAGCTGTGTCTGTGAGTTGTGCATCTACATATTTTATAATAAAGTTTCACCCTTCTGTTTGGATCCAATCTGATATTTCTCGAGTGTTTTTGCAATAATAAAAGTTGCTGATTTGTTTGGAAAAAAATTGAATTGTTTTACTTCATATTTTGTGGATTTTCACTCCTAGAGCAAGTCGCATTTTTCTATATAAAATTCAGACCTGCATCATTTGTTTTAAGCATGTCTTCTATAAATTGCTATTTTGGATTGGATTTGCGGCTATTCCATTTAGGGGCAGAAATTTGTCCATTGGGGACATTACAGTATGTTAACATGCGACATGTTCAAATACAAAAAAATTTAAAAGCCAACATTTAAAAATAATTATTTTCAAATTTGTAAGTGTAAACCATAGGTAGAAGAAAAAATAATTGAAAAAATTGTAAACAAAATTTAATAAAACATTCATAACCTGTAAAGTTGTAAACTAAACACTAAACCCCATATATAATAAAAAACAAATTATGATTCTGTTCATAAATTATGAAAAATTAACGTTATTCATGAACAAAAAATCATGGGATTTGATGTATATTTGTAAATGATATTTTGGAATCTAATATTAACAATTTAGAAATAATTTACATGCTTGGAAAAAAGAAGGAAAAAAAACTAACCTGGAAATGAAATTCCTCAAATATGACCCTATAAATTTACTCTAAAATTCCTCCAATTTGCTCAAAGGATGCTCAAATGCTGTGTGATTAGAATGTGTGGAGGTGGGGGGTTTATAAAGAAGAACAATCCATGTATTGTCAGCATTTGAGTGTGTGAAACTTGTGTTTCACTATTCACCCACGCTTTTTGCGTGTCTTTCAAGTTTGTGCACATGACTCGCTGTGAGTATTGTACAAAAACTTTCCAATACTCACCCCTTCTATCTTGCGAGTTTTAATGATGAATACTTGGGCTGCTTTCTTTTTTGCGAGTATTCGTCTAGTATGTAATCTATGATTGGCACTAATAGACAGGTTTAGGAAGGCCCACACTGATATGGCCTATGTGATTGCAATCATAAACTTGTCACTCGGGGTATTCACTATGCTACTTACTAGATGAGATGAGCGAAGCAATCAAGGAGGAGTATCTTAAAAGATTCAATAAGGAAGGGGGATGACATCCTTCTACTATAGGAAAGTTGCTGAGCTGAATCACCATATTCAAATAGTGGAAAAGCAATTGAAGGCATGGAAGAAATTTCATCTGGGGATGTTGGCACAATACAAAGAGGTACCCCCAAAAGCAAACTGAGTAGACCATATTAAAAGGGTGAAGCCTCAATTTTGAGAGATTTTTGTATGGGATGCAAATGACGTTAGAGATAAGTTTTGGCAGAGGATGTTTGATGCCAAGGGATTGGGCTTCTTGGGTTGATGATAAGACTTGGGGAATTAGCTGACCCATCCCTGGCAGTAAGGCAAAAGCTAGATTTGAGAGCTGGAGTGGGTATTAGATGGGACTATAACAAAGACATTTAGACATGGAGGAATATCAAATAATGCACTATGGCCTTATTTCCCCATTTTGCTGAGCACATCAGAGAGCTTCTTACTTGGGGCAGCAGGACATTTAATTCGTTTTGTTGCATCGAGAACAAGGTGATTCGTTATGTCCAGGGCAAATGTCAGCAGGACACTTTATTGCACTTCCAAAGACAACAGATTTGAGCAGAGCTCTTGGTGATACCGTTGGACGAGAATTCAGGATTCTGTAGTTTTCAGCAAGTTTTGCAGATAGTATATAGCAGTATTGGCTGAATTGTTCTGCTACTGTACACAGAGGTGTAATGATGTATGAACATGACCAAAACTCGTGTCCCTTTGTATCTTTGTGGATTGAGAGATTATATATGCTGATTAGAAATTGTAAGCATAGGCATGATCATAGACATATAGAGTCAAGTATAAAAAAAGAATAAGAGTTCAAGGTAGTAAATATGACGCGTATTGCAGCAGATGTAAAGATAGAAGGAATTCTTTGTGTTATGATGCATTCTATCATATGCGTCTTGGAATTTACTTTATGTGCATGAATCATAGATACAGTTAAAAACATTTGAAAGGAAATGAAATCGTAATATTCAAGGGATGATATTGTATCTAACTTTGTGTGTGAAATGTTTAACTAGAGTTGATCCCTATACATTGGCATAGTTACAGCTAGGTTTTAAGTCAACACCAAACACAATCTTCTGAGCATCCCACATTCTTTTAATCAGAGCTGAATCTGCAAGAAAGAAAAGCTTAGCATTACCAATAATGCCACAAAACTCAAAGGGGCCTTTGATGCCTGAACATGCTGAGAAACTTTGATGCTTGATGCAGCGTCTGAGTATAATTTTTGATTGCATGTCCCCCTCTACTGCCTTCACCATCCATTTTCCAGAAAGGATAGCACCTTGGGGCTGTAATGTTAGGGATTTTGTCCCATCTGAATGTCTTGGTAAAAGTTATGTATTCGAATTTCAATTCACAAAACGAATCCCTTTAACCCTACCTTGCTTGCCCCAAAGAAAACTTCTGAGCACATTCATTTCATAATTTGGTTTTGGTAAATCATAGTGTTGCAGTTAAACTCCAAATTATCAGTTATGAGCATGTCCATTAATTGGCTTGGAGGTCATTAAAAGTTCAGGAAAGATTGTAATTACTTTGTGAAACCTCTTTGGTTCTAGCATTTAAGATGCTAGAACTGCTGATATTGAGATCTTCTTGAATAAATTGATTTCCTTGTAGCCTATGGAGTAAATAAAGATGAAAGAAATCAGGGTCAGGAGTTTATGAAACCACAGAAGGTAACTTTCCCACTGTTTTCCAAGGTACATTTTTTGGCATTTCTCTTTGGAGTTCATTTTGACTCCCCCTTTTCTGAAATAAAGGTCATTTGCTTCAATAAAAGAGAGAAGAATACATGAAATCCAGCTCAAAGCCTCAAAGCTCTCATTAGCAGTGTGAAACTGGAGAGAAGTGAAAAATACAGACAATTCAAATCGCCTCTGCATGAACCAAAATCACCAAAGAGCTAAAGATGTTCCGATGCAGTCATTTACATCCAAAACACAAACCTAGTACCTAGCATATTTATAGTATATATGAAAATTATGAAGGTGAGTACAACTATTATCAACAGTATCATCAACATATGGATTAACCAAATCAAAAGAGTTGCTGTGGAGGTATCCAAACCCAAATATTTTTGAAAGTTTGTCCAAAACATCAAATGCATAAAAACCAAAAGTCCAAAACATCAAATGCATAAAAACCAAAAGCCCAGTTATAATTTTGAGTCCCATTGACCTACTTTGGTCATTTGTGGACATTAATATAATTCATTCCATCTCTCTTTGAGTGCCTTGGATTTATGATGTATAAGAACACGCAATGAGAAGTAGCAAGCATTAATAATTCCTTCAAAAGCCATAAGTTGTAGAGTACAACTAAAGGCAATAATAGTGACTATGGGATTAATATTTGCCTAAATGTAAAGCTAAGGACCAAAATGAGTTCAAAAAAAGAGGAAGTGCAAGATGATCATCAGATATGGAAAAATTGGAATCGAATGCATTGATGGAACAGAAAGGCAACACCTTTGATTATGATTTTGGATCTGTAAAAGAGAAACTGTTGTATATGGGTATCATGAAGTGAACAATTTCTCCATAGGTGATATAGTATTGGTGAGGAAAGTGAGTAGAATTCCATTAAAAACACTGTTCATAATCTTTAGCACTTCATATTGAATGAGACATCATCTAGGCACAAAGCTCAAAACAAATCATGTTTTTTAGTTAGTATTGCTCATACCAATAATACTTTTATGTTGCTACAAAGGAAAAAAAGCCTTTGGTCCTCGCTTTTGACTACAAGTATATATGAGCACCCTAGTAGAACGGCTTTAGAATATCTTTTAAGTTTACCATTATGAGAATAAGAAAGTGTAGGGTGCATAAAAGTAGCATTTTAGATATCTTGTGTTTGAGATATTGACTTTCCTTGTGGGGTGCATGCCTTTGTCCTCTAGATGAATGAGAAAAACACATATGTATTGAAATCATATACATGAATAAAATCCTACTCAAGCACTAAGGGTATTGTTTGCAAGATTTTATGCACAATGTAACACCTAGGCAGTCATGAGATAAATCTCCCTCATTTAATGACGAGGCTCCCGTGTAATATGTTTACTTATTTTGCAGGGGTGAATCCTAATAACTACTTTAAGGGATTTTACTTGAATTCCCACAGCTTGTGAACCAAAGCTGGGCAATTTTGACACAAGTAAGCAGCTGTGATAGGAATATTTGTAGAAGGGAGAAAAATAGAAGTAGGGAAAGAAGAAAAGAAGATGTGTTGACTCAACCAATAATTATCAGAGTTGGTCTCATCCACACAAATTAACTAAATAGATAAATCACAACATTCAAGAAAGAGGGAATGAAATAACTTTTAACCTAGATCTAAGATAACACAGTTTATCTAAAACCTTTGAATAGAAGTACTCAGCAAAGCATTGTAGACACAAAGTTCTCCAAAAATCCACCTTTTATTCAATCCCAACTTTTACAGAAATCACCTCAAGGGTTCCAGCACAAAGTCTAAAATCTTAAAAATGCTCTAGTTACAAAAACCGTTGCTAATTCTCCAGTTACAAGTTGTGATCCATTAACCCGTAGACTCTTCCTCTATTTATAGTGCACAGAGGGAAATTACGAATAGGAAGCTTTCAATGAATTGCTGCATGTGGAAGCTATGAAAAAGGGAAGTAACTGACAATATTTTCCCCTAGACTTTCTCTTTGCATGACATGCATGCTTTACAACTGAAAATAGAACCTTCTATTTTGCATGTCTGCTACCTATTTCCATGTAATTGACTTCTTCCAGTAACTTGAAGTAACGGCTTTTATAGCCAATTACCTAAGTTTTACAATTTTAATTGATTACTCAATTACTTTGTCGGAGAAAATAAGATCAAGAAGAAGAGAGAAAAGAAGTTATTCTAGTTGCAACACTCTCAGTTTTGTTCTTCTTCCATATTCTGCATGCTGATCCAATATGTATTGTACCTCTGCCTTATCCACTTTGGCAATGAATGATATCTCTTTCCTGAAATTGAGAAGCTTTTTCTCCCACATGTGGTTGACTCTTTTCCTTTGATTCTCACCAAACTGGATCTGGAAGCAACTGACCGTGATTTCTTTGCGGGTGTTGCCTCTGACCTGTCTTCCCCGCTCATCCTTGAAGATTTTGCAGTTCTTCTCAAGTATGTGCACTAGTGAAATGTTTTCCGTAAACAATTCAAACAAAACTCATCACCCTTTTATTTTTAATTGCATATGAGCAATTTTGAATTCTGGAAAGCACTCCGGGTGAAGGTGAATATAAGTAGACTCAATGTGGGCTTCAACTAGAAGATTGGGAAGCACATGCACAGGCTGTGAGAGGAAAATTGCATGCAATGTATGAATAACTTCCACATGGGCGCAATTTGCACTTGGAATTTGCGTTGAAACTCAAGGAAGAAGGCAGCTTTAAAATGGAAGAAAAAGACTTTGAAATCCACGATTTTCCTTGATACTTGCGTGGAAAATCATTAGGGACAACTGCGTGGAAAAGAAGAGTGATTGCCCCTTGAAATTGCGTGGTTTTAAGGAAGGCAAGGCAACTTGCAATGAGAAGACTCCACCATGAAAAACCACGACTTGGCTTATTGATTTCCCTTTAGCATTTGCGTGGATTTCGCATACTGATGATTGTGTGGAATTCCGAGGTGGAGGATGCTTTTAAAATAGAAGATAGCAGGCTGGCGTTTCACAATAATCACTTAAAGGAAAAGTGCGTGGAAATTAGAAGGATTGTGTGGAATTCCAAGGCAGAGAAGGCTTTTTAAAATAGAAGAAAATAGGATGGCGTTTCACGATAACCACTTAAAGGAAAAGTGCGTGGAAATTAGAAGGATGGGCTGCTCTTTTTCACGACAAACACGTAAGTGATTTCTGCCTTTGCCAAAAAGCTGCGTGAATTTTAGGAAGACTGGATGCTGGAAATTCACGATTTGCAAATTAGAAGACAAGACTATGAAAATTCACGATTTCACTTAATGACTTCTGCACTGGCTCCTTAAAATAATTGCTTTGAGACTGGAGGAAGAGGATTTTTTCAAAGAGAAGACTCAACATGGAAGAATCACGATTTGCTTAAGTGACCTCTGCTTCCACAAACCACGACTTGCATTTGGAAATCTTCTTTAAAAAAATGGCATGGAAATTGAAGAAGGGAAGCAACTTGATTTCTGCAAACAAGAACCTCAAAAACCATGATTTTTGCACTAGAAGACTTTGCTTTGATCCTTAAGCAATTGCCTGAGTGATTTTGCCCCTCGAATGACCCTTCGGAATGCTGCTTTTTCTTCCTTGGCCATGATTGCTATGCAAACGAAAGACAATCTTTTTCAGATCCATGATCTGCTCGATCATTTAATTTGGATTTAACCTCAGACAAGGCAAAAATCCTGAGCTCTGGTCACCTTTAAAAACAAGCTTTGACTGACAAATTAATTGGCAATTAAAAACACTGGGTAGGTTTTCAAAACCCTAGGCCTGGGAAAAGGTCTGGCTGGAAGAAAAAACAGGCTACGAGGATTGCTAGACAGAAAACAGAGAAAGACCAAAACACAGACAAATTGAAATAAAATAAAAACAACACCCGAAAGAAGTTGCGGACAATTGCTTGAAAATTTTCTCCAATTAGCAAGTTTGCAAAAACTCTTCACCTCGGGTGAATGTTCTGCGGTAATAATGATGGGGTGAAGTGCTTTATAGAACCCAAATTTCTTAGTTTTAGCTCAACCTATTTTTAAAATAATTTTATTTATTTAATATAAAAATAAATAAAATGCTTTCAGACAAAGTTAGGCAAAGTCTGGCGAAGGAATTGAGTGAGCTTCAACATGCAGGTATTTGGCGAATGTGGCTCTATGACCTCCTGGAGATACCTTAGAGCAACACAAACAACCAAAGGCAAAACAAAACACAAAAACATGACCCGTTATTTAAAAAGAACAAAAAATTTAAAAAGGGTTAGTCCTAAATTTTAGGGTGAAATCTTGGGGACACCAAGTATCCAATGATCAAGCTACATTATGAATGGTCCCCCAAAAACCTGCACCATTAGGGAAGGTGCTCTCAAAGCTCATATAATTTTAGAACCTTATTGTCAATGCCACTTGATGACCATCGAAACCCCTTAAGGGTAGCTCACTTTGTTACTCCACACATTTGATATATACAATGCTAATGGCCTTTTTGACCACATCCACAACCTTATAGATGTGACCAATAGGTGTTCATTCCCATCCATCAAACAT